>OZ007582.1:690000-1167500 GCA_963931925.1 Onchidella celtica | reverse complement strand
CTTTGTTTTCCTAACCCTAGGGACAAAGTCTAAGGTGAGCAGAATTTCGCGTCATTCGGCTGATTTGGGTGTTAGAAATTGTTTGCTGGCTCACTAAAATGTGTTGGTTCCCCCCCCCCCCACCTCCAAAAATATTTTGAAAGGCTTATCGATATTTGGAGATTATCGATTTCTAGTCTCATCCTGTCAACAATGGCCGTGGGATTAAAATTCCTGTAAGGCTGACCGAGTGGCCGTAATAATCTCTCTCTGGTTGAAGCTTTCAAGGTTGGCAGACTATGTCAGTTATTATTGTTGCTGCTGATGATGTCACATGAGGAGAGGATTTTGTCTGATAATGCCGGCGTATGACGCACAGCGCTAAACATGGACCCGTGTCTTTGGACCTTTCAGAGCCATGTGTTTTAAAAAACGGTTTATTTTTGTCTGAAAAATGCACATTTTTAAGCACGAGCTTAGTGAAATATTAAATTTTCCATCACTTTTCTAGCGCGGTATTCTGGTCTTCTGGTTCAGATCTGGAGAGTATTTTTCCAAAAATGGGTAAGTCAACTTTTACTTAACTTATGGTCCCTTTGACACAGTCATTCAAAATTAGTGTAAGACGCGTTATAAATGTACAGTTAAAATTAGAAAATGTTCAGTTAAAACTTCGGATAAAGAGACAGCAAGTTTGAAATGGACACTTACATCGCGTCTTACACCAATTTGATTGACTACCGGAAAGGGGCCATAACTTATGAGAAATTTGACTTACTCAGTTTTGGAAAACCTCAACTGCAAACTGTCTGGATTCTCTTATTAAAAAAGGTTTTTGAGTTTTTTCCCCTCCTTTAGCTTAGACGAATGAAGAAAGAAACAACACATCATTTAATTATCTATTGCTAAAGTTCCAGAAAAACCAAATCTACAACAGTTTGCTCACTGATGATAAAATATATCAATATTGTGAAACGGTCACCGTGACTCACCCGCCGGCTGGCAAGGTAGTCGCTCCTCATCTCGAAGTGACCGGGTTCGAACCCCGGCCCGTGCAGGCATGTTGGAATTTTGGCGTTTTCCTCATTATTTTCCTGTCCCCGATCCTATGGTAGGTAGGGCCGAGTACTTAGTCTTCTCGGTTAAGGACTAAAAACTTCGGAGGGCACGTGCACACGTTGATCACGTTAAAGATACCTTGGCAGTTGGAAATCGAGAAGAGTAAGGCGAACAGGCCGCTGCCCGGGCAAAATTCTATAAAAAAAAAAAAAATTCCTGCCACAATAAAAATAAAAACAAGAAACTTGAGGTGTAAATGCCAAGGGCAGCGATTCTCCAAAAATAAAGACCTAAACACACGATTCACCCGCCTTTTTGAATGGATCTGTTGAGTACTTTTCTGGCCAGAATCTTATGGTTAACATAAACCTCTTGTACTCTTCAGTGGGCCCAGAAACATTTCGTCGGTGGCTTGTATTTTGTTTCCACTTTCTTTTGTACACATCATTAGAGAACCTGTTATAACTAAACAAGTATGAGACATTTGGGGCTTTCCTAATGTATCCCAGACAAGCGGGGTTTTCTCAGAAGATATTTTTGTATTTTGTATACTTGTTTAATCCCATTTGGGAAATTTGCCTTCGTGTCATTGCAGCCCAGTTACAACTGGAGCAGACATGTCGTCGCCACAGTGCAGCGCCACTCGGCGGGGTTGTTCACTGTTTTTGTGTGTGTGTGTGTGTTGTTGTTGTTTTTTTTGGGGGGAGGGGGGGATGAGGGGGTAAATCTTATTCAATTTTGTCTGAGTAGCGGCCAGTTCGGCCGGCTATTCTCGAAGAGCCAAGGTATCTTAATGTGCACAGCTCTCACATGGACTTACGTTTTTCGTCCTTGTCCAAGAAGACTAGTTGCTCAGTCCTACATATTAAATGATCAGGGACAGGAAAATATGAGGTAAAATCCCACAATTCCGACATGGCTGGACCGACCAGGATTCGAACCCGGTACCTTCGGCACGAAGAGTGAGCACCTTGCTTCTAAGTCCACCGTGTCCCGTATCAACCAGAAATCAAAATTGCTGAACCTGACCAAACATCTCACATGTTCGTGTCTAACTGGTCGTAACTTCGCCGTCGTAACTTCTCCAACTCTTAGATGACGTCATTCTGTGGGTGATTCTCTACTCGCACACCTGTTAATAAAAAAGTCCTGCAAATAGGCCCCTATCCTCTCCTCAAGTGGGTAATTTGTTTTACCTGGTCATGCATTCTGTATGTCACCTACAAAAATGACAGTAGAACATGGTGAATAATGAATAGAGTTAACCTAGGCTTTCCTTAATGTTTCCACAGTCGTGTAGTTTCTCTAGAGTTTTGCTTGCTTTTTTCTTCTGTAAATCTTTGGAGGGTTTTGGGCCAATAAAATGTAGCTGAAGAGAGAGAAAGAGAATGAAAGAGAAAGAATGTGAGAGAGAAAAAGAGAGAGAGAAGAGAAAGAGAGAGAGAGAGAGAGAAAGAAAGAGACAGACAGACAGAGAGAGAAAGGGGAAGACAAAGAGAGATAGGGGACAGAGAGAAAGAGAGAGAAAAAGAGATAGATAGAGAAAGGGGGAGAGAAAGAGAGACAGAAAAAGAGAGACAGACAGAGAGAGAGATGGAGAGAAAGAGAGACAGACAGAGAGAGAGAGATGGAGAGAAAGAGAGACAGAAAAAGAGAGACAGAGAGGGAGAGAAAGAGAGACAGAAAGAGAGAGACAGACAGAGGGAAAGAAAGAGAAAGAGAGAATGGGGGTGCCAAGCAGTTATACCTATAAAGATATACCATTACCTGCAAACAAAAAAGTAGCTCATGTCTTGCAAGTATCAGCCTTAGCCGTGTTATAATGACCTATGTGAAATTATGGGAAATTCAAACTGATCCCTACCGAGATATGAAGGAACAATTTTAATACTGAACTGCATATTTAATGCACCTCCACACATCTCAAGCCGCGCTATCGATTTGGCGCCGTGCTTTTCACCAAACAATATGATGATGCGATTTCTTTCTTGCGGGTTTAAGGAAAAATTGCACAAGTGCCGAAGTTCTGGTCTGTGTACATAATATTGTGATGTTTAAGAAGACAAAAACAGACAAGGTAAGAACCAATTGATAGTTGTCAGCCTTGTTTTTATCTTTATAGTACTTTGTTTCTTTTGACGTCACAGAATGACATTGTGCGCTTTATAAACAACAAAAAGAACTTCTATTTGGTCATTTGTTGGAGGTTCCCAAAGATCCTAGGCACATGGAATATTTTCTGGGAATGGACACTGAAAAGCAAAGCGATAGGCTGGTGACGCACGGAGGCAAATCTTTTATGTCTCAGTTTTTGGGGCGAAATGTGGACGAGGGAACTACAAGGGACCTCGCCCACCTCTGAGACCAACACGTCTCACTAAATATCATAAAAACTACAGAAAAACTGTGGGGTCGCAGCAGGGCTATAAGCAAAGTTAAAATTGGGCAAAAAGAAAAAGTTGTATGTCGCAAAATCCTGCGTGAGAAATAAAACCCAAACAATACAAAGCAAACTAAAGAGAAGACAGAAAATACACAAAAATTTTCGGCTTTCGCCTTTTTCAAGTGAAAAAAATCGAACAATAAAAGATTTCAACAGAAAACTGGTGACGTAACTGCGAGTTCTTGCTTCGTTAGCAGCACCAAAGCACGCCCGTCCGCCAAATGCATGGAAGCTCCAAGTCACTAAAATAGGCAGACGCAGAATAGACATGAGTCAGTGTGCTATCAGCCTAATTCGAGCGATCCCCCTCGACTAGACAGAAACTGATGATGACACACGATGCTCACCAAGACATTGGAAGGGGTGATAGAGACCAAAGCTGTTGTAGGTGCCAGACGGGTGACTCACTGCCCATACATTGACGAGCGGGTCTCCAAAATTATGTAGGTCACATTTTGCACGAGTTATGGCCCCTTTCAGATAGTCATTCAAAACTAGAGTCTAGTAAAAAAGGCGGCGAAAATGTTCATTTGGAATTTCTTAAATGCCATTTTTGTCCTACGGACATGACGGGACATAGCAAGTTTTAACTGAACACTTGCACCGCGTTTTAAGAATAACTATCTGAAAAGGTCATAACTCGTGCAAATTTTGAATTACCCAGTCCTGGAAAAACGCTCGTCGATTATGCATCAGAGCTATACATTAATCACTGACCACAACGCCTGGTCTGTTTCACCTCTAATTCTATTCTTCTATATTTATCAAACTTACACCATTTTTTTATTTTGCAACTTGCACAGCTGCTCAGATTCTTGTCTCTCTCACTTGTAGGGCTGATCTCTCACCTACTGGTCTCTTTCATGTGGCGTCACAAAACTTGCACTCATGCGAACTTTTGAATTCTATTTCGTCTTTCGCCGAGTTCCAATGCCGTGATGTTCCGTGATCCCAAGAGTTTTGAAATCTTTCTGAATGGCAGCCAATCTATCCGAGTGTGCATGCTCAACTGACGTGCACATGTTTTTTTGTTTCTTTTTTGTGCTGTTTGGGGGTTGCTTTTCAGTAAGTGAAGCAAACTGAAAGTGAGAACTTGGACGCCAATCATACAAAGAAAATAAATAGATCTTTGCCGAACTCACCTTCCAGGTTGTTTTTTTACTGGTAGCAAAACAGATGGCATGTAGAACTTGTGCAGCCGTAGACATTTCTAAGTCAGTGAGGTGTGAGTGGCAATTATTGTTGAAGAACTGAAGACGCAGATAGACTGTCATTGGTATTGTCTGTGTGCGTCAGTGAAAGGGTGAGTAGAAGGTTAATGTCTTAACTATAATGATCTTTTACACGCATTTTCTGGTCATTCTCAGCAGGCGTTAGTTGGTGAGGGATTTCTGATTCTTCTGAGAAAAGTTGACAATTTTATTCAGATTGCCGGGGAGAGAGAGAGGGACATTGGGGGGGGAGAGAGAGAGAGAGAGAGAGAGAGAGGCGAGATGGCGAGAGGGGGAGGGTGGGGGAGAGGAAGGGAGGGGAGAGAGGGGGAGACAGATAGGGGGAAGAGTGAGAGGAGAGAGAGAAAGGGAGAGAGAGAGAGAGAGAGAGAGAGAGAGAGGGAGAGAGAGAGAGGAGAGGAAGTTGACAATTTTATTCAGATTGCCGGGGAGAGAGAGAGGGACATGGGGGGGGGGGGAGAGAGAGAGAGAGAGAGAGAGGCGAGATGGCGAGAGGGGGAGGGTGGGGGAGAGGAAGGGAGGGGAGAGAGGGGGAGACAGATAGGGGGAAGAGTGAGAGGAGAGAGAGAAAGGGAGAGAGAGAGAGAGAGAGAGGGAGGGAGAGAGAGAGAGGAGAGGAAGAGAGAGAGAGAGAGAGAGAGAGGAAGAGATAGAGAGAGAACAAAAGAGAGTTCGATGCTGTGGGCATATCAATGAGCCTTTTTTGGCATTTGCGTGAGGATACATCGGGCAGCAATGCTGTTTACAAACATCTGATGGAAGAATCATATTTTGCCCTCCTTTTAGAATCAACAGGGATGGAAGGGAAACATGTCGTTCGCACAATTTCATCTTTACAGGTTTGCGTGTTAGGTTGATTAAACAGCGGTGTCTATTTCTCCCAGAGAAGATGGTGGCTCATGCCTTGTGTGAGCAAGTCATGTCAAAATGGATTTTTTTTTTTTGGGGGGGGGGGAGGAGTTGTAATGCTCGGCCAGGCCTTCCCAGTGCGTGATGTGGGCTTGTGTTGCATGTTACTCTAATATTTTTGGGGTTATTAAGATTGGGACTGGATTATTTGAACAGGGAGTGGCAGGATATTTTAAAATAGCAAGTTGTTCTCTTTTTTTGTTTCCAAATGCTTTCAGAGATTTGCGGAATACAATTTTTATATAGGAGTATTGTAAAGTTTATTCCGAGACACAGAATACCGAGACGGAGCATTTCTTCTTTCGCTATATGTCCACAACTTGCGCGCGTATAGACACGGTGAATACTACTCACAGAGCTCTGTGGTACTCGTCTTTTTCGTCCAATTATAAAGTGGTGTGGTGCGAATTGCTGCATTGTTGACATGGATGATACTTGCGCAAGTGGACTAATGGAATTTGACGAATTGAACCGTCTCGGTATCAAATGTCTGGGGTTTATTTTTTTCAGAACTGTCTAGAGTAGTCAAAATATTAGATTTCGAAACAATATTAAGACTCTTCCACCCATTTCTGTGAGAATTCAGTAAGGCAAGTAGGCCCTGCGTATAGAAAACATAATATGCTTGCGGAACAGTGAAGTGGTGACCACGATCTTAATGGACTGAAAGATTTAAAAAAGGGTTTTAACAAAATACCAGCGGCATTTTAAATGTCAGTATTGCCATATTGATTTGATTAACATTGGCCTTTAGGCAACTTCTGACGCACAAAGCCTTTTCCAGAACGTTTGCCATCAAAGATTAGGTCGCCCTTTCGGAGTGTTTTGATTGACAGAGTAAAGTAACCTGAATATAATTACCATCAGTAAGTTTAGCTTAGTAAATTGTTTGCGTAAGCTGTTGGTGCCGTGGCAGAAGTCGCGGGTTCGAAACAAGCTTTGGTGTCTTTTGGTTCTTTCCTTCACTCCCAGTCGCAGTTCTGAGCATCAACTAGGCAAACACTTGTAAACGCATCACATTTTCTCTGAATTATTTTTGAAGGTACTCTGTCTCTCCCTAGCTTCTGTTTACTTTATTCACCTCTGTCTAAGTGAGCGTGTAATAGATGGATTATCCTTAGCTTGCGCGCACATACTGAACTTGGTTGTCCTGTTGTCGCGTCGCCTTTTTTTAAATGTGGGCGAATGCATGGAGGTGCGTACAAATGAGTCACGCGGGCTCATTGCATTGTCAAAGGGAACATGAAGCAAAGATACGGCAGCGAGTTGCATGTGTGCACCTGGCCGTATTCTTTGTTTTGAAACAAAATGTTCACACGATGCTCTGGTTCCACACAGGGATGATTTCCGTTGCCAGAACTGTGCAAACTGTATCGGCGTGTCACTCGGATATTGCTGTGTTGTTCTGTTGCAATGTTGGAGCGAGTTCACGCCATCCATCAACAGGTAAACAGTTGTACAATCAACAGAGCAATCTTCCAGTCAAGTGCACTCACACACGCACTTCTGCCCATTGTACGGAAACATCGGCGGGATGAAAACAAAAGTCAAGTGATAAAAGATCAGGCTTTTTCATAAGAATGGACGAACATCCATGTAGAGGCCACCCACACTTCCCGGCATGGATGCCTCTAAAGGCCCTAGGTCATCTTTTATTCCGCTTAACTTTTCCCCCCAAGTATTGTTTTGCTATATTATCGGTTCAAAAGTGCAGCTCACTCCCTGTGAACTGTGGATGTAGAATTTGCCCACGGAATGTGGAAAACATTGCCTTTTTTTTTTCGTATAGGTAGAATGCGCATGACGTCACGGAATGTTTTTGTTTTGTACTTCCGCCAAACAAGATGGCCGGTGGATCAGCTGGTGAGCGTAACTTCGAAATGTGTCTCAGCGGTTAAAATGCCTGCTGGTTGCATTGCAATTGACTGTTATGACAGGGGTGAAAAGGATGGATCCAAGCTGCTCATACTCCCTACCATCCGTGTAAACAAGGGAAAGGAAGTGAAAGAATTGACCGAACGTCTCCCACGTGCGTATACACACGTGTCATTGTTTACAGTAGTGAACTTTTTTAAAACTCGCCGCCGATTGGTTCGCGACGCCTTAAGTGCTCACCGTGCAACATCAGCTAACGAATCAAAATCAATGCCACCATCACCATGATGAAGCGTGGGTCCGGACAGACAAGATGGTGGATATGCGCATTCTACCTATAGAGAATTTTTGGTCAGTGCAAGAAGACAGATCAGTTGACTGGTGAAATTAGTCAGCAGAGGAAGAGTGTTTCAGATGTGATTTGAGGTCTTTATTTTAGGAGGTTCGCTGCCCTTGGCATTTACACCTCACTTTACTTGTTTTATTATTTCTTGTTCTGGCGGGGGGAGGGGGGGGGGAGATGATATGGATAAATTTTTAATCTATTAATTTCAATTTTGCCTGGGCAGCGGCCTTTCGGCCTGCTCTTTACGATTTCCAACTGCCAAGGTATCTTTAACGTGCGCAACGTGCACACGGGCCCTCCGAATTTTTTCGTCCTTATCCGAGAAGACTAGGTACTCGATCCTACCCCCCAATAGGACCAGGGACTTGAAAATATGAGAAAAATCCAATTTCCAAGAACTACTCGATCCTACCCCCCAATAGGACCAGGGACTTGAAAATACGAGAAAAATCCACTTTCCAACATGCCTGCACTGCCCGGGTTTAGAACCCGGGACCCTTGGCATGAGAGGCGAGCACCTTGCCTCTAGACCACCTTGTCCCTAGTGTTTCAGATGTAATGTTACTGAAACCCCCTACAGACCCTATCTTTCTACACCCCTTCCACCCACCAACTGCGCCAACAACGTTAGGCAAAACTGTGCAAACCCGGCCATAATAAGACTTCATGATAATTTCTGTGTTTGGTCCCACGCGGTTAATGTCGGTGTCTGCTCATTTATCGACTTCAGTTCAAAAGAAGACAAAGAAACATGTTTCAGTTACATTTTTTTTTTACACTTTAATTTCTGTACAGGAAATGGTTTTAATTACACAATTGGTAATTGCAACCACGTGGAAAAAATAATAATTAAAAAAACAAAAGAAAAAAAGCCTCGTCAACAATGACGTCATTGACGTCCTGATCTTTGTGAGGAAATCCCTCAGGGGAGACAATTGTCATTATTGGTTTGTTGTTGTTTTTCGGAGTGTTTATCCGCCCATAAATGGTTTAGTAATGTTTATTTTGGAAAAAAAATTCTTCACAACTATACAGGGTCTGCAAACTGCAAAGGTGTAGTGGTTTGCATCTTTTCCTGTCAATCGGGTGATCGTGGTTCGATTCTCAGGCGGGTACTTAAAAAAAATTTTTTTTTTCATTACGAATCAATGTTTTTTTTTTAATCCAACAACAATAACAGGAAATAAATCCATATTTTTAAATTTTGTATATAATAGTCAACACCGATACTGGCGGATAAACCAGGGGGCGTTGGCGGATAAAATTGAGTAGTATCCGCCGATAATGTTGGCGGATAATGGCAGCCTTTTTGAAAAAATATTATTTTGTTGTTGTGAGCTCCAAAAGAATATGTTTTTTTTTTTTCTGGTAGGCAACGAAAGGTTGTCCGGGTCGGAGAAAACACATTGAAAACAAGCAAAGAAATAAACAAACAGAAATTAAAATTAACGGCCACGTCGGACTTGCATTGTTTGTCGTCATAAGCGTAAAGCCTCGCAACTTAATCCTACCCATGAGTAATACATGTGTTAATTATGCTTCTGTCACGACACTTGCTCCTTCCGAAGGGCATCCAATGTTTGATGCATAATCTGGAATAAACTTGAATGCACTGTTGACAAAATACCACAAAGCCAAAAAAAAAAAAAAGGGAGAGAGAGAGAGAGAGAGGAAAGAGAGAAAGAAACAGGTCGCACGAAATGAACCCCCATACACAAAAAGAACAGGTCTCAGATGAGAGCGTCTTGCCATTCTTCCATCTAGAGAGTCTTGGGACATTTCTGGCCCATGTCTGTGGCTAAACCAGTCACCCAGAGGAAATAATTCACACTAATACTGACACGTATTTTACCATCACTGACACTTATCTCAGGGATTAGAGACGTGTTCATCAAAATGGTCTCAAATTCGACTCTGTGACGATCACGTGGACATGAATATTTTATGTTTTACTTTTGAAGCCATGAAGTTTTACACGACACGTAATATATCAATATCGCACCATCTAGACGTGGGGAAAATCTCATTCGCTCATCTCCAATTTCATAATCCACCCTCATTCTCTTTCTCTTATTCTCTCATTCTAGTTCTCTGCTTTTCTCACTTTAGGAACTATCTATGAAGTCCGTAAGTTTAATATTGGCGATTTGGAGCCTTCGGTTTTGCTTTGTACGCCTTCATACGTTTGGCTTAACAGCACTTCCCGTCTCCCCCTTGTACGAACGTGGGACCATTAAAATATTGGAAATTCATGAAAAAAACATTGATAATTTAGAACTTTAAACCCCATTTTGCACGTTGCGCGCGTTCAAGATACCTTGGCAGCTAAAAGTCGAGAACAGTTGGCCGAACAAAGCCGCTGCCCCGACAAAATTAGAAAACAACAATTAATCTCTACCACAAAACACACAGGAACAAAAACCAGAAAAATTTAAATTAAAAACAAAACAAAGTGAGCTATTTATATGCCAAGCAGGGCAGTGAACCTCCTCAAATAAAGACCTCAGATGTTGCTCTTGGAGAGCGTATGCTACAGTATGCCAAGCAGGCCAGTGAACCTCCTAAAATAAAGACCTCACATGTTGCTTTTGGAGAGCGTATGCTACAGTAGACAGAATGTTAATAATAAGCTCACTGGTTCCAGCCACTGAATTAATTTGCTGACGTGTATAGACTAACGATTTCTCTGCATTTCTGAAGCTCTTTGGACAACTCTTGGTTGAAATGCTTGGGTAACACTGTTTAGCTATTCACACGCCAAGTTCTACAATTTTTTTTTCTCTTCTTTCATACAGAAGTTAAAGTCTGTATATTAATTTGTCCGTTTGATAACTGCAGGCACCACACATGCATGAATAGGCCTACATTATTATTAATAGCGTACAGATCTTTTCATTGTCGTGTTTGTCTGATTCGAGTAGTGGCAGTTTTCATGGCACCCCAGGTGACTTATTGTATGCATGTGTATATGTGTGACGTCACTACCAACTAGTTGGACATCAAAATTGGCCACTGCTCGCCGAGCCTTGAACGCCGTTTTGTTACCTTTATCTACTGTAGTTTAAGCTATAAAGGAAGCTTTATTACCGCTGCTTCACCGGGAAAACACCCCTCCCTCTCTCCGCCCCCACATACATAAACACGCACGTGAATGGACAAATGATAAGCGGCTTAGATAATGTGATATCTTTGAATTGGCAGTGACATGATATCTTCAATACGCTGTGCAGATAGCAAAGGTTTTTTATGCCGTTTGGGGAACACGAGATTTACAGTGTTTAGAAAATGAAAAGATCTCGGCTTAAATTGTCAGTTTAATAACGGTATCAAACTGACATGATGCGATCACTGGACAGCTGGACATAAAAGCAGATCGAATTCTCAGTTTTATGAGTTCCAACTGAACCTCACGTTGGCAGGACAGTAGCATGCCATTGATGTAGTTTGCTCTACAGCTAGCCCTATCACGAAAACGCTTAAGTGCAAAGGACATAATCTTACAAACAAACTGGGAAAAGACTTCTTTCTTTAAATGCATTGCTACTTTTATACATTTTTATTTAGATGCGTAGATATATAGGGTGGGCCAAAAGTAAGGTTACAGTTTTAGATATAAATTATAGTGTTAGCTGTAACCCTACTTTTGGCCCAGCCTGTACATTTGAAACACTGCATAAATTTAAAAAAAGAAAAAACAGAAAATATATCAAAGAGTTCACAGAGTTGAGTTTGAGTTTGGGTTGTACCGCGCATCGGCCCGACAACAGCTGCTTTGCGCCTATCACGGTCTATCTGGGTAATCTGTTTATGTTTCCTATTCAGAGCTTCATTAGTTTAAATTTCGCGGGTGAAATTAAATAGTTACGTTTAAAATTTATTACATTGGCGAAAGTCTTGAAAATCGTTTTGTATGCATCTGAAAAGAGTCAAAGCCACAGCTATGAAATACTGAATAGTTTGCAAAAACAGTGCTGTCATCAATAGTTGTGTGAATACACTTGATTGTGCACTTTTATAATAGGGGTAAAACTGTGTTTTTAGTTAAATATTGTGTTGTCCTTTCGCAATGACGTGCATGCGTGGGTAATGTTTAAATATGAATAACAGTGAGATATTGTATCTGCAGTAAAGCTCAAAGCTTGTGATTGTTCGCGGACGTGTGGACATGGAACTATTCATTGGTTCTCCCTTACTTCAGATAATAATATCTTATTAATGTTTATTTTGTTGTTGTCGTTTGTTTCTTTCAGACGCTTTTGTCTTGTTTGGCCTAGTCTGTAGCCATCTGGGTCAATTTTCTGTTCGCATATCATTTAAAGTCATGATAAGACAATGATATTGAAATTTCAACCATAGATAATGCATGCAGGCCACAGATTGTAAAACACCGAATGATATTGTGCAAGATCTCCTAATTTAAAAAAAAAAAGCAGAAAGGCTTGGCTAAAAGTTAAACTTTGGCAAAAGGAGAGTGTTGTTGTATTTCGTAGTCTTATTTTAGAAACCAGAAACAAGAAAACCGGAGAATAAAATTTTTTAGACTTTTTCTTCATTTCTTTGGATTTTTTGTTTTGTTTGTTATTTCGTGTTGTTTTTGCCAGGTTTGAACTTTGTGTCAGATTTCTGTCTGTTCTACTGGATTGTAAAAAGAACATGATGAGAGCATAACTTGTTGATTTGTCTCTAAGAGAGAGGCAGTGACAATCTAGTAAAGGTTTACTTTTTGCAATAGACAGGTGACATCATCATTGCTCTAAGATAATGGCATATGTCAGACTTACGCCAAAAGGCAACTACTGATGATTCATTGCATTCCAGAGCTTGAAGGCTATCAGATAATATTACAGAAAAGAAATGCACCGGTACGAAAATGTAATAATCCAATAGAATCATAAAGGCGTAAGTCACCAAATGACAGGAAAAGAAAGAGTTTTTTCTTTATATCTCAAAAGTGTCAAAAAATGACTTATGGTCATTAAGGTAGAGCAGTGACGACATTTTGGTTTGGCAGTATTTTTACACCAAAATGCCACCGACTGTCATCTCCAACGTCCAAATCACTCGTAAAACTAGCGTGCCCGTGTGACATCCAATGTTCTGTAATGCTCCTGACATTCCATTGACATGCTCAAGTTCAACAATGTCATATCAGTCCTAAGAAAAATCACAGCATCCATTTGTTTGTTTTTTTTCGCTTTTCTCGAGCGCTCAAAAACCGCGTCAAACTAGCATGACAATTAGATTGTTTTGTGTTTCCTGGGACATGTCAGGGTGACCGGAGATATCTGGTGATGATTGGCAGGTGGGCGAGATGACCTGGCCAATTAGATTTAAGTCCGCGATGGGAAGTGACACAGTGACGCCATGCGTTAGTCATGTCTTACTTTCGAGCTGCTTACTACAAATCAACGGCTGTATGTCTGAACTGCACAATTAATGTGAAGGGCCCAGTTTTGAGGGAATGGAAATACATTATTTTTTCTTTAAAGATATTGCTGATTTTATTGTTATTATACTTTGGTTATACAAATAAACATTGGAGAAACACTGATTCTAGACACCATCAAGCAGTGGAAAAAAACAATTCTTCGAGGAGTTTTATAGATTATTTGAAAAAAGCAGAAACCATATACTATAAGACAAGATAAGATAATGATAAGATATAACTTTATTATCCTGTTTCCAGGAAATGTGTTGTCACAGCATCAGTAACAGTACAACAGTAAATACAATATCTAAGGCACACAGGTCTTTGACATACCACACACACGCACATTGCTCACACAACATTACCAGCAAATGTGAACATTACTCAAACACACACTGTCAGATCAATCCATTAGGAAAACTAACAACAGCACACTACACCAGGAAACACTGCTACTTCAAATAGCTCATGGCAAAAAAAGATCGTCTATAGCGCTCTCTGTTTGCTTTTGGAGCTCGAGAGTGAACAACTAAGGAACTAAAACGTCATGATCACGTGACCAAAACTTGTGAAACTTTGAGAACTGCCTCAATTTTTGACAATAACTTACGTGGACACAACCGCTCTGGGCAGAATCGAGTCTTTGAAATGATTTATTTACAATTTTTGAGCCACACACACACACGCGCGCGCGCGCGAGCACGCGCACACACACAGACGCAATTTCGTCGGGTAAAATCGAAAAATATGATGCGAAATTTCGTTCTCGACCAGTCTTCGCCTCTTTTTACATGTTGCTGGTCGAAAATCAACGTTCAATATCATTTTTAGTATGTGTACTCTCAGAGTCAACGGACCAACTAGTTTAATGATTATAATGTTTTTTGCAGTTGTGTGAATAATCTTGTTCGGTTAGCGACATGCTGTTCGTTTCGTTTTCCTCATCTGCTCCGTGTAGATTTCCTGTTTGTCAAGACTTATCACGTTAGATCACACGTCGTGCATCAGTAACTTTGCTGCCTTCATGCCTCTGTCCCAACACGCTGTGACAATTAAATATTTCCTGGGAAAACTGAGATTCACATTTTTTCCTTCCACTGTCATTCATGTTTTTGTGTCGGACGTCACAGTGATTCTCATTAATCCTGTCAACTTTTCAAATGTTAATGCATTTCAAGTGTTTTGTGCAAGGGTATTTGTTCTGTCTCCGTGTACTCATGGAGTATACAATATCCGTTTATCTATTGCACGGGGCTTGGCTCCTCTTCAACCACACATCACCCGGCGCGGCCTGTGGTTACATTGCGTTATCTGGTGTCATCAGTTCTAGAGCTCGAGTGGCCGCTGGCAACCTGACAAACTTACCTGACATTTCTTCACATTTAAAGTGCGAATGAAAGAAACTATGTGGGTCCGAGTCCCTTGGTAATCAGTGAATAACTATTTCTCAAGCGTCAAAATTACGGATATGAAATATCGAGTATTGTGCAAAAATAATAACCACAGAGGAAACATTCTCCCAAGCTTAATAAAATCATCCACTTCCTGTGAGGATAATCACACAACATTGTTTCATCCGATAGCCTTGGCCTTTGTAATTATTGAAATACAAACCGGCATATTCGGATTTTATTTAAAAACAACAACAACCACTGTACGTACTATTTTTAGTAATATATACAAGATGTTTAGCAAAGAGAATAATATATCATAAAGAAAGAAACATGGGGATAAAATCCATCATGCCACAAACAAAACAAACAAACAAACAAACAAAGTGAGAGGGAAATTTGGCTGTAAAAAAAAATAATGTCTGAATGAGTTCGTGACCCAACATTAAATTTTTGTTTCAAATTCCAGGAATTAGTTTTGTCATTTTCATAGATTTTCTCTTTTTCTTTTTTTTATCCCCAGAATGCACTGATGAGAAGGCCAGATAGATCAAGAACTGTACTGATCAACTTCAACCCTGCCTGGATCTAGGTGACATTTTCCTAGCCCGAGGACTCCACCAATCAGCAGTATTACAGTAAAGACCATGCTGACAATCTTGATGGCCGGCTACATTGATTTCACGTCGTGTTTGCCCACAGCTAACTAGCAGTGAATCATTCATGACCTCTGTCTGCGGGATGTCAGTGAAACATGTTAGGTTTTACAGTTCATCAATAGGGGACGTTTACCTAACTCTCACGCTGACGCCAGTGAATACGGAAGTACAATCCGCAGACTCAACAATGCTGGTTGTCATGAATTATAGCATACCTCGCAGCGCCTGCTGATGAATGTGCGATCTTTGTTCCAGAAACGAACGATTATGCGAGTTCTGTTGCCACTCGTGGGCGAAAACCAAAAATGCGTGAAAACTGGTGACATCCAACCACGCAATGCCATGGGCATGCAATTTACGTAATATCCTGAACCACAAGATACATTGGTATATAAAAAAAGGAATTTATCTCGCCCGTGTTCATTCCGATGAAGATGGTTAATGCTACAGAATGGTTCATAAACTGGCAATTTACTAATCTGTGGGAACAATTCGACTGATGCAGAAACAAATAATTCCTTTCCTTTTGAAGAAGTTCGTTAAAACTGCAGAATGGTTTCTGAGCTTGTCTTTACATGGACGTCTATAAAAGCCGTTTGTCATATACGTCAGTTTATGGTTCTGTGTCTACTTGGGATTAAGATAGTGGACGTCAAGTGAACAGTTCAGATCGGCGTATCTGACACAATTGTCTCTGCACACAGTTGTCTGTGCCTTCTGCCTTTTTGCATTTCGTTCTACAAGACCAGTCTGTTGCCATGGAGATGAACGTGAACTTGGAGTTTGGAGACAGGTACATGTCACCTGACCAGACCTCCACTCCCATGACCAGCACCAACATTTCCCATCTGCCAGGTCACGTGGGAGGTCAGAGCGGAAGTTGCGAGAGTGACGGGACAGACGAGTATGAAGGTTTTTACAACACGGCTCAGTTTGTAACCGGTTTGATCATCTACCCAATTTTGTGCATCACGGGGATACTGGGCAATTCTCTGTCGTTGATAGTCCTCAGTCACAAAGACATGGCGACCTCCACCAATATATATCTTCTGGGTAAGATCAAACATATTGATATGTAAGATTTTTCACACAACAGCACATCGTGTTGAAAAAAATTAATTATGATGTTGCTATCCTTTACAAAATCTACAGTCATAATTTTTCTGTTTCTTTTTCAATTGCTCTTTATAAATCAGTTCCTTTCTTTCTTTCTCTAGGTCCTTCTTTCTTTCTTTCTTTAGTTTTTCAAGCTAATATAGCCTGCCTAGGAATTATTCCTATTTTTTAAAGGTCGACACGACCCGTTTGAAGTTCAATGGGAAGTGGGAAGTGATTTGAAAAGAACGAATCTTGCATGATGAAAGGATAATGATGGGCGCCATTGTTACTGTATGGCAACCGGCGTAATGTATAACAAAATGTTACTGTAGAATAGCTGCCTGCCTATTCTGCGGCTGATTTAATGGTGTTTGTACCTCAGCTCCTGGCATTATCAAAATTAATGATTGCATTAACAACGTTCTAACAGAACATTTCGTTGCTTTAATGCACAGAGTAAATGTCATTACAAGGCTGCACTTTGCCAAGTTCTATAGAACAAACCAGCCAACATTTTAATGACAATACTGTAAAAGCTTCTGAGTACTCGGGAACTGGCCGACCTAAGGAGAACACAGAAAGCACAATCATTGTTTTGGGAGATATTAGAATTGCAAAACCAGACTGGAAAAGACGAGCTATCAGAAAGCAATGTTTAACAGACCGTATAGTATTTCAATAAACTTTTCTCTTTCACGGACTCGCTGTTTGTGGCCACACAATTAAGAGTCCGTCATTACGCTGAGAATCAACAAAACTTCCCTAGGAACCCAAGCAATCAAATCATTAGTATTTCGTTATCTGATCACTTGGGTGGAATGGGGGGAAAATATTATATCACTGTTACATGATCCATCGGAAACATAATGCTGTCACGAAATCAGTGCAAATAGAACCTGAAGCTTTTCGACACGCGAGCACATTGAGGGTTTAAAACTAATGAGCAGCTCTGCTATTTGAGCCAGGTCATTGACTGTAACAAAACCACATTTCGCCGGAGGCCAATAGAAAAAGAAAAATGATTATTTAAAAAAAAAAAGTGTATAGATCAGGTGAACTGAAACTTTGTAACAAACACAACCCTATAGTCAACTTGCGATTTCCAGGAGCCCAGTGACAAACGCATCTAAGCTTAAGCGCGCATTAAACGATTTCCATCGGGCGCGTTATTTTGTATTTGTATTTGTATAACTCTTTAATCCCATTTGGGAAATTTGCCTTTGTGCCATGGCAGCCCAGTTATAACTGGAGCAGGCACGTCGTCGCCACAGTGCAGCACCGGTCGGCGGTTTTTTTTGTTTTTTTTTGTGGGGGGTGGGGGAGATGAGGGGGGAGGGGGAGGTACTGGTAGAGATGATGTCTTAGTATTCCGCCCACATACCTGACGCCATTTCTACAAGAACGTACGTCCTCCAAGTTGTTGTTTTTCGCACTGAGAGTCGGTATTTTAAACCCTTTTGTGACTCCAGAGCTAGAGAGCTCCTCCCGAAATGCTCCTTGACAACAGCCTTAATTAAGTATGATTAATTATTATTTCAGATATATTTTGTTGTTGTTGTTTTCCTCCTCTTGTTTTTTGGTTGAAAGGGTAGAGGGCAGGGTTAGGGATTCCACAAGATTTAGGGTTGAGGATAAGGGAGGGGTAAGGGATAGGTAGGTGTAGGACGGGCCCCTAGCACCACACGTATGGGGTACGTACGTACTTATAACAATAACCTTTCTACAAACGCACTCTCTTTGTCTGCGTGTCTTTGGTCTACCCAATCCCACCCTGTCTCTGTACAATGAACACACCTTTCTCTCCAGATAGAACACGTTGACCTACGTAATGGAAATCCTCATATCGCCACTGCTCTACACTAATAGCTTTAAGTCATTTTTGACTTCTTTATGATATTGAAAAAAATACAAAAAACAATGATTTCTTTTCCTGCCATTGAGTGACTAGTCGCCCTCTCACAATGACAAGTTTCTTATTCTGTCTCCACGTTTTGACTGAACTGAATTACACACTAGACACTATTTCTGCGCGTATCACCCAGTGTGTGTCAAAAGAACCAAGCAGATTTGATGTGTTATTGTAACTATTACTAAAAAGAAACAAACATTCTCTGCTAAAAAAGCTTTCTTCACATGAAACTTCAGTCCTCGATTTCTCCAAAGTTGAGGCAAGGGAGTTACAACCTTTTCATTTTAAGGGGACGTAATGCCATTATGATTCTATTGGATTATTCCATTTTTCTAATTGACGCATTTCTTTTTCTGTAATATCTGACAACCCTCAGGCTCAGGAATGCCATGAGCTGTCAGTTGCCTCTTGGCCACATGCCATCATGGTGGAGCAGTGACGACATACAAAGTACATCAATGTTCTACCCTCAAAGAAATCTCTCCTCCTACATTTCCCCGAAAAGGTTCCATTTCCATATCTGCTGAAAGCGGAAATCTTACCGCCCAGATATCTCAGGTTTCACATGTTTAAAAGCTGCGATTCAGACACCCCATGCTATGCCACACCATGCAAAGTTCAATACAGGCAAATTAATCTGTACACGAAAATGCATTAGCAATAAAGCGCCAATTGCATTTTGCCGGCCAGAAAGCATTTGTTAAAATCCACCGGAATGTCATTTTATAGCATGCATCCGTTATTAATGTCCAGGCATGCATGTGGGGCAGATCCACGGATTAGAGAGAACTTTTGTCCTAGACGTGATTGAAAAAAAAATAGAGAGAGAGAGAAATATGACAGTATAGGCAACAGAATGTCAGGAAATAGAGCGGGTTCAGTGAACTATCTAAATAAACCTGCGGGAAGAGTTGAAACCCAAACTGAATGCAACACTGTAACTAATGCAAACTCATGCATGGTTCAATACCAATTAAAAAACGCACACGTACACACGAACACACATACAGGCAGGCAAACACACACCAACAAAAGTTTTGAGGTTGCAGCAGAGTTTGCTTGTCTTGTTACTTTGAGTTTTTCTACGTACTAAGTAACTAAATAGTTCGCCATCTTTTTTCAATCTATAGTGCTGAGCGCAGCCAAGTAGCCTCCAATTTTCGTAGTGTCATTTTGTTCGTGGTCGAATTTTGTTTGCCAGTTTTTTCAAGTTCTTTCTTTTTTTACAGTCTGACGAAAGGTCCACTCATTATATAACTTGGATAAAGTTCTTTTTCTCTCTGAATTAATTGTTGTTTTCCTTATATTTGCTGCGAACCTACTGTTTCGCAAAGTAAAATAATCTAATCTAGAATTCAATTAATATGCGTTTTGTAATTTATTATTAGTTTTATTGTAATAATTTATTGTCATTTGGCCACAGATCAGCTTTACTTTGCTCAGAAAGAACGGACACAGTACGCCAATGCCTGGAAAGACGCTAATATACATGAGCGCAATCTACATTCTATAGTAGCCCAGTCATTAGATTAACATAGAGATTTACAAGCAAACATAATTATAACCGTCTGTGCTAGGTTAGGGATTTATTTACATAAATACGGTGGTAAAAAGTACAGAACAGTCAAATGCCAAGCGTCGGAAAAAGTTCTTTTGTTTCTTGGGGGCCTCGGCGGAAGTCTGTTGGTCCCCTGTTCTTGACTCTTGTTTGTGGTTCCTGTCTGTCCTCACAGCTGTCGTTGGTAGGCGACAGGACGTATGAAAATACCAGCTATCCTTGAGAAACACATATCTCTAACCAAGTCAAAATCTAATGACAATCTGAAAGATGGAAATAAAGACAAAGCAAGTCCGAGAAATAAACGTAACTCAAGCAACACCGTAGTCCATGAGTTTGGTGGTTCGTGGGCCACCTGGACACATTCATTGTAAGATATTCAAAGTACAAGTCAAGCCAACTGGGAAAGTCAATGAATCCAGGGAAGTTGCAGCATTGGGGTGGATGTATTCTGCCCTGTTCCCCAAAGAACTGAGAAAATGTTATGGTCAAGGCTAGCTGGGTCAGTTAACCAAAATATTCACAATGATTTTTGTGTGTGTGTGTGACCAGTTTTCGAAAACGTTACAGAGGCCGTTTCGCCAAAGACAAGCTTATCTTGGCCGGCAAACTAAATCTTATCCTAACCCAAACCATAACCCTGACGGACACATTCCCAAAAGTTGACTGCGCAAACAAAGCCTAATTTGGCCGCCTGGCCAACATAATCTTTCCGAAATTTTCTTTTGGCTATGTAATTAGGAGTCGCGCAGTCTAATTATAGGGCAAAATAAAGAAAATACTGAGTTGTGTTCACTGTTCACCTAAATCCTCTATGTAAAGTACTAGCCCCCCCCCTCAGCCCCCCTCCCCCCACCTAACAACAACCTTCTTGTTAATGATTGTAAATCTTGGACCCCACCCTGCGGTCCAGTAAACCTGACACCAACGCTCAGAACAATAACCCCAAATGGAGGTTGCCCACAAGTGGTTTTGGAATGTGCTGGAATGTTATATCCCTTCGGTATTTTTATCTGCTCTTTAATTCTCTTAGAGCCTGGAATCTCTCTGGAAGGATCAATGTGCAAACGGGCAAGTTGGAATTAATCAGAAAATGCATATACTTGGAAAGCGCATTAATTTTGTTATCTGGCTTAATGCATTTATATCGCCTTTTATCTTATTATCGTCCTCCAAAAACCGTGTTAGGAGATTTAAACGGTAAAGAAATGCAGTAGGAAAAGCGGAATGAAAGAATGAACGAAAATTAAGAAAGATGGAAAGTAATGGACACGGCTTGAGTTGGTTTGTATACTGGACCCTCAGCGCAGTGAGCCAAGCCTGATTTGCTTGGTGTTGTGGACTATGGAATAAAACGGGACCTCGTTCATTAGTGAGACCGAAACAATAAATATTTGTCCTATTATCTGATTCATAGAAAGTTCAAGCTGGGTCAAACCGAGGGAAAACACTCGTGATTCAGTGCGTTAGCTAGCCTTGGTATAGGCGCTCACTAGCCGATCTCCATTGTGTCGTCACGTTACTGAGTCTCACTGAGACCAATTGCACCAGCCAACTAGTTGCATTTTTCTGATACTCAAATACGTGACGGCAGCATCAAATTAGTCTGTCGCCGGTTCTCGGGTTGTGTGCACGACTAAACTTATCAAAGCATGCGCCTCTGGATGTTTGCCAGTGTTATAAACCGTGATAATTAGCAGTGTAACAAAATCATGAACTGCACGAGTGGGCTTTGGCCAATGTCCTGTCATGTCTTTAGGATTTTGGAACTCCACCGGTGTTTGGGTCTTTATTTGAGGAGGTTTCGCTGCCCCTGGCATTTACACCTCAATTTTTTTTGTGTTTTTTCGTTTTCTTATTCTTGTTTCTGTGTGTTTTTGAGGTCGGGATTTGTTGTTTACAATTTTACCCGGGCAGCGGCCCTATTCGGCCTGCTCTTCTCGATTTCCAACTGCCAGGGTATTTCTAACGTGCGCAACGTGCACACGGGCCCTCCAAGTTTTGGGTCCTTATCCGAGAAGACTAGGTGTTCGGGCCTACCTGTCACAGGATTAGGGACAGGACATATCCACCCCCCCCCCCCTTAAAGAAATCCAACAAGCCTGCACTGACCGGGGATCGAACCCAGTGCATTTGGCATGAGAGGCGAACACCTTGCATCTAGACCAATGTGGTCCTTTAGAACTCTTCATTTGCAACATCAGGTCTATATATGGGCGGAGAGGGAGGAGAGATATCATGGCAGGATCGAGTAGTTCTTGCAAATTGGATTTTTCTCATATTTTCAAGTCCCTGGTCCTATTGGGGGGGTAGGATCGAGTACCTAGTCTTCTCGGATAAGGACGAAAAAATTCGGAGGGCCCGTGTGCACGTTGCGCACGTTAAAGATACCTTTGCAGTTGGAAATCGTAAAGAGCAGGCCGAAAGGCCGCTGCCCGGGCAAAATTGAAATTAATAGATTAAAAATTTATCCATATCATCTCCCCCCCTCCCCCCCCCCCCCCCCGCCAGAACAAGAAATAATAAAACAAGTAAAGTGAGGTGTAAATGCCAAGGGCAGCGAAACCTCCTAAAATAAAAACCTCAAATCAAATCCAGAGAGATATCATGGAGAATGAAAGCAGGGGTAGGGGAGAGAGAAGGGGAGGGAAGAAGAGACAGTAATACAGGTAGAGTGATGTCCCAGTTGTTTAAGGGCTTGAAGGGTTCCGCAGGCTTTGTTTGGCTGTAACGCCCGACTGCCGCAGTACTTTACAGTGTATTGTGTTCAAGTGTGAGTACTGCTTCGTTTCTGGGTTGGAGATCTTTCAGATATGATTGAAGTGACTGTCGAGTGCTTGATTATACGTGTGTTTGAGTATGTGAGCGTGTGTGTGTATGGGTATGTGTGTGCCTGTAAGCAAGCGAGGCTGTTTATGAATGAGCGGGTACCCAGAGTCATATGCCCGTACATGTCATTCACTAGACACGGAGAGATAAACAGTAAAATAATATGTTTGGAAACTTTTAAGTCTACATTGAACAATGTTTAAAACAGCAATGTGGTTGATACAAGTACTAACGATCTTTGCTTTGACTTGAACAGGCAACAGTAAATTTTTAATGTATTTGACAAAGTAGACGGTATTTTAGGTGGAGAGTTTCCTATTTTGCCAGTATATAGTGGACAAGATGGTCTAGAGGCAAGGTGCTCGCCTTCTCATGCCAAGGCTACCGGGTTCAAAACCTGGCCGGTGCAGGCATGTTGGAAGTTTGGGATTTTTCTCATATTTTCGTTGTCCCTGATCCTATTGGGGGTGGGGGGGGGGTAGGATCGAATACTAGTCTTCTCGGATAAGGACGAAAACATTCGGAGAACATTCGTTGCGCACGTTAAAGATACCTTGGCAGTTGGAAATCGAAAAGAGCAGGCCGAACAGGCCGCTGCCCGGACAAAAATCAAATAAAATTCATCCACCCACCCCCTCCCTCCACATCCCCCCCCCAAAAAAAAACCCCGACCGGCGCTGCACTGTGGCGACGACGTGCCTGCTCCAGTTGTAACTGGGTGCAATGACACAAAGGCAAATTTGCCAAATGGGAAATGGTAGTAGTCTACAAATACAAATACAAATATCGATGAAATTAACTGCATTTCGTTTTCACACGTATACAAAGCTCAGAAATGACAAAAGACGCACATGAGAATCAGAAAGTAAGCAGGACTGTAAACGCCAACATTATTAGAAATTCTTTTCAGACATGTATAAAATAAATTTTGATAATTTTTACTTGATGTATAAAAGAATTATACGGAACTATTTATTCTATGTGTAAAGTTTAAGCCGATGAGGCTCTGAATACCAAATAAAAAACAACGTACCCAAATAGACCGTGAAAGACGCGCAGTCGCTGTGGTCGTTATCGCGCGAACGCCTTGAAAATCCAAAGTCAAACTCAAACTCGACAGAAAGGTGAAATGAGCACTGTGAATATTTTTAACTATTCAGGTTTATGTAGACCTGTAGGTAGAATGCGCATGACGTCACAGAGTGTTTGGGATTTGTTCTTCCGCCAAGCAAGATGACGGGTGGATCAGCTGATGAGTATAACTTCGAGATATGTCTAAGCGGTTAAAATGACTGCTAGTTCCATTGTAGCTGAATGTTATGACAGGGTTGGAAAGTTTGGATCCAAGCTGGTCAGATCCCCTACCATCCGTGTAAACAAGGGAAGGGAAATGAAATAATGGACCGAACGTCTCACATGTGCATGAGCACATGTGCCATTGTTTACTGCAGGTAACTATTTTCAGCTCGTCTGCGATTGGTTCGCGACGCCTTAAGTGCTCACAGTGCAAATCAGCTAACGAATCAAAATCAATGCCACCATCGTCATGGTGAAGCGTGGGTCCGGACAGACAAGATGGTGGATATGCGCATTCTACCTATACCAAACCAAAAAGAAAGTGCCCTAAATAGGCCATGAAAGACACAACGTGGTCGCTATCGTGCGGACGCCTTGAAAACCCAAAGTTTAAAGAAAAAAAAAACAACGTTTTTTTACACTTAGGTTTCAGAACTCGACCCTCAAGATTATTTCACAGCTTTCCTGGCTGTTGAGGGTTTCAAGCATGCCGAATATCTCATTTTTTTTAAAACATCGAGTTCCGACAGTTTACAATGCGGCCCTCGAAATGTACTCCTCTTTAGGAAAACCATCCTAGTACAAACAGTTCAGTCTGTCACGAGTGGAGTGAGTGCAATTAAGGGGATTGCTACAGAGCGGGTGTAGAGTAAGAAGGGCTCACAGTAGACAGCAAGTTAAGCGTGCTGTTGTGAGTAGTGGGGGGGGGGGGGGTCTGAATGAGGCGAAAGCGCGGTATTACTATCACTGCAAGTTAGAAGGTCCTACGGATCGGACCTGTGAATAAGAGCCCATCGGGCCGACATAAGGGGAGCAGTCGAGAAGACTAGTGAGGGAAGTTTTCCAGTAATGACTGGTATGTAGAATGTTGATTGATTATTATGATTGATGTATTATATTATATTCGTCTATTACCATGATGTAAATAAGTATATGTGAGGAATGTGGAAGTCCTTGATATTGGATATAGCAATGTGCGCCACGAGCGATAGATGAAAGTGAGTTCATGGATTTGTAGCGCGAGTGAGTAGTGTGTACTCCGATGGAGGTGTGTTACCGTAAGAGGTGTGGTGAGTGAAAGGAGAACTAGTGTGTGTACGCTTCATGGATTGTAAGGAGAGGTGGAGTGAATAGAAATGGTAGGGTATTATACCAATGTAATGTTATTCTTGTAGGTGTCGGGGACGGGCCGAAGAGCCACCTCGATGAGCACAAGTGATAGGCCAGCATAGGGCCGGAGGCCGCACATAGGCCAGAAGTGAGGCTGTCAGTGCAGGACAGTAGAGGCACATAAAGTCGTGGCAGTCAGGCCACGGACAGGGACGTAGATATGAGAGTGAATGAGATACTATATTGTTGCCATGTTGATAGGCTAGTGAGCTGATACTATGTTGTTGCCATGTTGATGGCTATGGGAATAATAACGTGTTATTGCCCTGCTGAGGTGCTAGGGGAGTGCTAAGGTGTATGACAATAGGAAGGTGATATTGAGAGACTGCGGTGCCAGTAAATTATTAATGTGCTATTAAGACCCTGAGGGGAGAGGCTGAGGCCGAAGTGCCTTTAGGAGTAACTACCGGATTGTGGATCCGAGGGAGAGTGTGTGTGAGAGTGAGGCCGTTGTACGGCAGTTCATTTCAATATTATAATGTATGTAATTGCGCTATTATATGTATAATTATGTTTAATAAATGTGTGAGTCTGATGGATTGTTTTGTTAAGTGTTAACTTGTTTGTTCGTGATTGTCGTCCTGTCATAAACTATTACATCTCCCAGTCTGGGATTTGTGACACTGGGGGCTCGTCCGTTGTGACACTGGGGGCTCGTCCGTTGTGACACTGGGGGCTCGTCCTGTTTACCTGTGGTCATTTTGACATTCTGTATTCGTTATATCTAGTCGTTTTTCTGTTGTGCTAGGAATTTGTGCTGTTGTCCTTGTTCGTGGGATGAATGGAAATTTCATCATGATATGATTTATGTATGTTTATGAATAATAATATGTATTGATGCATGTATTTTGATGAATATGTATTAATGTGTACTTAAATTTCTGCAGAGTGTGCGTGCCAGCCTGTAGAGGTCAAGCAGCCAGAGCTCCGAGGAAAGGGAGAAATTGAAATCTAGGGTGAAAGTTAAGTGAAAATTTTGTACCCTGGATTGAGGGCTGTCTTTTCATCTGTCTGTTTCCCTGTTTTTGCTGTTTTCGTTGTAATTGATTATACGGGCGGTGGCGCGGGTTTGCTGTGGTGAGCGTAGTTTGTCCTCTTCGGGAGGTGGGCTAAATTTGGAACTTCGTTCACCACAGTGAACAGTTCTGTAGGGACCTGTATTTTTGTTTAGATTGTAGCGTTCTATCTTCCTCGTTGTTTTAGGAAGACGTTTCTCTTGTCCTTCTCCTACCTTTCTGTAGATACGTTCTTTTTTTTCAGACTCTGTTCTTGTTCGTACCGTGTTGTGTAATCGGCGTAGTAGGTTGCATTCTTTTTTTCCATTATAGTTTTTTTTTGTAGAAGCTTGTCCTAGTCGGGTTCGTTGTCCTTGACGTACTTGTGGTCCTTCTACTGTATTTCTTCATTCTTGTCGTTTCTATTTTCTTTTATAATTAATAGTGCTATACATTTTGTAGATATAGAATTAGTTGTGCTGTAAAGGTAAATTTCTGAATTGTATTTGAGACAACTGGGTATTGTTATATCTGGTGTGATCTCAGGTCTCTGGTCGTATCGTTAGTGATCATACCGACAGGTTGATCGTCTTATAATAGATACCATAACCATAAATCTGTGAAATGGCGGAACTCCAACAACTAATGAAGTTGGGTAAGGAACTTGGCCTGGAGGGAGAAGAGCTACGCGGCTGGATTAAAGAACAGCAGGCAGAAATGCGCGATGAGCGTGCTAAGGATAGAGAGAGAGAAAAAGAAGCTCAAGAGCGTCAACAAGAAAAAGAGGAACAGGAAAGGGAGTTTAAGTTAAAGGAGTTAGAAGATAAGCAACAGGAGAGAGAGGCGCGAATAAGAATAGCGGAGTTGGAAATCAAAAAGAATACGCCAACGGAAACAGTTGAGCGGCAGGTACACAATAAAGGTGGCGTTAGGATTAAGCTCCCTACGTTCGACGACCGGAAGGACGACATAGACGCCTTCCTTTACAGGTTCGAACTGAACGCACAATTGCAATGGGGGGAAAATAAGGAATTATGGGCCACGTACCTGGCATCGCTATTGCAGGGGCGAGCGTTAACCTACTTTAAAGAGCTACAGCGCGAAGACGTGCAAGATTACGATAAGCTGAAGGCTTTGCTGCTTCGCCGATTTGCGCGTACCGAGGAATATTTCCGGGAGCAGTTTAGGCGAGCACGTGCAGATAACAGGGAGGACTTTGCTGCCTTCGTCGCGAGACTAACGGAATATTTCGCGAACTGGGTAGGCTTGGCGCATGTGGGCGCGGATTTTGCTAAACTGAAAGACTTAATGATCCGTGACCAGCTGTACGCGTCGTGCCACAAAGATCTGGTGGCTTTCCTGAAAGAGAACGAACCCGCGACGGTGCAGGAGGCGTCTAAGTTGGCGGAAGCATACCGTACGGCACATCCGTCCAAACCAGTCGCCAGGGCGTACGTCCAAGATGCTGGGTACGTCGCCGTTGTCGAGGGGTCGCCGGCAGGACTTAGGGACAGGTCGCGTCAGCGTGGTGCCTATAGCGGGCAAGCCCAGGGGCAGCGTAGGGGCTATCACCAATCACCTGCATATGGATCCGGTAAGTTTGACCGAGCAGGAGGGCTAGGTCGCGGTAATGGCCGGGGGCGATTTGTGACCTTTGCCGATGACCGACGGCATAGGGACTCTAGTTCCGGTCGCGATGGGTCACGGGGACCCAGGCCTAGTGCAGCACAGGGAGCGGAGTGTTGGACTTGCGGACGCGTGGGTCACTTTTCACGCGAGTGTAGGGCCGCGAAGTGTTGGAACTGCGGTAGAGCAGATCACATCAGCGTGAATTGCCCTGCAGGTAGGATAGCGGCGAACGTGGACAGTAGCTCTAGCCCATGTTCCCCAAATAAATTTCATCATGCGGCTGCGTGTGTTACATCGGACAACGGAGGCGGACAGTATTCTAAGTGTCCCAGTTGTGAGAAGTTATTATCTTCCGGTGTTTTACCTTGTGGGAGAAAGATCCCCGTTATAAATTCATGTCATACAGGAGGTGGTCTTAGGGTTTATCCGGGGTTTGTTGGGGACGAACCGGTCTCGGTTTTACGAGATACAGGATCTACCGTTGTGGGAGTGCATAGGGATTGCATTCGGGATTCACAGCTTACAGGTGAGACTGTCCCGTGCATCCAATTTTCGGGGGCCATTGAGAAATTACCCATGGCAAGAATAATGATAGATACACCTTTCCTTAGCGGGGAAGTCGAAGCAGTCGTTGGTTGTTTTCCAGGCGCCCAGCTCATCATTGGGAATGTATCACGGGTCGTTTCCCCTTCCGATGAGAACGTGCAAGCATGGTCGCAATCAAAAGGTATTGACTTTTGCGCCGCGGTCGAAACACGTCGACGGGTAGCGGATAAAGATAAGATTAGACCTTTGGCGACGCCAGCGGTCAACCTAGATATCACGCCAGAGCGCTTGGCGAGATTACAAAGGGAGGACCCATCATTAAACCCATGTTTTGGGGAAGCGCGAACCGAGAAAACGAGGAGATATAAAAACGGGTCATCTTCTTTTTTTGTCCAGGGGGGCATTCTGTTCCGTATGTACGTCACAGTGGCTTCCGTTCAAAAGCAGGTCGTCGTGCCACGGTCGTTAATTGCTACAGTATTGCGTCTGGCCCATGATGTTCCATTAGCGGGTCATATGGGAAGTGCTAGAACCAAGCAGAGAGTTCTGAAAGATTTTTATTGGCCGTCAGTATACAGAGATGTACGTTTATGTTGTAAGACGTGCAGTGCGTGCCAAAAGACGACGCATAAGGGTCGTACACCCCAGGTTCCTCTTGAAAAGATCCCCACGGTTTCGGAACCGTTTAAAAAGGTTTCAGTACCTTGTTGATTTAAGAGAAAGACTATCTTCAGCGCGCACTATAGCAGAAGAAGCTTCTGGTATCGCTTCGAAAAGAGCAAAAGACTATAAAGATAGAGGTTCCAAACTGAGAATTTTTAAGCCAGGAGACAAGGTTCTGTTGTTGTTACCTACGGACCATAATAAGTTATTGATGACATGGAAAGGCCCTTATGTTATTGAGCGAGTTGTTTCAAAGGTAGATTACGCTATCCACATTGATGGAACGAGTAAGGTTTTCCATGTTAATATGCTACAGAGATTTTATGAGAAACCGCAGTATCTGTGTGCACAGACAAGACCAGAGGAGACTGTCTTCTCTACTGCTTGTACGGGGGTCGTAGACCAGTTGGACTGTGACGTAAGCGACACCGAGGCGCAGGAAGAGTTACAAATTCAATTGCCAGAGTTAACTGCGACACAAGGTTACAGGGACGTAAAAATTAACCCTGACCTTACGAGTTCAAGGAGTAGGGAACTTGAGACCCTGTTAGCGTCATTTCCGGATGTTGTTACGGATTTGCTGGGTCGCACTACAGTGATCGAGCACCAAATAAAGTTGACTTCGGATAAGCCAGTATTTCTTAGACCGTATCCGTTGCCTTTTTCTTCGAGAGATAGAGTCATAAAGGAAGTTGAGTCAATGTTGAAGTTAGATGTGATAGAACCATCAACATCGCCGTATTCATCACCCATCGTCCTCGTGAAAAAACTTGATGGATCGGTGCGGTTCTGTATTGATTTTCGAAGATTGAACACTATTACGGTAGGCGATAGGGAGCCTATTCCGTTCCAGGAGGAATTAATAGCTTCATTGGCCGGGTCCACGTGGTTTTCCAAGATAGATTTAACGAAAGGTTATTGGGAAATCCCGCTTACTGAGGAATCTAAACAATACACGGTGTTCCAAACGCCCATTGGATTATTCCAATTTAAGGTCATGCCATTTGGGTTGGTAAACGCGCCAGCGATGTTTGCACGACTAATGAGACTAGTGTTGAAGGACATACCTAATGTCGTGTCATTCTTTGATGATATAGCATGCCATACGTCGACATGGTCTGATCATATTCAGACACTAACAGTAATTTTTCAACGATTACGTCATTTTGGGTTAACTGCTAAACCCGCAAAGATGGATTTGGCATGTCCAGAGATAGTATTCTTAGGACATATTGTGGGTAGAGGTGTTCAGAGACCTGAAGAAACAAAAATTGACAAGTTAGTAGGGTTGCAAATCCCTAAAACAAAGAAACAAGTCAGAAGCTTAGTGGGAATTTTAAATTATTACAGAAAGTTCATTCCAAATTTTTCCTCCTTGTCATCTTCTCTTACTGACCTTACTAAGAAGGGACAACCCGATAAGGTCCAGTGGACGTCTGAATGTCAGACAGCATTTGATAATTTGGTGACAGCATTATCATCGTCACCCATTCTGATATTACCCGATTTTCGATCTAATTTTATCCTCAGAACGGATGCGTCGGACTCTGGTGTCGGCGCTTGTCTTCTACAGGAGAAGAACGAATGTCTCCATCCTGTATGTTATGTCAGTAGGAAGTTATTGCAGAGAGAAAGAAAGTATTCTGTGATAGAGCGTGAGTGTCTTGCCATTGTCTGGTCCGTCCAGAAACTAGGACGTTATCTCATGGGACGAGAATTTTGTATCCAGACAGACCACAAGCCACTGACATTTTTGTCGAAGAATCGTTCGTCCAGCCCACGCTTGTCTAGATGGGCATTGGCTTTGCAGCCGTATACCTTCGTTATTCAACCAATTCCAGGAACCAGCAATCATATCGCCGACTACCTTAGTCGAGCCTAGGGGAAGATTTCAGGAGCTTGTACATCGGAGGACAGGAACATTGACAGGATCTGTGTGAATGAGTCGACTTTAAAATATTGACATTATAAATATGATATAAAGGATGGTTGATAGGTTGAATGGTTTTTGATTCTGTATTAAGTATTGTGGTTAGTTAGCTATTCATGATGTGACACATATATGCATATTGCAGGGCATATTGATCCCCATATTTTCCCCTGATTTCGGTATTTTATATACCAGGGGAACTGCTAGGTCAGTTTTTTTAGTGTAGGTATTGCTCACGCTCACTCGTTGACAGTCATCTTGATGCGATTTGAAATTAATTGCATTAATTTTTTTGGGGTGGAGGATGATGTCACGAGTGGAGTGAGTGCAATTAAGGGGATTGCTACAGAGCGGGTGTAGAGTAAGAAGGGCTCACAGTAGACAGCAAGTTAAGCGTGCTGTTGTGAGTAGTGGGGGGGGGGGGGTCTGAATGAGGCGAAAGCGCGGTATTACTATCACTGCAAGTTAGAAGGTCCTACGGATCGGACCTGTGAATAAGAGCCCATCGGGCCGACATAAGGGGAGCAGTCGAGAAGACTAGTGAGGGAAGTTTTCCAGTAATGACTGGTATGTAGAATGTTGATTGATTATTATGATTGATGTATTATATTATATTCGTCTATTACCATGATGTAAATAAGTATATGTGAGGAATGTGGAAGTCCTTGATATTGGATATAGCAATGTGCGCCACGAGCGATAGATGAAAGTGAGTTCATGGATTTGTAGCGCGAGTGAGTAGTGTGTACTCCGATGGAGGTGTGTTACCGTAAGAGGTGTGGTGAGTGAAAGGAGAACTAGTGTGTGTACGCTTCATGGATTGTAAGGAGAGGTGGAGTGAATAGAAATGGTAGGGTATTATACCAATGTAATGTTATTCTTGTAGGTGTCGGGGACGGGCCGAAGAGCCACCTCGATGAGCACAAGTGATAGGCCAGCATAGGGCCGGAGGCCGCACATAGGCCAGAAGTGAGGCTGTCAGTGCAGGACAGTAGAGGCACATAAAGTCGTGGCAGTCAGGCCACGGACAGGGACGTAGATATGAGAGTGAATGAGATACTATATTGTTGCCATGTTGATAGGCTAGTGAGCTGATACTATGTTGTTGCCATGTTGATGGCTATGGGAATAATAACGTGTTATTGCCCTGCTGAGGTGCTAGGGGAGTGCTAAGGTGTATGACAATAGGAAGGTGATATTGAGAGACTGCGGTGCCAGTAAATTATTAATGTGCTATTAAGACCCTGAGGGGAGAGGCTGAGGCCGAAGTGCCTTTAGGAGTAACTACCGGATTGTGGATCCGAGGGAGAGTGTGTGTGAGAGTGAGGCCGTTGTACGGCAGTTCATTTCAATATTATAATGTATGTAATTGCGCTATTATATGTATAATTATGTTTAATAAATGTGTGAGTCTGATGGATTGTTTTGTTAAGTGTTAACTTGTTTGTTCGTGATTGTCGTCCTGTCATAAACTATTACATCTCCCAGTCTGGGATTTGTGACACAGTCCAAGTGCTTTTCATGAACCTTGATAGTTCAGAATGCTATACTTATCAATGTGCTGATTTTCGTCGTCTTTTCTTTTTTTTTTTACACTCTCTCCAACCCCTATAATTATTATAAATCAAACCAATTAAAAAATAAACCCAAAAAACTCTTTCACCAAAGCCAAAATTTCGTGCAAATGAAATGTAAAAATATCCGCACGGTGTAAAGGGGCAACATGATGTACAGATCTACATAAACCTGAATAGTTCAAAATATCCCCAATGGGCATTTTCCCCATTCCGTCGAGTTTGAGCTGTGAAATAATCTTGCGGGTAGAGTTCTGAAACCTAAGTGTAAAATACGTTGTTGTTGTTTTTCTTTAAATGATTTTCGTGTCCATTAAGCTTTAAGAAAGTTATTCATTTTTTATGATGTTTCTCTGAAAAAAAATTGCCAAAACCGATTTCCGATAGTTTACCATGACTCTCGATTTGCAACCAAATAAGGGCGACGGAGGTTGCCAATCTTCCACCCTTAGGTTTTCCCATAGAACCAAGAATGCCACGCCTTTCAGTACCTTTTTTGCACTTGGTAATGAGGACAGTGTTGACATTCGCCTAGTATTCATTTTGTCGTATGATGAAACATCTGAGGACATCCAGTAATGTCTGTCTGTGTGTGTACCTGTGTGCGTGTGTGTTGAATGTATTTCTCAGTTTGAACTGGACCAGTGAAGGGACGTTATGACAGAACTCCATTAATTATGGACTGGCTGAACTGTCAGACTGAATTCATGCACGGTATTATTTTGTAACGTCAAACTTGAACCTGAAAAGATGGGAGTGTGTGTGTGAGAGAGAGAGAAACAGAGTGACGAGGAAAGATAGATAAAGAGAGAGAGAGAGAGAGAGAGAGAGAGAGAGAGACAAGAGAGAAAGAAAGAAAGAAAGATAGAAAGAGAGACAAAGACATACCCACATTATATACAACACAGAGAGGGAGAGACAAAGTGACAGACAGACAGACACACAGCCAGACAGCGAGTGGGGGAGGGAGACAGATAGATGGAGAAAGAGAGAGAAAGGGTTATGAAGGATCATGGCACAGGGTGAGAGAGAGTGAGAACGAGACAAATACAGAGAGAGAGAAAAACAAAAAAAAGAAAGAGAGTGTGTATGTGTGTGTGCGTGAGGGAGAGAGAAAGAGAGAGAGAGAAAGATGGAGAGAGAAAGGGAAAGAGAAAGAGACAGAGAGAGAGAGAGAGAGAGAGAGCGGACATGAACGTTGAAAGTAGAACATTATGTGAGAAATATTGAGAATTCACAGGGTAAATAAAAGTCACCCAACTCAATCCCCACCCACCCCACTCCACCCCATCCCACCTTCCAAATGAATAAAGATGGCTGGTGTGGAAGGGAGGGAACTTCCCACAAATCATATTACAGTTACCGTACATTATAATTATTATTATTTTCGTTATATTCAAAAAACCGAACTGTACTAAGGATGAACAGCTAAAAGCACCTCCCACCTATGGGGAGTAGAGATGGGCTCTAGAGACGATGATATTATCAAAGCGTTAATCATTTTATTCAGTCTTGCCCATTCATAATTAATTTTGTGTCTGGATAATAATTTCCATAAACAAGGAGTGTTCTCTGCCACAGTATCTTGATGTCAAGTCATGCACTGATCACTTTCTTTGAGACTGGAATGACCCCCCCCCCTCCCCCCGTTGAATTATGTACTTAAATGTCCTCACCCTCCCCACCCCCGCCCCCCCCCCACACCCCGGGTTATTTCCAGTCATCAAAGTAGACAGTCCTGCCCTGGCTCTAATCCTAACCCGTAGGCAGAAAACCGATGGGAACAGTTGGTCTGGCCTTACAGCAGCACGCTCGTTATTATCCCATTGTTAACATAATTATGTGATTTTTCCCGGTAGATCAAACCCGGCAGTAATCTAACAAAAATTTATGCATTTATTTATATATTTTATTTTTATGATTTTGTTCATTATCTTATAAATTTATTTTATTTATTTATTTATTTAATATTTATTGTTTTTGGGGTCCATGAAAGCGTCGAAAAAAAAACAACTAAAAGCGTGGCCTTGGCTTGGACCATTGTGCAACAGATATCAACATTTCCATTGTGAAATCTTCTCATTCTTCTTTCCTTCACCAATCTAAATCTGCAGATTTGTTCTGTTAAGAAAATCTACGGTTTTCTACACTTCTGGCAGAGCACCATAGAGTTTGATTATTCAGGTCGGTGGGTTTGGCCCGTATGTTTCCCATAGCGCTGAGAAGAGTGTGCCGTTCTGCAATATTATGCTCTGTGTTTTGAGGAGAATGGCTGCACTCACATAATGGTAGATGTTCCTGTTTTAAACTTGGTGAACATAATGGTGGTGGAAGCTATTGTGACCAGTTCTTAGTCTGAACAATATAACTTGATCCTCTCTGTTCAGGAGAGGATATTTATCCTCCCCATTGTGAGATTATAGACAAGTTGATACTTTATCTGTTGTACTGATCTTTCTGTTTTTCTCCCCACAGCCTTGGGTATCTCGGACTCCCTCAAACTGCTGAACGACTTCCTCTACTTCATCATGGTGGTGATGTCGCTGCACAACCCTAAAGCTTCTGAAACTATGATGGTCAACGTCTACCCTTATGCCCACTATGTGTTCCAAGTAGGTACATCATTATGTGTGTACATCGCCTTGGTACTCGTCTAGCACGCCGGTTCCAGATGTAGACTATTGTGTCCGGTACTCAGTCACCGCGGTCCGGAGTTTGTCTATGTTACCGCGGACCCCATCCCAGTGTTACTGTCGGAAGTCTGACGTTAGAAAGTTACACGAGAAAACTTAACAAACTTGCAAACCAAAATAAGATCTGGCGTCGCCACGAAAAAAAAAATAATTTAAAAATCTGTGAACAATTTTATGATTACACAGGTTTTCATTATAATACCATGATTACTGGAGGTTAAAATACGATTGAAATTGATTATGTGTTACAAAGAACTAATATGTTTTAAAAGAATAAATATGTGACGTTTTGTGAGATTTCCAGGGCTTCTGAGCCGCTAGGCTGTACTTTCTTTAGTTCTTATTTAAATCCGACGCTGAATTTGAGACAGACTAGAAACGTGACTTATTCCCTAATAATATCATCTAGGTCTGTATCAAAGACTGACAGCCGTTTTCAGATGGTGTGATTATTATGTTCACACATCTCGTACTCTATCCGTTAAGCAATGTGAATACTCAAATAGAGTAGAGCGATACCCTATTAATGATTATAATGGGCTCACTGAGGCCTCCAGGTCACATTTCACTGTCACTGAGATATTGGCCTTGATCCACTGATCCACAAACCTCTTCTTGCTCAGCCCCCCCCCTCCCCACACCCAGTGCCCCCATCCCGCCTTCTACATGGCCCCGAGAGCTAAGCAACGTGCGAGACAGAATCATTATTGAGAAGTTTGTCAGAGAGACTGAGCACTTGGTAAACCTCGTTCACTGGGTCTCCGACTCGTGGGTTATGTAATTGTAGTCGGTGATATGTATAATTCTGGTCCTCAGTTAAACATGATTTTCCTAAATCTCAACTCAAAAAGTATTTAATGAAATTTAGTTATTACATGACGTTTGAGGTTATGTCCCCCTTTGCTGCATCCTAGGCAAAGACGAAACCGTTCCTTCTCACCTTTGTTTGTTTATGTTTCTTTATACGTATACAGCCTTATCACTGTTTCACTAAATTATTATTCTTTTTGGGGGGGGGGGGGGTGGTTTAACATGGCATATCATTTAAAAGAGACTTTGCTGTGATGCAATGTTTACCATAGCTGTTGAAACATAACCCTGAGTCATCCACCGAAATTCTAGCTGGAGAGCCCTCCCATTGCCTGAGGCAGAGAAATCAGTAGAATAGGACGCTAAATCCCATTATCGATGTTGGAACTTCTTTATCGTGTCGGTAAAAAAGAACAAGGGAAATTCAACATAATCACTTTAACAATTTCATGCAAGGTTTAAGACTGACGTTGCCACCAAGTTGAAGGGTTTTGTAGTATTCTATTGATTTAAAAAGTTCTCACGTGCAGTGAGTAGCGTCACTGTAATCTGGCTGTGATAGACACATCAACGTGATTTTTGTACAATCAGCCGCAGGGGATTAGACGTAAGTTTTTATTTGAATCCTGCCAGTGGAAAAACGCCCAAAGTTCTAAATCTACCGATGTATTTTTTTATTCCTTCTGCCAAAGTCGCACAAAAAGTTACAATTTTACTGAAGTTTTTGGGTTTTTTTCTGCTCCTTTTCAGCACATGGCGACCTTAGTTGTTGTTTGTTCCAACTCCACTTTTCGCACAGCTGAGAAATCCGATGTTAAATTGACGTCTGCGACTTTAGTTATATGATCAGGAGTTAGAATAAATAATGGGAACTGTGAAACAGCTTGGTAAGTGCCACAACGCATCGCTTAAACCAAGTGCGAAAGTGTGCATTAATTTGTTACAGCTTTTCTAAATGGTAAAAAATCTCCAGTTTTTCAGAAAACGGATAGAGTAAAACAAGAGCAAAACTGACGTGGCGACATTGAGATTTCATACAATCATACAATTATACAATCATACAATTATACAATCATACAATTATACAATCATACAATTATACAATCATACAATTATACAATCATACAATTATACAATCATACAATTATACAATCATACAATTATACAATCATACAATCATACAATCATACAATTATACAATCATACAATTATACAATCATACAATTATACAATCATACAATTATACAATCATACAATTATACAATCATACAATTATACAATCATACAATTATACAATCATACAATTATACAATCATACAATCCCAGAAGAATCATAAGCTGCGCCCCTCCCCCAACACCCCCCCCCCCCCGCAATGGTGCCCACGACTCAGTACCTTTAAAACCCCACCAGAAAAGCGCTTGGATGCCGCCTCTGAGAAGGATCTCACCTACAGCCTGTCGCATCAAGCTGAGGCGCACTAATCACTGAGTCAGTGTGTGCAATTGTCAATTTTCTTTGATTCTCTAAACAAAAATTACAAACGATACTTTACATAAAGGGTAAAAGGTTAATGTGATGAAGCGGCCACAGTAAAAACCCTGGTCAAATAAATTCTGATATTGTAACATCAGTAAGGAAGAGAACTAGTCTAAAGTATTATAATATTATCCATATCCAATCTGCTAAAAGCTCTTCTGGTCTTTGATCCTAATCTCTCGATATAACGAATAAGACAGACAAGAGTGCACCTTCTTACACTGGTATTCAAACACTGGGCATGCCCCAAGGCCACATCCGCCCTCCGGGACCATCTGCAAAAGTGCGTACATTCTCCAGGATATGATAAGAGTACATGGTGGGAGGAGGTTTGGGGCAGCGTACGGAGGCTTTTCAATTATGGGAGTGAATTAAAAATATCTGACAAAAAGAGGAAGAAAGGAGAAGGAAAATGGAACAGAAATGCGGTGAACTGGGCAAAAGAGGCAAATAAAATGTTTTTAAAAAAAAAACTTTTGATGAAATTAACTAATAGTCCAGGAAAACTTGCAATTAATTGTTTTAAAACTTCAAACCCCTAAAGCATGGATGTTCACCATTTCTATGGTTGTGCGCTAGTGCCAGGGGGAAGGGGGGGGGGGATGCTGAAGCCAAAAATGTGTCAACATTTTTTCATTGGGGAAAGGGGAGAAGGATCAGAAACGACCAAAATCGAACTTAATTACTTTATGGATGCCCTTTAGGGCGTGTTCGTTGATATCTACCATCACTTATGCATTGTCCGAAAAACCTCAAATTTCCTGGTGTATTTGCTGTATTATCGTATGTGCATTTTTTTTTTGCCCTTTTCGAGAAAATGAGGATTGAAGTGTGGTCGGGAAATGGGCTAGAAAGGACGAATCCTCATATATTGTGTTCAGCGCCACAGGCAGCAGGATTTCAGCTCCACTGTTTTTTCAAATTTTTAGAAGGATTTTATATTTATTAGACTTTGAAGTTTGCACCAAAGAGTTCCTCTTGTTTCAGTAATTCTGAGGATCTAATTTATTTCAAGATGTTTCAACATGAAGTGATTTTATTCTATGTTTTATCTTATCTTGTGGCCATTTTTAGGCTTCACTGTGCTGATTTTAACACCAACACTCAGCATAACAACATGAGTGACCCAGTTACTGACAGTAGAGAGTCAGACTATTGTGAACACACTAGTGTAAATATGACCAGCTTTGTTTACACAAGAGAACAATTGCTCCAGTTTAGAAATAACAACATCAACAAACTGCCCAAGCAGGTTTTCCAACTACTGAAAAATCTACACATCTGTAAACAGAAACACAGAAAGAGGGGAGCAAGAGGTGGGACCAGAAGAAGAATAAAATCTGTACTGAGTGAGAGAAAAATAAACAATACAGTTAAAGGCTTCCATCAAAGTGGAATAAATAAAAACAACTTGATTCCAATTGACACAAGAAACAAATTTAGAGATGTGACCTGTGGAAAAAACATTCGTATTGGGTATACTAATGCACAGTCAGCATGTAATAAGACAACAGACTTGTGTGGCATCATTGGTGACTATGACATTGACATCATGATTATCACAGAAACCTGGATCCATGAACACGGTCATGAGCATGTAATTTCTAAACTCACTCCACCGAGTTATTCTTATAAATCATTTCCTAGAAAGAACAAAAATGGAGGTGGCATTGGTATTGTCTACAAAAATACTCTCTCTTCGGCCTTGAACTTTGGTGAGAATCCTGATACTGTTACTTCATTTGAGTCTGCGATTATGACTTTGTCATTACCTCACAAGAAAATAAAATTTGTCCTGCTATATAGACCACCACCTAACAAGAAAAATAATCTCAAAACATCAGATTTTTTGACACAATTTGAAGAAATTTTGATTTTAAACAACATCGAAAAGCAGGAACTTGTCTTCATGGGTGATTTTAACTTGCATTACAACTCCATTACATTCTCTCATCAGAACTCTCCTCAAAATTGGATTGCGTGACTTTTGACCCTGAGAACATTGAACAGAGCTGGACTGACCTAAATACGACTGTACACTCTTGCGCCAGCAGCACAGTTGGTTTTCCTGTCCGCAAGCACCAGGACTGGTTCAATGATAATGATAATGAAATCAAAGTGCTCATCAAAGAAAAAAATAGTCTCATCCAAGCTCACTGCAGTGACCCCTCTTCCAGAGCAAAAGCTGATGCACTGCGTGCATGTAAGGGTGTACTCCAGAAGAAGCTGAGGAAAATGAAAAATGACTGGCTTGAAGAGCGAGTAAGAGAAACTCAGAAATATGCCGACACAAACAACACTAGAAAGTTCTTTGAGAGCCTCCGAGCTGTGTTTGGACCATCCCGCTCTGGCACTACGCCACTTCTTGCGTCAGATGGTTCAACACGCATTGTTGAATTGAATGCCATAATTCAGCGTTGGGCAGAACATTTCGGAGGTGTGCTAAATCGGCCATCAAATATAAATACTGAGTCCATTGACCGCCTCCCTCAGACTCCTATTAATGCAGCTCTTGCCAAGCCATTCACAGCAAATGAGACCCGAACTGCCACAAAACAGATGTCCTTTAACAAATCACCAGGCGTGGATTCAATTCCTGCTGAGGTGTATGCCTTCGGTGGAGAAAAGCTTATTGAAAGGTTGACCGAGTTGTTCAATCATATGTTGAAAGCAGGGAAGCTGCCACAGGACTTCAAAGATGCTTCAATCATCCATCTGTACAAAAACCAAGGGGACAGCCAAGTCTGTGACAACCATCGGGGAATCTCTCTACTTTCAATTGCTGGCAAAATATTGGCAAGAATGCTTCTGAATTGCCTTCTTGATCACCTCTCCTCAAATGACTCGCTTCCCGAGAGCCAATGTGGCTTTCGTAAAGAGAGGGGAACGGCGGATATGATTTTTGCTGCCAGACAGATTCAGGAAAAATGCATGGAACAAAATAAAGCGCTGTATATCACATTTGTTGACCTCACAAAAGCATTTGACACAGTGTGTCGTGAAGGCCTCTGGAAAATCTTGGCGAAGTTTGGGTGTCCACCCGAATTCATCACAATAGTGCGCCAGTTTCATGATGGCATGCAAGCTGCAGTCAAAAGCAACGGCAGTGTTTCAGAGCCCTTTGCTGTCACAAATGGGGTAAAACAGGGTTGTGTCTTAGCCCCAACTCTGTTCAGCATCATGTTCTCTGCAATGCTACAAGAAGCCTTTAGCTCTCCTCCTCAAGGGGTAAGCATCAAGTACCGAACTGATGGCAGTCTATTCAACCTCAGGAGACTTCAGGCAAAAACCAAAACCAAAAGTACTCAAGTCTGTGACCTACTATTTGCTGATGATTGTGCACTTCTGGCACACGATGAGGATAGCATGCAAAACTGTGTTGATAAGTTCTCTAGTGCCTGTGACAACTTTGGCCTCACAATAAGCACAAAGAAGACGGAAGTGCTCCATCAGCCTACTCCAGACGACAAGTATCCTGTGACCCCAAATATCAAAGTCCATGACAGTCTTCTGAAGGTGTCGGAGAACTTCACCTATCTTGGCAGTACACTGTCTTCCGCGGCTCGTGTTGATACTGAAATTCTCTCAAGAATCAGCAAAGCCAGCTCTGCATTTGGCAGGCTTCGAAAGAGAGTATGGGATGTCGCCGGCATTCGCACAGACACTAAGCTGAAAGTGTACAATGCTGTGGTCCTTCCCACCCTACTCTATGGGGCTGAAACCTGGACAGTGTACCAATCGCATGCCAGAAAGCTAAATCACTTTCATCTGGCCTGCCTTAGAAAGATCCTAAGGATCAAATGGCAGGATAAAATTCCAGACACTGAGGTCCTCAATCGTGCCAAGGAATTAAGCATCTTCTGCCACCTGAAAAAAATTCAGCTACGTTGGGCAGGACATGTTGTCAGAATGCCCGACTCCAGACTCCCTAAGCAAATCTTCTTCTCTGAGCTCTCCAATGGAACGAGGAATGTTGGGGCCCAAAAGAGACGTTACAAAGACACTCTCAAGCAATCACTGAAGGCCTTTGCCATTGATGTGAGTGAGTGGGAAAAGCTCTCGCTTGATCGAGCAAATTGGAGGGCGGCCCTTACCAGAGGCAGCAAAGCATGGGAAGCTGACAGAGTCCAGCAGGCTATCAAAAAAAGAGAACGGCGCAAGAGAAGGCCCAGTGGTACTGAACCAACGGAGCACTCTTGTCATTTATGCGGAAGGGTCTGCAGGGCAAAAATAGGACTTATCAGTCACATGAGAAGCCATAAGTCATGAAAGAACAGTCTTTCCATTCTGCCCTCTGTGTCCTTTAGTTCTCTTTATTGTCCATGTGTTGAAATTCTCAACAATTTCTGTTCTTTATTCCTCTGGTGTTGTTAAGGTCATCATCATACCTGATGGACGAACTATTATTACAACTCCAAAACATCTGCTGATGTAAATTTTATGAAACGTTTATTTCATGAACATCAAATGACATGTTGAATCCAGCACACACAAATTTGGCCATATTCTTGATTGGATTGTTACTTCGTCCAAATTTACTTTTGCATCAGCGGTGGTAAATACCAACAAACTAATATCTGACCACCATTTTCTATATTTCGACATTCCTTACAAGAAAACCTTGCCAAAGAAAAAGAATGTAAAATGCAGAGACGTGAAGAAAATTAACTTAGAAAATTTCAAATTAGATTTGAGAACAACGTTGGCTGACTCAGAAGACATCAATGCTGAAGTTCTGACAGAAAAAATCCAAAGCGTCTTAAACAGTCATGCTCCGGAAACATCAAGGACTGTGACCGACAGGACACCATCACCATGGTTCACGTTGGAAACAAAAGCAGCAAAACAGGCCAGGCGACGAGCAGAAAGGAAATGGAAGAAAACAAAGTTACAAATTGACAAAGAAATATACATTCACCATAAGAAACTTGTGAATGACACCATTCGAAAAGCTAAATGTGACTATTACAACTCGAGGTTTTGTGAAATTCAAAATTCAAAACAGTTTTTCAATTTGTCCAATGATTTGTTGGGCAAACAGAAAAGGATCAACCTGCCAACTTCAATAGAAAAGGAACATCTGCCTAATGCATTTGGGGACTTCTTCATGGACAAAATAGAAAAAATTAGAGACAATTTAAGTAGTTGTGATATAACTAGTGAAAATTCTGTATTTATTGGGAATAATCTTTCTTGTTTCAGTGAAGTTACCAGTGATGAAATCAATAACATAATTTGTTCTGCTGCTACTAAGCAATGTGAACTAGATCCCATGCCCACAGACTTGTTAAAAAAATGCTTACCCGATCTTTTACCATCCATCACAAAAATTATAAACACTTCTTTATGTACAGGTGCTGTGCCAGAGACCTATAAAGTTGCACTCGTTAAACCTTTGCTTAAGAAAGTTAATCTTGACTCTGAAAACTTGAAAAACTATAGACCAGTATCTAATCTTCAATTTTTATCAAAGATTTTAGAGAAAGTAATTTTAAAACAACTACTTGGTTATCTAAACAATAACGCTCTCTGTGAATCATTCCAGTCAGCATATCGTGCAAATTGTAGCACTGAAACTGCATTATTGAGGATTGTTAATGATTTGTTTGGATTACTGGTCAAGGGCTTGGTTTCGTGTTTAAACATTCTTGATCTATCAGCTGCCTTCGACACTATAGATCATGAAATTATTCTTTGCAGATTAGAAGCAACCTATGGGATCTCTGGTATAGCTCTGAAATGGTTCAGGTCCTATCTATGTGACCGAAAACAAATTGTTGTAACAGATAACATAAAATCAAAAGAATACATACTGCCATATGGTGTTCCACAAGGCTCAGTTTTAGGTCCCACTCTCTTTATTATGTACATTGGGCCCCTGTCTAATATTTTTAAAGATCATGGTTTTTATTACCATCAGTATGCTGATGATGTCCAACTATATCACCCTGGTACGACTTTAGGTCATGTTGACAATGTTATAAAAGATAGTGAAAAGTGTATTATGGACACAAAAGAATGGATGAACCAAAACAAACTAAAGCTAAATGTAGACAAAACAGAAGTTATGATTATTGGAAAGAAAAGACAAAATACTGCAATTAAAAATGTAAAATTAAATCTTGGTGAAAGCACTGTAGCAAACGTGAATAAAGTTAAAAACTTAGGCACAATTTTAGAATCAGATCTCAGCATGGAAAATCAAATAAGTTCATTATGTCGATCATTAATGTTTCAATTAAAAAACTTCAGCTCTATTCGTCCATTCATATCCCAAGAGGCAACTCGAATACTTATCACTTCACTTATGTTTTCAAAGCTTGATTATTGTAACTCTCTGCTCTTTGGAATTCCGAGCAACAAAATAAAACGCCTTCAGATAATTCAGAATAATGCAGCTAGACTGATTTTTAGAAAATCAAAAAGAGAATCTGCCTCAAGCCTTATTGACCAACTTCACTGGCTTACTGTTGAAAACAGAATAAAATTTAAAGCTGCAGTTTTGGTTTACAAATGTCTTGAAGGTTCAGCTCCCTCCTATCTTTCGGAACTTTTGAAAAAACATGAGTCTGATAGAATTTTAAGATCTACTACAGAAAACAAACTGGTTGTTCCCAGGTGTAAAACATCAACTTATGGAGATAGAGCTTTTAGTTGTTTTGGTCCCTGTGTGTGGAATTCTTTACCACAAGAGGTTCGAAATTCTGCCTCTCTAAACATATTTAAAAACAGGTTAAAAACATTTCTTTTTAAAAACTGAATTTTATAGCTTGCTATGGATGTATAAAACTAGTTTGTCTGTGTGTGTGTAAGTTTATTTGAATGTGCTTTTATGATTTTTTACTGTGTACAGCGCCTAGAGCTTTTAATGTTTTAGTCCTGGCGCTATATAAATGTATATATTATATATTATATTATATTATATCTCACAAACTCATTTCTGGAAAAGCCTTTAACCGATTGGAATGATACCTTTACATAATAAAATTAGGACCGAAGAGAACCATCTTAATGACAAAACCTCAGAATTGGCAAACTGTGGCATACAAGAATAATTATGACAAAAACCCTTCGATTTAACATCAAATCCAATGCCGTGGAACGCGCGTGGGTGTTCATTATCTTGACAATCTCGAGATTTATCAGCATACAGTAGGTCGACAGGGATGTACCTTCCAGTGTTTTGTGTTTGGTATCGATCACCAATTAATTACTCCCCGACTTTCACTCCAAACACCCCCAGGGGGAAACAACAGAAAACTGTAGCGGTAAAATCTGGGGAAAAAAGAATTAAGGCGTTGATTGTAAACATTAACGGGATGTAGCCTCGTGGCTCCATATTAGCTTGTCACAGGCAACACCAGCAGACACATAAGCTTGTTTCCTGGAAAATTCTCACTGTTTAATTTATCGCCATCTTAATTCTGGTTTGTTCCAGCTCCTCTTTTTGCACAACTTAGACATTCGACTTAAGACGTTTGCAGCTTTAGTATTGATGATAAGGAGTTAGAAACAATCGGATCTGTGAAACAGCTTGGTAGGTGCCACAAGGGATGTTATACAAGTGTCAAAGTGTGCAGTTTTTTAAGCCTCTTCTTCTTACTAAAAGATCTCCAGTTTTTTTTTTTTCTTCAGAAAATGGAGATAGAAGAAACAAGAATTAAAGGCCTGTTTACACTGGTGGGTCTGAGGAATAGAAACAAGGAATGAGTTGTTTGTTTACACTGGTCGGTCTGAGGAATAGAAACATGGAATGAGTTGTTTGTTTACACTGGTCGGTCTGGGGAATATAAACATGGAATGAGTTGTTTGTTTACACTGGTCGGTCTGAGGAATAGAAACATGGAATGAGCTGTTTGTTTACACTGGTGGGTCTGAGGAATAGAAACATGGAATGGGTTGTTTGTTTACACTGGTGGGTCTGAGGAATAGAAACATGGAATGGGTTGTTTGTTTACACTGGTGGGTCTGAGGAATAGAAACATGGAATGGGTTGTTTGTTGACACTGGTCGGTCTGAGGAATAGAAACATGGAATGGGTTGTTTGTTTACACTGGTGGGTCTGAGGAATAGAAACATGGAATGGGTTGTTTGTTTACACTGGTGGGTCTGAGGAATAGAAACATGGAATGGGTTGTTTGTTTACACTGGTGGGTCTGAGGAATAGAAACATGGAATGGGTTGTTTGTTTACACTGGTGGGTCGGAGGAATAGAAACAAGGAATGAACTGTTTGTTTACACTGGTGGGTCTGAGGAATAGAAACATGGAATGGGTTGTTTGTTTACACTGGTGGGTCTGAGGAATAGAAACATGGAATGGGTTGTTTGTTTACACTGGTGGGTCTGAGGAATAGAAACATGGAATGGGTTGTTTGTTTACACTGGTGGGTCTGAGGAATAGAAACATGGAATGGGTTGTTTGTTGACACTGATCGGTCTGAGGAATAGAAACATGGAATGGGTTGTTTGTTGACACTGGTCGGTCTGAGGAATAGAAACATGGAATGGGTAGTTTGTTGACACTGGTCGGTCTGAGGAATAGAAACATGGAATGGGTTGTTTGTTTACACTGGTCGGTCTGAGGAATAGAAACATGGAATGGGTTGTTTGTTTACACTGGTGGGTCTGAGGAATAGAAACATGGAATGGGTTGTTTGTTTACACTGGTCGGTCTGAGGAATAGAAACATGGAATGGGTTGTTTGTTTACACTGGTGGGTCTGAGGAATAGAAACATGGAATGGGTAGTTTCTTGACACTGGTCGGTCTGAGGAATAGAAACATGGAATGGGTTGTTTGTTTACACTGGTCTTTCTGAGGAGTAGAAACATGGAATGGGTTGTTGTTTTCCATTCGCCAGACTTGAGAATCTTGATATAGAATGGCCGTGGGCAAATCGCGGGCGTTCGACCAGAAATTAAAGCTGTATGGTTTACATAATCTTAGTTGTGGGGATAATGCATAGCTCTAAATTATTCAGGAAATTTTATAACATTTGGCTGAACCCGTGGATGGAGATACTGAAAGGGAAATCTGAAAGGGACATTAAAAATTACGAACTCGGATAAAAATCTGGATAGAAAGATCTTAGAAAGTCAGAATTCTCACCCGGGAAAGTCGTTTTGCCTGCACTTTGTCAAAGTATCTACATGTATCTGTCTTTCTATCCATCCATCAATCCATCCAGCCGTCTGTTTTTCTGTCTGTCTGTCTGCTTATTAGTTTGTCTCTCTGTCTGCCTACCTGGCTGCCTGCCTGCATATCTGTCAGTCTGTCTGTCTGTTTAACTGTTCATCATCGAATAAATAATGACCCATTGTTCATTTTTTAATTATTAAAATGCGATTGTACAAATGATTGCACAATGTGATGTTTAAGCGTAGGCTTCAGCACTTCTGACTGTTCTCTGGTCCAAACAAGATGAAGCATTGTCTTTTGGTAATGTAACAATATAATTAGATACAACGAACATGGCATCTTCACACTTCCACTTGGTCAGTTGGATGATAACAGTTTCTGGGCCCCTAAAGCTCAGGGAACAGCATGACATGGACGGGAAATTACCGAGTAAATACCAGGGTGGACTCAGAATCAGTTAAATTACAGAAGGGTTTATTGCCCAACGAAATTTTCTAAATATTGACATGCACGGGAGTTGACACAAGGAGTAGGAACGAATAAACTGCAGTGGGACATGTCCAAACAGCGCACGCCGTGAACTCACATTTTGTCCCAATACAGTTTTTGCATTCTTTCAGCCGGTTGTGAATTCCCCAGGCATGGAATCCCGCTCATGGTGACACAGAACTCTAAAACCTGAACCCCCCAGTGTATTTCTCACCACAACTAGACTTGCCACACGAACAACCCACATTGAGGCCTTTCATTGTTCTTCAACGCGTTTCCACAAATACTGTTTCTATTAAACCAATCAGCCGAAACGTGTCGGTTGGCTGGTATCAATGTTAGGGATCTTTTCATTTGCGTTGTCAGATACCTCTTGTAAGGACCATGTAATCGCTAAAACATTATTGGATTTTTTTTAAATTGCTGAACTATCATTGTTTTTTTCTTTTTTAGCATAAAAGTACCCAGGGTATCACAGACAAAGGTCAGAGGTCAGCCTGCAAAATAACATACCGACCGCATTCAAATAAGAAAAAAAGATAAAACGAAAATAAATAGAAAAACAAATAAATAAATTTAATAGACTGCATGTCAAACAGAGATCAACTTACATGATTATAACTTACATTCCAAGAATTATAGGATAGTTTAACCCAATAGACATTGGGCATCAGAGAATGCATTAATTGAAATGTTAAATGTTATGGAACATTTGGCACGAGAGGGTTAATTAGACTACAAGAAATGCACACCCAAAGCAGCTTACGCCTATGTATCTATAATGAGAAAAAAACTCCCCTGATTTCAGAATAAGATTTACTGTCCCTCCCACGGCTCGGATTTACGTGAAATGTTTAAAGTGCCTTCCTTGCCACCCGCGGAAAGTTCCTTTTTAAATTTGCAGACTTGAAACGAAGTATCCTTTTGAGTTTGCTTTGTGTCACTGGTTTCGCCTCTGATTCTCTTTTCACGAATGCATGGACCTTCATAATCACCTTCAACTGAAATTAATAAATAGGTTTATCCCGGGCAAAGCTGGACACCCCTTCTCGTGTGTGTAATTACAAAAAGAAAAATAATTATGCTCTGCAAGAAAGGAATAACTGGTGCCCATTTGTGTAAGATCAGTATGACCTGGTATTCAACAGGACAGAAAGGTGTTTGTGGGAAGTAAATGATTACTCTGTAACTTTGAAATCGGGCAGGGATACCGATTAATATACGGGACACGCTGTTCCAGAGGCAAGGTGCTCGCCTCTAATGCTGAAGGTACCGTGTTCGAATCCCGGCCGGTGCAGACATGTTGGAAGTTTGGGCTTTTTCTCATATATTTTCCTGTCCCTGATCCTATGGTAGGTGTGATCGAGTACCTAGTCTTGTCGGATAAGGACGAAATCTCGGAGGGCTCGAGTGCACGTTGAGCACGTTAAAGATACCTTGGCCATTGGGAATCGAGAAGAGTCGGCTGAACAAGGCCGCTGCCAGGGCAAAATGAAATAAAATGTATCCCTACCAGCCTCCCCCCCCCCCCCCCAAAAAAAAAAAACAACCGCCGATCGGCGCTGCACCGTGGCGACGACGTGTGCTTGCTCCAGTTAGCATTAAGGCAAATTTCCCAAATGCGATTAAAGAAGTATCCAAAATACCCCCCAAAAAATACAAATATGGCGACAGTTGGGTTTGAGTATATCAACAGGTCTATATGGCCGCATGACATAATCCCCGAAATACTCCAGACAAGTAACCATTGAATTGCTTGGAAGAGCCACACAAGAGAAGATATTCAGATGTCGAGAATCCAAGTCAAATAAGTGTTGGCCTTTGACTTGCTTGCACTCTGTTGGTGGGGGTGGAAGGGGGAGGCGGAGGGAGGGGGGGGGCGCCACACCATAGTCTTAAATCTGGGTTGATTTGTTTTGTTTTGGGTTTTTCTGTTTTTGTTTTTGTAACTGGGATTCTAATTGACTTCGAACCCATTTCCGATTGTGTGGTTACCTCTCTCATCGTTACTTGTCCTTTCAATTAGACGGAGACAGAGTGCACATTTCTATTGTGTTTTTAACCGGACTGTACTATTTATTTAGGGACATATGGAAAACCTCGTCTGCAGCAGATAATTGATAGGTTGATCGATCACTGAGTGCTGAGTGCTTGTGTTTTCCATTAACCCTTATCAGATCCTGTCTTGTTAGGATGAGAAACAGTTCATACCTGGCAGAGATTCTAACGTTGACCTTTCAGTGACAGTGCCCTGGTTGAGTGTAAACGAGCTAGATGGAAGAGATATTGACATTAGTACCGTGCCATGCAATAAAACTGTCACCAAAAAAAAATCAGTTGACATGGGGTGACTTCTTACACAGACAGAAATTAAACCATAGTTTCACCTTTCACCTTTCACCTAGGCTTTGTCCATCCACTGCGGGGTGTAGCCCTCCGACAATGACTTCCATTCCTTTCTGTCTGATGTTTTCCTCATCCATGTTGTTTCCCCCCCCCCCCTCTCTCTCTTTTTGATATCATCCTGCCATCTTCTTCCTGGTCGTCCTCGTGTTCTTCATCCTGTCAGTGGTTGCCATCCAGTGCAGCGTTTTGTCCATCATCCTTCATACACGTCCAGCCAAATTCGTTTTTGTTGTAGTGTGAATTTTAGTTATATCCGTTAGCTTTGTTTATTTGCGTATTTCAGCTCGAGGAATTTTGACCCTGTAATCCATAAGTATAAAGTGGTAATGAAGAAAGACTTGAACGTTATGTTACAATGCGGGGTGAGGAAATCGTCTATCAGGACCTTCAAATAATAATGAAATTTACATACATTCCATGACATTAAACAACAAATGCCCCCTCCTAACACAAAAGTGCTAAAGTTCTTGGGTCGCGATGTGATTAAATATAAACAAATTGACGGAATATTATAAAAACCACAGAAAATCTGTGGGGTCGCAGCCAGACTTGAAGAAAAGTCAAACAAAGCCTCGCGTACGAAATAATACAGAAACGATACATTAAAACGCAGAGGAAAAAAGAAGGCAAATGAAGCTTTTGATCAACCGATCTTCATTAGGAAAAAAAATGAGACAACCGAACAACTAAACAACAGCAACAAACACATCACCATCCTTGACCTTTGCGTTTTAATGTATGGTTTCTGTCTGATTTCTTACGCAAAGCTTTGCTGCATACAACGTTTTATTTTTGCCATAATTCTGGTAGGATGCTGCAAAACTGTAATTCACTATAAGTTCACTATAATATATTGTCATAACTAAAGAATCCAACATTAACTTTACTGCAAACTAGCTTTTGGAAGAGAATAAATATTATGGAACCTCTGCATAAAGTTATTGTCTTCTCTGAAATGATGATCGGTTGAAATTGAAGGAACTTGTCATGTTTATGAACCAAGGCAACTGCGATTTTGCACTGTGAGTATTTCACTTGTTCCACAGATGTAATGGTGCAGTATTATCTAGTCTGAAATAATAATACTGATAATGATGATAATAATGACATAATCATAATCTTTATTTCTAATTCGACAGGTTGCCGTTTGTGTAACTGCCTGGCTGACAGTATCGGTGTCTATGGATCGATACATCTCTGTCTGCTACCCATCCAGATCTAAAACGCTGTGTACGATACCCAAAGCCAGAACAGTGGTGACGTCAGTGTTCATAACCATGATTTTACTCTCGATACCCTCAGGGTTTCGATACCGCCTTCAGACTGTCCACGACACCAAAAACAACAGTACTTGTATGGAACTGGTAGTCACGGAGCTGGGCCGGAACCAACAGTTCATGATTCCCTACACCTGGGTCCAGAACTTTCTACGCGGGATTGTTCCAGTTTTCATCTTAATCTTCCTTAACGCCAGGATTATCAACGTCTTGCGGAGAGAACGAGTCAAGGGAAAGAAGTTCAGCTCGAGGAACCGAATCACAATCATGCTGATAGCAATGGTGATTATCTTCATCGTATGTATCACTCCGGACGCCATCATGTCCACTTTCTTCGGCAAGGGTTACGTGGAGGAGGACTACATGGTGAAAGGTATCCGGGAAATCACAGACAGTCTACTGGCCTTTAACTCTGCTGTGAATTTCCTGCTCTACTGCTCCCTCAGCGTAGCGTTCCGCAATACTTTCATGCGTGTATTCTTTGGTAGGAGCTACGTCAAAATGAAAGGTGGGTCGTGTAGGCAAGTCAGCAAAGATGGGACAGTGCTGGTGAAGAAAAGACACGGGAAAGGTCCGTCTCATCACAGAGAGGGATCTGAACATTCCGACAGAAGCGGCCGGAAAAACTCCAGTCCGGAACATGATTTTGAATATTTCGACGAAGGACGATCAGAAGCTGACTCGCCCAGATCGGATAATATCACAACCAACGGTTATAACAGGAGTGCCGGGGATGCTGGACAAGGGTATGTGGCATTGAAAGGGGACGTGATCAGTACAGATCATCCCCTGGCGCGGGAGAAAAACGCAAATGATACAAAGCTGACGTGCACAGTTTACTGTGGCCCTATAGACTCAGTGAAATCCTCCAGTGTGTGGAACAACAGCGACCCCAAAGTTACGGTATACGTGAGTCAGGACAATGAGTCTGATGGTGTGCAACTCTAGCTCTGGCAAAACAAAGTATGTACCTAACGCTGAAAGATCTTCCGTAACCCCAGTGTCTGCCCGGCATGAGGCACCGAGCTGCCTCGTTCCAGAATTCTCCGTGTATTCATCTACCGGAAACGCAGAGCAGACATGTCCTAACATGGTGGCTTCGTGGGATAACCATGCCAAAATCTGCCCTAAACACAAAAGTCATGCATTTTTCCTGTCTCAGTGAGTGTACTCTGACATTCTCCTGTTGGAACTGACCAGGACCACGAGTGAAAGCCGCTGTGCTAACCTGGCATGCTGGTACTGATGATGGTGGTGCTTCACACATGAGACCAGCTGATTTACTGATTTATCATTTCACAATTCAGACACGACAAGTGTTCCGTTTGTCCATTTCACGTAATGGCGTAGCAACAATTTTTCCATTTCACTGGAGAACGTGTCAAACCTCTGGTGCGAATGAGATGTCTGATGTCCAGACAAATGTCCATGTGGCACAAACACTACTGCTGAGTATAATCAAAGATACTAGAAACGATAAGATGAGATACTCCCTTCTTCGGACGTCTAAAAAGATCGTGCACACAATTTCAGCACTGATCGGGGGCGGTACCCATGGCCCATTGCATGAAAAGAATGCTTGATAAAATGATAAACTAATGAGGCGGATTTGCTGCACGGCTACTGAGATTGTAAAAAAAAATAGAAAAGAAGAAAAAATAGCCAGAGTTTTTCCACAGCGATTGAAGCTATAACTGCAAAATAAGTGACGCCAATCAAGGCCTACAGCGATATCTGAACAGAGAACAAAATTCAATACGTTTTCTTTTTGGCTTTGTAAAACCCAGCACTGTTCATGACTTCCTCGCATCCGCCGGTAAATGGCGGTTCGAAATCTGTGCACGCTAAGAGCGCTAGCTGTCTCACCTTACTTTTTTCTAGTATCTTTGGTATAAATTCAATGCTTTTAAAGATTGTGATACATGATTATGTGAAAATATAGATCTCACCACGAGCAGTGATAAAATAGCTCTAACTCAAACACCATCAATGTCATGGATACGCTATTATGTGAGATTGACGACAGTTTGCGTCACTATTATGAAGAGTCATGTGATGTATACGCGTGTTGATCTCACGTGCCTGTGTTCATGCAACTGCTTTTTCTTTTCTTTTTCTGTCAGGTTTCTGCTCTCCAAGACACTCTGGCATTATGTCATAATATAAAACTAACATCTCCTGTCATTCCTTTGAAAGTGATTCTGTAATGTAACTAGCTCGCATGTAATATTCTAATGCCGCTTTCACCCAGGCTTTGGTTCCTTGCAAAATATCGTAAATGATCTTTTCAACCCTGGGTTTGTTCTTAAATTTATCGTTGTTTCACGTAACTGCGGCCACTCCACTCAATTTCAGAATAGAACTTCAGAGAAAAAGATTCCATACTCTACAGGAACTCCAGACGTCCAGTTTTTGTTTGTTGGTTACTTTGTAGACTTGACAGCAGGGACTGGTTTGCACAGTGTATTTATCACAATGAAAATAAGAATAAAATCAGAAACGACGAACATTTTATGCAAGATTAACTTGCCGTATTTCCTTTAGACCTAAAGATACGTACGGCCGTGTCAACTAATGATCAAAGAGAGGTGTTGCTGTTATTTTTGGTTTCGTGGTTGAAGGAAAATAGAGACTTAAGGATAGAGAGAAGGGGTGAGAGAGAGACAGAGAGAGAGAGACACACACACACACGCAAAGAGAGTGAGTGAGAGAGAGAGAGAGAGAGATAGAGCGCGAGAGAGACAGAGAGAAAGAGTAAGAGAGGTGTGTTCATAAAAATTTGACATGAAGGCCGCACCGCAGTGAAATAGGAAAACTAAGTAATGGCAATTTAAATATAAATTTTGGTGTAGGATAGTCCATTGACTGTTTGTCTGGCTTTCCATTGAACTGATCACTCTATGTCAGTAATCAACAGCGCTTATTCTGCATTTTACAGCTCATTTAGCGAGGCCTTCTACCCAGGAATTGAGAAAAACTACCGCAGACACAAAAAAAAAACTACAGTTGAATACGTTTTAGAGAGTTTCAAAATGAAGACGGATGTGAATTCTGTATTGCTCCGCCCCTTCTAGCCTAGTTAGAGCAGAGCATTATTTGAGCTTCCTCGGCTTTTTCCACGCTACATTCACCCTACTTATCTGTATGAATGCTTTCCAAATACCAAGCTAAATATAAATAATATGTGGGTACCTTATAACAGAATAACATGGACATTTTAGACACATTTGTTACTTCCAGAAACTAAAAAAAAAAAAAAATTCGGACAAATGTACGCTTTTATATTAATTTTTTTCAAAGGGATGGCAGCGATGGGTCACAGCAAGGCAGATGCTGTCATCGACTAAGACCTTTAGATGTAAGACTTGACCATTGGCAAAAGAGTTTGCCAACTAACAGTAAAAGAGTTGGCCAACTAACAGTAAAAGAGTTGGCCAACTAACAGTAAAAGAGTTGGCCAACTAACAGTAAAAGAGTTTGCCAACTAACAGTAAAAGAGTTGGCCAACTAACAGTAAAAGAGTTGGCCAACTAACAGTAAAAGAGTTGGCCAACTAACAGTAAAAGAGTTGGCCAACTAACAGTAAAAGAGTTTGCCAACTAACAGTAAAAGAGTTGGCCAACTAACAGTAAAAGAGTTTGCCAACTAACAGTAAAAGAGTTGGCCAACTAACAGTAAAAGAGTTGGCCAACTAACAGTAAAAGAGTTGGCCAACTAACAGTAAAAGAGTTGGCCAACTAACAGTAAAAGAGTTTGCCAACTAACAGTAAAAGAGTTGGCCAACTAACAGTAAAAGAGTTTGCCAACTAACAGTAAAAGAGTTGGCCAACTAACAGTAAAAGAGTTGGCCAACTAACAGTAAAAGAGTTGGCCAACTAACAGTAAAAGAGTTGGCCAACTAACAGTAAAAGAGTTGGCCAACTAACACAAGCAATGCCAAGAGACAATCCCAACCAAAAATGAACATCTATCCCTTTTCTGTGTTTATCTCTTTCATTCAGACGAGGTCATTCCAAGACACTCTGCTGGCCAATGTAAAGTACATGAAAATCTCAGACAATCCTCCAGTTTACTTGAGATAATTTGTCTGGCGCTGTACGTCAGTCTCTCCCACGTAGTCCTGGACAATCTCACACAACAGTAACTACAGCAGCTGCTGTCTTAGGGCTTTGGAAGCGTCCAGTGGCGAGACAATGTAAGATGTAACAGGAAACGTGCTGTCGTGCATGCGTGAAGAGAGAACAATAAAACAATTATATGTCTTTGCTGGCTATTTGGTGTGATTAGGTACCGTAAAGTTACGAGCATTTCGTCCTGTTTCATGTCAGGAAATTAGGAATGTCTTTCATTCAAAACTGGTGATCATTATATCAAGAGATTCCTCTTTCATGTTTATGGTTGGTAGAAACTACCAGAAACAAAAAAAAAGTTCCTTTATGAAAACGTTCGGTTCTCGTGCAGCTGACGAGCTACTTTCCAGAAAAGTGACACCATAAAATAGATTGGTTAGACGTGGGGTATAAAACGTGTAATCCGACATGAAAGACAACAGTAAAATGTATAAACAGATGGGGGGACAGAAAATGGACCAAATTTTTGTTTCAAAATGCCCATTAGATTTATTGTATTTCTACGTTTCCTTTGGAAAATAGTAATCGGATAGAGGGTAGCTTAAAAAACACTAACTACAGGATTCAATGCTTTTAGTGTGGATGATACTTACAGCTTCTTTTCTCTTTGTACAATCAGACACAATTAGTGGAGAAGATGTATCTATGGCCCTTTGAAATGTAATGAGTCTTAAGGTCCATTATTTAGAGAATTGGGAGATGTTCAGCGACGGGATTTCTGGGAAGCTTTTCAATGTCTAGTGGAGAACGGATTACTCGACTATTTGGGTTAAGTGCTTCTGTTTCGCCGCAAAACAATCGGTTTAATTGCAATTACCCAAAGTAAGGTCTCTCAGCAAATGTTTCAGTTTTAGTGAACTTTCTGGTTGGTCCAATGTTGGGAAAACACGCAGTTCACGGTTTTTATCTGAGAGTTTAAGAATGGCTTTTGTTACAAGTACGTACGCACCCCGAGCCTTTTGCGCCAGGGCAGTGTGTGTATACGTGTCTATTCCTAACCCCGTTCTTATCCCCAACCCTAAATCGTATCAAATCCCTAACCTTGCCCCCTTGCCCTTTCAACCAAAAAACAGAAGGAAAATCTGAAAGAATAATTAATTAAGGTTGTTGTCAAGGAGCATTTCAGGATGAGCTCTCTAACCCTGTAGTCACAAAAGGCTTTTAAAATACGTACCTCCTGTGGAAAAAAACTTAGACGTACGTGCTTGTAACAACATCCTTTAAGAATAAACTATTGCTTTCTGTCATTGAGGTAATCATATATAGTCAAAGAGAGGGAAGCGCTGGGTTTGATTGCGGACTGTCTGTAGTTCCCAATGTAATACTATGTTCTGTCCATTACGTTCAAGTGAACTTTCTTGTTATTCTCTTTTTCCATAAAATAGAATACATGCTACAGCCAGCCAGTCCCCAGTACATGCTACAGCCAGCCAGTCCCCAGTACATGCTACAGCCAGCCAGTCCCCAGTACATGCTACAGCCAGCCAGTCCCCAGTACATGCTACAGCCAGCCAGTCCCCAAGACATGCTCGGTTATTTTCCATTTTGTTGTATGATTGTGCATTTTTGCCTTTTCGAGAAAATGAGGATTTACAGTTCGAAGAGTTTCGTAAGATTAGGGTTTTGTTCAATGTGCTTGAAAATCAAAACCAATAAAAAAGCCCATGAAAAATACAACCTTATTTTAATAAGACTTATTCATAATAATGTCGCAAAATCGGCAAAATGTGAGATACAACAATATGGCAAATACCGTCTATATCTGAGGTAGGGAATAAATTAATGCTCTTTGTAAATGAAATAGTTTTGCAGGCGAGAGATATTCCATTGAACTGACGTATGATTGCCAGATATAATCGTCACAGGCAGTGTCATGTCATTGCTATGGATTATCACTTGTAGTATTTCAATGCAAAAGTAAATCAGTATCACACCTAGTATCACACCTGGTATCACACCTGGTATCACACCTAGTATCACACCTGGTATCACATCTGTTATGACACCTGGTATCACACCTGGTATCACACCTGGTATCACACCTGGTATCACACCTGGTATCACATCTGTTATCACACCTGGTATCACACCTGGTATCACACCTGGTATCACACCTACCCTGAATTGAGATCTTTATTTTGGCAGGTGTCGCTGCCCTGGGCATTTGTGCGTCCAGTTTCTTGTTGGTGTTTTCTTGTTGTCTTTCTGTCTTCTTCGTGGCTTTCCTAGCCCTCAAAAGGGCTCCCTTATGGCTATCTTCTTCTTTCCTTGTTTGTTGACGCCCGTAAAAAAACAAAAAAAAACAGGAGAGAGTAAAGATTCCTATCATGGGTGAGGGGGGGGGGTAGTGGGGGATCCTTATAACTCAGAAGGATTTATCCCCACAGCAAGGGCGGTAAATGTTTACAAATATATGTTTTATTTATTTATTTAAATAAAACATATAGGTGAACACCTACCCTGAGTTCACCTCTCTGCCTTTTATCATGAAACCCACACATTTACTGTTACATCATTTCGCAAGGGTGTCGGACGTCAATAGGCAATGAAAACGCAAAACAAAACCTCCTTAACTACAAAATCAATTATTTATTTCTAACTCTATTTTAAGCCCTCAAATCTATCCGATCACCGCACGCATGAAACACACGGGGGAGGAACTGAATAAAGAGATAAGTAGACGTTAAGCAATCCAGTTGAACAATTTAATGCTTGGCATAGACCATTGACAATCCTTTCAGTAATGGAGAAATGTAGGCGTACGTAAATATGCTTTCGTCATACTTCGTTAGGTTAGGTTACTATTACTGGTATCTTGACCAGGAATGGTCCTGGGGGCGGCATTGTGCTGTTGAACACGTTAACCCTCTCCATTTGAGGACCATGTGGCAATGCCCGAGTTTCAGTGTAGCTTTTTTCGGTCTATGCAGGGGTGTTGTCGGTCCATTTCTTCCTCTGTCTGCCTCTTTTTCTGCTGCCGTGGATTGTGCCTTGCAAGGAGGTTCACGAGAGGCCGTCAGCTATTGGCAGAGAGATAGAGAGAGAGAGAGAGAATATCTTGTTACTAGTCTCTTAATTTTGACGTTAATATTGTCCTATCCCTTTACAAAAAAAAAAAAATGAATAATTTGTTATTTTCATTTGCGCACTACAACAGCTACGGGCCAATCCCTTCCAGACAGAAATGTTACCATGATATATAAAATTAAAAAAACATTTGACAGTCACGTATTACTGATGCCATCATTCTCTGCTTTACCAAAGTGACTGTGCTCTTTTCACAGGATCAGCTAGCTGTTCTAACACTGCTACTGGACTTGGCAAGACTTGGTATTTTCATAGTTACATACTTATATACCGTGACGCTGACCTGGGGAAGGTCAGTGACACTCCTTTTGTGTGGGTAAACAAGATATTTGGATCCGCCAATGATGAACTGCCTGTCTGTTTTTAAGCCGGATTTAGCCCGTGATTATCTGTGTAACCGGGGCTGATATTAATTCTAACAGAGTTGGTGTTCAATCCATGGAAAATTGCAAAGTCTTTGATATCCTTGAGCTAACAGTAAAGCTGGCATTAGGTAAACAGTCGGAGCAGACAGCAACATTTCACTGATTACTTCCTTGAACAGTTCATTATGATATGGTGGTCAACACAATGAATGGTATTTCAAGGAAGTTGTTACAAGTACGTACGTACCCAACCTTTTTTCTTTTTCTTTTTTTTGGCTAGGGTTACTGTATTTTAAAGGCTTTTTGGGATTCCAGAGCTAGAAAGCTTCCACCAAAAATACTCCTTAACAACAGCGTTAATTAATGACGATAAATTATTCGTTCAGATTTTCTTCTCGTTTTCCTGCTGTTTTTTTTTTTTGTTGTTGAAAAGGTAAGGGTCGGGGTTAGGGATTCGATAACATTAGGGTTAAGGATACGGTTAGGGTTAGGGATAGGTACATATAGGCACGCTTCTAACCCAAAGGGCCGGGGTACGTGTTTTCTTGTAACAACAGCCTATTTCTAAATATGCCATAAAATATTGAAGCGAGAAGAGGAAAGGAATATTTAAAATATACAACAACAAAAAAATTTATATATAACTTGAGGAACGATTGAAGAAATCAATATCTCTTGGCGCTTCTGACAATTTTTCAAATGAAGACATCACAAAGGTCATTTGGAAAAGTTCCATTGAGAGCCTCTGGATCATTCAAAGGTTCTGGATTTTAAGACCAGGAGCATTCTGAATTCGAAATAGTATAATCGTAACTGAACTAACCAGAGTTTTTAGTTCTCCGAAAAGCACATATCGCCAGTCATAACACATTTGCCCAAGTCATTTTCACAACATTTTCAGAAAGCGTGAAAAGGTATGACTGGCTGCTTTACAAATCTTGTGATTTGCTCAAAAGATTTTTCGTGTCAAATCCAAACTTTGAAGGCTCGGTACAACTACAAAACTTCATGCTTTTCAGGAAACAAAACAAATTAATCTTAATTTCTCTGAGATTTTAGACCTTATCCAAAAAAAAAAAAATGACTTAGGCAGTTGTGTAGTTACCGTGAGGATGAAACAATTTTCTATTTTATATCATTTTTAGTTTGTTTTTTTTTTAATATCAAATTGTAGTTGTCGTCTTTTGGTGTCTATTTTTTATTCTCTATCTCATTTTTCAAGGCTCTCAGTCCAGCTTATCTGCTCTGCTCTTTGTTGGGCTGGACCTCAAGGAAGAACAATGGACGATTTATGAATGTTTGGCCAAAGTCTGAGTTAGGCCAGTATGTTTACGACAGTGACGAGATCATTAATGTTCCCTACCACTTGCACCAGGATGTAACTTTTTTTTTAGCACTTTGCTCATCCTATCTATGTAGCACGTATATTCACAGAGAATATAAACGTATCGCATCACAACTGTTTATTTAGCTAACAGCTGCTGGGGCTAAATGTGACCTTATATCTATTGGTGCATCAGGGAAACGTGTCATACAGGAAGTAGAACTAATGAACCAGGCGCCCCCTGCAGGACAATCTTGCAGATCTCTATGAACCCATTACTTTAACACTAGGAGATGAAACATATTTACAAAACATGGACAAGTAAGGCTAGGAATGTTAAGCTGTGAAAACACGGCTCGGCTTCGAAAACATCCTCGTTGAGCATAATAATAGGAATTATGTTCAGAGAATTTCTGTCGTCCATCTCATTTTTTTTCTAAGGATTTAAGACAACTCACTGTCCCATGTTTTTAGATTTTGTGGTTATCTCGCAGTTCTTGGAGTTAAATATTTCAAATCGCTTTCAGTTTAAAATAAGATAAGATGAGAATGACTTTGTTATCCCGTAATGGACATTCACGTTCACAGTGTCTTCAATTAGGTGCACATACATGGAATTCACATCTTACGCATCATTACATTAGCATATCATTACTCAAGAACAGGCTTATCACATGACGTAACAAGACATAGAATCATGTATATACATGTATGTTGAGGAATTTGAATTGCCAGTCCATACCTAAAACAAAACGTGGACCAAAACCGGAACAAAGAGGTACAGAATGTCTGTAACGACGTCAAACTGGAGGCCAAGAGAATGAACTAGACTGAGTGTGTCTGCGTGAGTGAATGTTTGTACATGCGTATTGGAGCAGGTTACATTTTTGTTTTTTGTTTTCTTTCATCTATCACTCTCGAACTTTTCCAGAAACTTTCTTATTATACCTCTGAGAAAGGGTAATATTTATCATTTTGTACTGAATGAATGGGACGGATAATTTGGCGAAGTACAAGCTTTAAATACGTTCTACACTAGACTGTCTAGGCATTTCAACCATACATTTTTATGTGGAGAACTGTGCAGGCACGAAATATAGAGTGAAATTGGATTTTGAATGAAGCCTGTATTTCATCTTCCAATATATACCATGTTATTGAATGTAGGTACGTAGATTGTGACTTGCGAGGCTTTTTTCTATTGTGAATACTATAACTGAAGAGTGCAGAGCCAAAATATCAATGAACGTATACATAATAGAGGATTTGAAGAGAGCACTACGGATGATTCATTACGTCCTCACACAGTGCGGAGGCAAAATATCAATGTACATCAAAACAGAGGACTCGACGAGAGCACTATGAGTAATTCATTACGTCCTCGGACATTTCGTTCCACGCCTTGTACTGAATATAATTATTTAGCTTTTTTCTGCTTCGTTTTGCGATGGATTTTTTTACCAGTGACTCACGACATTTGTATGTATGTGTTTCTTTGTGTTTCGTTTTGAATACAGAATTCTGTGCTTTGTCTGATTTGACCAACTAATTGCTTAAAGTATGCCTTCTGGGTTTGTGGAGGTACCAGATATCAAGAAAAAATAATAATAATAAAAAAAGCTCTCTGTATTTCAATTTCATATTTTAGAGGCTCCAAAACTGATCGGGGCTAGTCAGTCTTAATGGAAGTAAGATTGGCACTAATGCAGTAGTGATGATTAACGGTGGAGCGTCTGGCAAGTGTTTACCTGTGGAAAAATGCCATTCATTATTTATTATGTGCGGATCTATGTAGACCCCGGCATCTGATGCATAATTGGTCAGTGCATGCACGTTCAGTGAGCTGCAGGTCCTGAAATAGACTTGTGTCTTTCAAATGGAGGATTGCACCGAAAAGTCACCTTTAAAAAACAAATAAAAAGGTAAAGAAACAAGAAGAAGAAGAAGAGATTCCATCACACGTGGAACAGCCGGATAAAAGGCCAAGTCAACAAAGGCGCTATTTAAAGCAAGAAAGATAATCCTCGTGTTTGCTAGAAAGAACTTGTTCCAGTCTAGGGCGGTTATCACCACCTTGTTTATGCCAGAGACTCGCCATGACAGTTTTGATGTTGACTGAGAGTTCAGTGCCAGGCTTGTTATCTGCCTTGCTAGTGTTCCTTGTTGACAGTAAAGTGTGTACAGTCAGTGAGATAGGAGACATTTGAGATACTCCGCAGTATGGAAACATGTTGAAAATAACATTATGTCTAGCCTTATCATGAACCTGCACAAATATATATCGAGGTGCAGATGCCAAGTGCCAAGATCTCCCGACAATAAAGATCTCAGCACGCACAAATACTCGTAAATTCGCACATCTGCCGATGTTGTTTTTTTTTACCAATAAAACCTATGAAATCTGTGGGGAAATTTCATTTTATTTATGTATTAATTGAGAACAGGGCTAGACTAACCATCAGGCAAACTAGGCACATCCTGCTAGCAGTTTCCTTTCGGCTTTCACAACTTGCATTCATAGGAGTCGCGAGGTACTCAGAAGGTCCGTCATATCCAGAATGTTGGTATTTTCCATGTAGTAGTAGTAGTAGTAGTAGTAGTAGTAGTAGTAATAACTAATGTAGCTCAAAACTGCCAGCGGTGCAGCTGATTCAGGGTCCACGAAAAGCCCCCCCCCCCCAATAAATGCAAAATTAAAGTATTGGCTGGCATAATTATAAGACTCGTTTTTTTTTTTTTAAGTGTTACTCCGGCCCTGAGTGACAGTACAATATTTCAAAGATTCGTTTTATAACTGAAACTGTAGTTAACCCTCTGGTGGCCATAGATACAAGTTTGGATTATCCAAAACTGATTTTCAAAATTTTCTTTCTCGGTGAATTAGAAGATTAAAAAAAGAAGCTGCCCCAAGTGCTTATTCAAATAATTATGGAATGCCGGACAAAAGACTTCTTTTTTTCGTCCTGCAGTGAAAGATTCTTCGTGCTTTCTCGTGATTTGGCTAGCGTTATTATAATTATAATTTTAATGAATGTAGACTCAACATTAAAAATTCCATCATTCTCAGTGCACTTAAATGCTTTGACCATTCAGTATTGACAATAAACAACTAATAACTGGATCGGACCATCGCATTGTACTTGACCGTTACCTAACCTGCAGAAAAAAAAGGAACCTACCAGAAAAGAAAAAAAACACATTTTTTTGGTCTGACAGAGAGACTTTTTGTATGTCTCCATGAGTTTGACTCATGCATTAAATATTGAGAGGCTGCTGTTCACTTTTTTTTGGTGGGGGGGGGGGGGTATAGATTAATAATTATATTACAAGTCATCATGGTGTCGTAGTGCATTGTTTTACTTGCTCACTCCTTTTCTCAGCATGCCACCTTGTTTTTTTTCGCCTATCAGAAGATTTCCGGATACGCTTCATAATTATTTAGATATGAAGAGTCCACGGGTAAAACGGGCTAAGTCACAATGTTAAAATTATGCGTTATCGGCCCCAAGCCCAAGCTAATATTCCATTGCACCACCCACTTCAGTATCTTTGACAGAAATGGGCCCAGTCCGCTAAAATATTGTTATAAAAAAATATTCTAGGCCTTGAAAGAATAAGCTCAGTCAGGGGAATAATGTAAAGAGGCTGGCCCATGATAGAGAGGGATGGAAAGTGTTTGTTGGTGGCCTATACCCTGATCCAGGGTGAGAAAGGCAATGATGATGATGAGAGTAAAAAACTCAGTTTTCTCTGAACATGAAATCTGTGAATGGGTCCGTTTTTACCGTGGACTCCTCATATCAAATCATTTTATGTTTCTTGAAAGATGTTCAACAACTTAAGTATTACTTTGCATGGAATGTTTGTCCAGTAATCGCTACACTGAAACAGTTCATTTCTAATTCCAGTTTCATTATGTTTTACATTCCTCAGTAATTCAAAACAACTTGTAATTCCATGTGTGGATGCATTTAACCTAGATTATGTCAGTCTATGAAAGTTACGTCTGTCACTCTGCAAGAAATTTAATATTATTTTTGGTCAGAAACTGATGTCACTGACAGAAATCATTCAGATCCGCCTGCACGCATGGACACACTGGGCAGTTGCCGGGGGGGGGGCAAGGGTTTAGGGGGCCCCAAGCATGCAAATTCACATTAGTTTTTGAAACGGGAAAAGGCAGAGTATTGCTTTGCACAGGGGGCCATAACCATGTTAAGACGTCCCGGAAACTACTATGCCATTGTTCTGCCCCCTTGACTGGACTCAAAGATGATTAAATATTGCATTAGTTAGTTTAATTGGGGATCATTTTCTAGTTCTAAACCATTAGTATATACATACATCTGTTTGTTGCATTGTTTTTACTTGTTATACAAATATGTGACACGGTATCTCAAACCGATAATTATGTCGCGAAGGCCGTACAGAGAATAATAATAATGACCCTTCTATCGGCCATGCGTGACTTCGGGAGAGACTGACTCATTGGTTGAGAGTGATTCATGAGTGACTCTTGAATGTTTTAACACTGTGTTTTTCTTCATGACTAAAATATGTAAATAAGTTAACTCATAACTCCATACAAGCAAATCGGACCTATTTATCGATCGGACCAACTGGGTCACATTTTGTTCAAGTATTGATCATTTTCGTGCTTTTCACCAACGCCTTCTTTAATTAAATAATTATTTCGTTTCAAAATTTTTGAAAGTTTGTGCCTTGGCAATTAATGTTCACGTGAAATGCTTCTTCTAACTACCACTGAGCTGATCTTGTAACCTGTGTATATACATTTTCCTTCCTTTTCTTTCTGTGTGGGAATGAAGTTGAATAATGTCTTAATGTTCTTGTCTGGAGATACGAGATTTTGACCTTTAGTGATGTTGGGTCAGGAGAGATCGTAGTTGTGCTTTGATCGATTAATGTGACCTACTTTTGAGACTGATTTGTGATTTTGAAACCCATTATTTCCCCTCTAGTGTCCCCCCCCCCCTCCCCTTCACACACACACACACACACACACACACACACACACACACACACCTCCTTTTGGTGTGAATTTTGTGACCGTATTTTGTTTTTTCATTAAAGTTTCAACCGAACCAGAAACAGTTCAGCCCAATGGTCATCGTCCCCGACAGTAACTAGACTTGTGTAGTTTTTCATGCTGTTTCTTTATCTCCTTCTGATTTTGTTTTCCTTGAAAGATTCAAACCATTTTGTGTCGCACAGTGGTCATCGCCCTGGGCACTAACCATGAGGGTAAGCCTGGCCTTGCACGTTGTGGGCATTATAGGTAAAGAAGCGCTCATTGCATTGATTGGCTGTTTGGATAGACGGCATCTACCGAGAGAGGAATCCTGGTCAGATATAACTTGTAGGAAAAGTTGGTAGGATTGGGGATATGGGAATGGGGGTGGGGTGGAGGGGTGAGAAAAGGAGATTGTAGGTTGGGGGAGTCGCAGATGTTTGGCTATTTCAGTTAGACAGATTTCAGTACAGTGGTGGCCCCAGGGATATCACCCAGTAGGCAGGAGGGAGGGGATGAATGAGAGAGGTGTAAATATGAAGAGCAAAATGAAATGAAAACACACCGAGGCGGACCGTTGAAAAGAGTCTCTCTCTCTCTCTCTCTCTCTCTCTCTCTCTCTCTCTCTCCGTCTTGCTTCCAGACTTCCGCAAAAGATTAAATAATAAGAAGAATACTGATAACTTGATTAACGATGGCGCACGTTTGCGTACCATCTCCACCCGCAATCGTTTCATCTATTCCAGCTGTATGTAGCTTTGCACATTTCTCATCTCTTTAGTCTGAACCAACATAGATAAATGTCTATAGTCTGTGTATTAGGACAGAATTGATTCCGACGCGTGCAGATAGTTCGTTTTAGTCCACGGCCAGATTTCTGTCGGATAAAACCGTCTCATTTGTTTGATGGGCTCCTATGAAGTCAGAATTTGCCTTCTATTTTGTCGCGTGAAACTTTCACGCTGTTCAGTAGATGACCTAGAGATGCTAGCCCCCCCCCCCTCCCCTCCCTCCCTCCCCCTTTTGCCGTCTTCTGATAAGGACCGCTACAGCAGTTTTTCTAGACTTGTTTTTCTTGTGTCCTTCACCCCACTTTAACTTTCAAAAGAAAAACAACCCCCCCCCCCCCATGATCAAAATGGAGACACAGAATACCAAGACGAACCGTTCCTACTCCCACTATAATTATGTCCAGAAATTGCACGCGTATAAATGCGGTTTGTACTGCTCTTTTTTTTTTGTTCAATCATGATGCAGTGTGGTGCGAATTGTTGCATTTTTGCCAAAGATGATACGCGCGCAAGTCGACGGAAGGATTATGAGGAACTAATTCGTTTGGGTATCCTGTGTCGTGGATCAGATTAAGTTAGAATTTACAGTGTTGAAAACGATTTTTTAAATATTTACGTACTCAGTATGTATATATTGACAAGAAACTGGATGTTTTAATCCGAGCTAAGCAAGGGAAAGCCACCAACCCGATATAAACAAACAACAGTTTATCTATACAGTGAAATTTAAAGCACATTAAGAAATTAAATTCGCTCTGAAAAATGTTTACGCCTGGTCAGATAGTATGTATTGTCTAGAGAGAAGTCACTTCTACCAAATCGCGAAACTATGTCGCGGCGGTAACAAGAATTTGAAAACAAACAGCAAAACTATTTAGAGCCGTTTGTAGGCTATTATTCCTAGTTTAATTGCACAGACCGGCATTGTTTACCGCCGTGATCTACTTTCGACTGCATGCTAACAGTGGTTTCGCTACGCCTCCCGTGTCTCGCAGTGCAAGGCTGCCGATAGTGAACCCTCTCTATACATACTGTACTCTCTGGCACCATACTGAAGTCTCTAGGCCCCTACCAAAATATTGCCTGGCTCAACTTGGGAAGCATTGCACTATAGATTGATTACAACTTGTATTGAAGGAGTTGTTGATACATTATTTTTGTTCTTGTTAATGTTGATGTTTTATATTAAGATGTACCGTAAAATACGAGTACTCTTTAGATTTCTTCGGTGTAATCTGAACAAGTTCATGAGTATGGGTAAAGTTATATTATAACACTAAATGTTGATGTTTGCTGTACAGTTATACATCATTTACATTATAATTACATTATTATATTAATGAACTACAGAAACGGTCGCAAGAGTAACACATTCAGTAATTAATTATACATAATGATAAACATTATTTGCTTTTATTACTATTGGCTTATCGTGTGTGTAGTTTTTGCATTGTGCTAAAACTGTTCATTTTGCGCAAATCTGCAGATCATGTGATATAGTTTTGTTTTTTATGTTATTGGTAATATTTTGATCGGGTTTGTGATGTCACTGATAGGTTAAGGGCAAGGGGTGATAATCTCCATTTTCACAAACAAGGAGATAATCGTTTCTTGCACTGACTAGGTGATATGCTGATGGACAGTATGTAATAATACACATGTAGCGTGAATTGTCGGAGAAGGAATTATGAATATAGTACGGTCTTGTAAGGTGGAAGTTTTCATTGATCCTTCAAAATTTCGTAATTCAGTGATTTTGCGTAGATCGAAAATCACAACACAATAAGGGCAAAGTTCACACACTTCACAAAATGACTTTTTTTTTCTTCTCTTTTTCAATTGTTACTTAAAGTAAGTTAGGCTAACTTTCAGAATTTATGACACTAAAGCCGTGTTTCCACTCGTACGGAAACGGCGTTTACCCACACATGAAAACATTCTTTCTGTTTCACTAATTGAACGGTTTTCATATTCCCTTTGCCGTTTCCCCTACAGAATAATGGTAACAGAGCTTTAGGTGCTGTGGGAGTTCATTGATTTGAAGTAGAAAGAATTGTCTGTCACCCACTTTCTGAAAGGCCACAAATCTCTAATTAGATCAAATCCGTGCTCGATACTTACTGACTTTCATTTCTTCACGCAGTCTCGTGTCTGCCGCGGATAAAAGAGGTGTGACACAAAAATCCATTTTTCTCTTTCAAATGACATGTGAAGAAATGACATTTGAATTTGGTTGAGTCGGGCCAGCAGTGAAGTTCTATTGTCAAAATATGGCAAAAAAAGGAACAAGTTGTATGTTGTAAAGCTTCCCATAAGAAATAATACCGAAACAACAAAATGCAAAGTCTTTCCGTGTCCCTTTGTGTTGTAATGTATGGTTTCCATATTATTTTTTACTGTAGACTTTGCAGCATACAACTTTTTTTCTTGTTGCCGTATTTTGACTTTGCTTCAAGCCTTGCTGCGACTCCACCTATTTTTTTTCTAGTAATATTTATTGAAGTACCATAGTCATCAACGGCCCAAAGACCAATGTCTCGTACAATTAGCCCAAGCAATCTTACTAGAGACAGACAGAGTCAAAAATTATATACTACTTCGGCAGAGATTGACAGACTAGTTGTTTATGGTCACTGCTGCTACAGGTACCAGTAAAGAGGGTTAGATATTCTTTAGCTTTTCTATCTCGAACGTTCGTTTGTTGGTTTTTTCATAGTCCTGCAACTTGAATGTTGGGACTTTGTTGTCCTTGTTTCTGCATTGATCTGATTGTACAGTATTCTAAATAAAAGATACAGTTTGATGAAGATATTTCAGTGTTGGTTCTCCTTTTGTTCTTATGTAAAAATAGTAATATACGGCAACCGTGCGCTGATTTTTATATCCCTTTTCTTTCTCTATAACTGGGATAGTTTTTCCGTGTCTGAAAAACAAAATTGACACCGGCTGGCACTGAAAGAAAAAGACACGGTTGAGAAGAATTCACTATTTGACACCGTCAGAATATATCAGAATGTGACCCCCGTCCACCCCCTCACACACACACGCACATTCTCACACACACACACGCACACGGGCGCACGCATGCACGTACATACACACAAATGCGTAAATGAATTTCAACTATTTCTGTTTCTTTTTAACATTATGCACATGAATCCGAACTGAAAGACAGAGATACGTGCCTACTTCGTTGAGTTACTACAATATCGCCAACAAAACACTACATAAAAGAAAATAAATGCGCGGGTGAGTTTAAGTTTAAAAAGAATGTTTCACAACAGTCTGTATACAAAATGCAAAATTAAGACAGATAATAAAATGACATACATGCGTACGTCGTGGAATTACTAGAAGAAAGCACTGCATGAGCAAAACATTGAAGCATAGTTGATGTAACAGCTGAGGTTGTTCTAGCACGTTATAGTAGGGGGAGTTTGTCACAAATCCCAGACTGGGAGATGTAATAATTATAACAAGACAACAATCACGAACGAACAAGTATAACACTTAACAGAACAACCCATCAGACTCACACATTTATTATACAATAAGATACAGATAAAAGTGCAATTACATACACTATACTATTGGATTTACTACCGTCCAACGGCCTTATTCCCACATGCACTCTTCCTCGGGTCCACAACCCGGTAGTTACTTTCTAAAGACACTTCGGTCTCAGCTTCTCCTCTCCATGTCTTAATAGCACATTAATATATCAATGGCACCGCAGTCTCTCAATAGCCCCTTCCTATTGCCATAACACATTAGCATTTCAATAGCACATCAACATGGCAATAGCACATTAGCATTTCAATAGCACATCAACATGGCAATAGCACATCCACGATCATATATACGTCCCTGTCAGTGGCCAGACTGCCACGACTCATGTGCCTCTACTGTCCTGCACCGACAGCTTCCTTCCTGGCCTATGTGTGGCCTCCGGCCCTATGCTGGCCTATCCCCTGTGCTCACCGTAGGCTGCTCTTCGGCCCGTCCCCGGCACCTACAAGAATAACATTACATTGGTATAATACCATACCACTTCTATTCACTTCACCCCTCATTACAACTCATGAAGCGTACACACAATAGTTCACATTTCACTCACCAAACATCTTACGGTAACACACCTCCACCGTAGTACACAATACTCACTCTCGCTACAAATCCATGAACTTAACTTACATCTATCGCTCATGGCGCACATTGCTATATACAGTATCAAGGACTTCCACATTCCTAACATATACTTATTTACATCATGGTCATAGACAAATATAATACATCAATCATAACTATTATCAATCATCGTTTCACCTACCAGTCATCACTGGAAAAACACTACTCCCAAGTCTTCCGACTGCTCTCCTTATGTTCGCCCTCTGGGGCTTTCTCCTGCGTCCGTTCCCTAGGACGTCTTAGTGTGCAGTGATAGTAATACAGCGCTCTCGCCTCATTCAGACCCCCCACCACTCACAACATGCACGCTTTCCCTTAATCGTGGCCCGTGGGTTAACTTTATTCTAACCCTCTTCTCGTAACTACTGATCCTCGCTCACTCGCTCGTGACAGAGTTAGCTGATCTAATTACAACCGTTTAGAAAACGAAACTATTACAGCTGTAGAAAAAAATAAACACGAGATCCGACGATCGATTAAATAATATTAAAGTTTAATAACTGTATACTGAACAATAAAATACTAGGAAGGCACCAGCGAACTACTAAATATCTTACGCCACACGAGGAAAAAAGCTCACTTACTCACCGACCAACCCCTTACATGGGTCTATATATATAGATATTTCTGTAGAAAATTCCCGAAATTAATCTAACCTTTGCCCTCGCCCGAAACACACAAACCAACCAATCACCTATCAATACGTCACCAGGTTACATCACTCAAGGCCAAATCTGGCGTAAACATCTACTTCCACACCTTTATCGAACGTTCAGGAATATACTAATATTTACGAAAAGGGTCAACAACCGAGCGAGGAAAAAAACTACTCACAAGGAATTGAGGGTAAGGTCACTGAGTACACTCTGGCGAACGTCAACAATAAAATGAAAAAAGAAGCGAACACATGCTCAGTCACCAGTATGACAAGCAACGGGGGAGGGCAAGGGGTAGCTTGCAGATGCTACACTTGAATTCCAAATACAAATTTAATACATACTTATATCATGGAGAGAATACATTCCTACAACGGAACACTGCATGAACGAAAATAAACGCGTAGCACTAGTAGATTTTCAGTTGTTTTGTTTCTAAAACAATTCTGTACATAAAATCCAAACTTAAAATGTACGTTTGAGCTGGTCTTTCTTTTTCTTTCTCTTTTTTAATCATGACTGGCGTGAGTTTTCTATTTTGATAAAACACAATAAAATGGTAGCAACACGTCATCAAAATGTTGAATGTTGTATGATTGTAGATTTCATGCAGTGTTTTAGGTTATCTGTGTGAAGACTGCTTCGTTACCTTGATGATGAAGAAGATAATGGTGATGATGGTGGTGGTGGTGGTGGTGGTGGTGTTATTGGTGATTGTGATGATAATAATGATGATGATGATAATGTTGGTGATGTTGATGATGAAGATGACGTGGCGATGACCGTTTCGTCACTATGACATCCATGTAGTTGGCCGATTCGCGAGGTCTCATAGAAACTCAATGTGGTGACGTCACCAGCCAATTACCTGGCCGATCAAACTGGGCTAGTGCTCGCGGGCACAACAGTGAAGATGGAATTTCAATCAGAACTCTCCAGACTTAAGACGAACATTATTAATGACGGGGCATTAAAAAAGATTAAACCTAACTTAATGAATCTCAACCCTTTTCAGGCAATCGACCCCTCAGGCTCCAAACTCTCTTGCATCCCCCCCCCCCCCCACACGTTTTTATTTACACTTCACTTTTGTTGCTGTTTCTTTTTTTCTTTGTTCTTGCTTCTGTGTGTTTTTGTGCTGGGGATTAATTGTTTTGTTATTTTAAATCTTGCCCAGGTAGCGGCCGTGTTCCACTGCTTTTCTCGACTTTAAACTGTCAAGGTATCTTTAACGTGCCCAACCTGCACACGGGCCCTCCGAATTTTTCGTCCTTATCCGAGAAGACTAGGTGCTCAATCAAACCCACCATAGGATCAAAGACAGGAATCCCCCATACCCCCCCAAAAAATAATAAAATTTAAAAATTCCAACAAGCCTGTACCGACCAGGAATCGAACCCGGTACCTTCCGTATGAGAGACGAGCATCTTGCCTCTTGACCAACGTGTCCCCTAGGACCCCACCCCCACCCCACCCCTACCTACTCAACCCAACCGGCACATTTCACAAGAAGACAGCTACACACAAAATGTGATGTAAACGTTTTCACAGCCTTATTAATGACAATACGCGTGTTACTTATCTATATTAATAAAAGCGAAACCTTACGACAATGGCAGCGCGCCTTTCGCTATCCCTCCGTTAATGCTGATTTGGTGGCCCTCAGATTTTATACAGCTCTTAGTATATATTGTCGTCGTGTTCCCGGCAGAGAAAATAAAAAAAATAATTAATAACTCGCAAAACGTTTGTATTAGTTTCTAGGTTGCGACACATTGGCGTTCGGTCTATTTTTTCGGCAAATGTACGTAATTGAGGTTGGTTCCGGTGTCTGTATCACACTCACAAAATAACTTCCCGTTAGGAATGGTTTGAATGATGAGATTGAGTTCTAAGACTATCAAGTATGAAACTTTGTGTGTTCTCAATGTGCCTCGACTAGGAAAAAGAATGGGTCTGGAATTGGGAGATTGACGCTGCAGGGCCAAAAGTACAGGTTTGTGTTTTCAATATGCCTAGGAAAATATTATATTTCTTTTCCATTAACACATGAGGTTATCACATCCTGCGATGTGCAAACAAACTAACCCGTGCGCAAATCATAGCCATAATTTGACGGATGCTGGCGGGACGCGCAGGACGTCAACGCGCAAAGGGAGAGCAGTAAAACGTATCGAAAAACAAACAAACAAAAACAAAATAAATTAAAGCTAAAGGAACAGGCAAAATGAAGCAGGTCCATAATAATCACCCAGAACTGAAACTAATAAATCGATTCATCCCGGGCAGGGCCGGGAACTCAGCTAGTTCATTATAAAACAGAGACCATTCTTTATCAAATACACTTTTTAAACATTAATAGGCCTTTCCTGTTCAAACTACCACCTATGCGTTGCTGTGGAACACGTCAGAAATTTCCTCCATTTGGCGCCCTTAGTTTTTGTATGTTCTACGAGTATCTCAACTTTCTGTCAAACTGGAGATCTTTGAGTATGTAGAAGAGGTCTAGCAAATGCACTCTGGCACTTGTTTAAAATGCGTTGTGGCACTTATCAAACTGTTTCACAGTTCCGACATAATTATGTGAGTGTGCATGAGAAAACCCGGCATAAGTCGGCAACATGACATTTTGAGTTCTGTACATCTATTATTAAAAAAAAACTCGCTTTTTTTGTAAAAGCCGTAGCTCGGCTATCTGTGCACCAATCGAGCTCAAATTTGGCATACAAATTTCTTTTGGTCTGAAGTTGATTCCTTGCTACACTCATTGCTGAACACTCTCGGTAAATATTTTTTTGAACTACGCAAATTTGCATTTGTTCCAAATAAATACCATCCGGGCGTGAGTTTTTATGTGGCATGACTTCACTGAATTTGTGGTCCACCGTGCGATCTCAACGTCCGGTTCCCCAAATTTGAAACCGTGCTTCCGAGTCCATTCATAACATTCGTGGTTCTTGCTGCACTTTGCTGTGCCAACGGTCAAGTAATGCTCCCTCCATTGCAGCCACCCCCAGACCTACTCACAACACTTTTCACTCCCCCCCCCCCCCCCGCGAATTTCGCGGGTTCAATACTTGTATAATAAAAGACAAGACATTTCTGATAAATTGAAGTCAGTGACCCCCCTAAAACAAGATTGTGAGAAAACGGCATTTAACCCATACCCTGCGCGCTACCCGTAAAGCCCGCTGCCCCGTCAGTGACCTTACTCACGGAGAATCTTATCTGGGGTCACTGACCCGTGCCGCTAGACGATGACCGCATACGCTGTCCACGTGGTTCGGTTTTTGTTGATCGGTATGAAGACATTCGCTGCTATGCCTTATCACGCTTGATAATGAATTAACCAGCAAAACTTTAGTCTGTCAGTCTCTAACCAATGATCTGACTTATGATTCCAAACTGACAGCTGTAGTTTTCGTGAGAACGAAGCGTGATAACTAGCCACGCCCTCCCAAGCCCTAAACAAAATTAATGGTTTCATCCTGATTGACACATACTAATAAACCAATGTGGGCATTTGGGGCAAAGATTATTTCAGAGCTTGTTTCTGATTGGTTCTTAGATACAGACAACTCCAGATGGTGGTCAGCTTGTGATAAAATGAGACAATATTGTAAATTTGTTGAGCAACAGTTCGCATGTCGATGTTACATCTTTTTAAAGTGTAGGGAGAGCCTTTGAAAGCTTACTCTTTGTGATTCCGACCAGTGGTTCACTGGTTAACATGTCCATGTCACAATGCGTTTGATTTAGAAGAGATACAGTGAACAATAATACGGTGGTTATGTCTCAAACAGGTCAGTGACCCGACGCCTGAAAATAGAGCTTGCGCGTGGCGCGGTCAGCTTGATCGGGGAGACTTTTGCCGCCCGTGCGGCGTGAGCGCTTGTAAGTCAATACCGACTATTGCCGCCCCGCGCAGCGTGAGGGTAATCATAAAAGTGGCAATAGCTAATTGACCAAGTAATAATTATTGGAGTGATTGATGTTAGGAGGTCGTAGTCTAAAGCCCCCCCCCCCCCTACACGTTCAAGCCCGGCTTACGGCCTCGACAGATTCTGTAAAACTTATAAAAAACTGAACGTATGTGGGCGATTTCATACAGCCGGGCTCTGGGCCAGCACTTAAGCCAAAATATCAGGAGGCGCCTGAAAAATTATGTAAAGCCAATGGCTTGACGCAGTAAACTCAAAATTGAAACATACATGAAAATCTTTCTTTGGCCATTTTGATGACAAAATCGGGAAAAGTTGTAAATTTACCACGGATTTGATACCAAACACCATTCTCGTACGATGGATAGAGCGTTTTTTTTATAAATTACTGACTTTTCATCAATTCTCGCACCTCACCCCGTTCCTCTCTTTCTCTCTCTCTCTCTCTCTCTCTATCTCTCTCTCTCTCTCTCTCTCTCTGAATCTCCCTCTCTCTTTCGCTCTCGTTCTGCATGTGTGTGTTTTGGTGGGAATAAAAAGAGAGATAGATAGAGAGAGAGAGAGATTTTTTCTCTCTTAACCTGTGCGTCTCCGCGAAAACGACCGTGAGGCCGAGCCGATAAACAAAGTAAACTCATTGTAGCGTTGTTATCTTTACATTCTACTCACATATGATCCTCCTCACATACATGTGACATGTATCCATAATTTTATGTTTTAATAAGTCAGTGACTTTGTTCAGTGAATGATTCAATCCGATCAATAAAGTGTGATTTTACAATCTTGCCGTCTCTTTAAAAAACAACAATAGAAACTCTATTAAGGACACCAATGAAATATAGCTGATAGATACAATGTACTCAACCGGCTAGATCAGGGGTCCCACACCTCATGTATGAAACCGGTCTCTGGTACAAAAAAGGTAGGGGACTGCTGGGCTAGATGATCCAACGGTTAGAACCACCATACGGGAACCGGGAGGTTGGGGTTCGAACCCCGATCGGGTCACAGTAATCACACCTAAAATTGGTAATCCAGTGGCTTGTCTTGCTTCATCATCAAAGCGCACGGATTGGTCGTGTCGGTGTTAGTATACTGTGACTGGGAGAGATACGAAGTGTAGCACAACTCACATAACCCTCCCAGTCACAGTATACCAACACCGACACGACCAATCTGTGGATCTTTCAGTGGCGTTTTTATTCAATCCGTAAACTCGTATTTTTCATTATCAATCACACTATATTTCACTATTATGGCGTTGAAGTACAAACTTACTACAGTTAGAAATATTGCTTTGAAATTGTTCCGATATTTCACACGAGAAACAAGACGTGGCTGTCTTTATGTTGACACCAATGACCCATTTAAAAGGATGCTTTGGGAATTGTTCTAAAGTCTCTCAAAAGATGGTTGCAGGAATCAGACATTGCGTCCACCCCGTCGAAAAGAGGAAGAAAGGAGAAGATAATCCATCAATTTGGTCACACAAGCCTGCGATTGCCTCCTTACCATTCACATCTCAACCCCATTGAACTCGTGTGGGCTAAAGTCAAAGGGAAGGTCGCTATGGAAAATACAACGTTCAAGATCTCAGACATCAAAAAAATTGCCTGCGCAGCTATTAAAGAAACTGACAGAGAATTTTTCACCAAATGCGAAGACCATACAATACGTTTGGGAGAAGAATATTGGCAAAACGACGGACTTAATTTCATCCAACCAAATATTATTATCAATCCTCTGGAATCGTCGGATTCAGAACTAGATAATTAATCAAACATACTATCTAAACATACCGCACAACTTTATATTGACATGCCAAATCAACTCGCTCCACCTGTTGAATCAATCCCATAAACAGTTGTATTACTATTAGGCTATGACCCTAGGCGGCTCATGGCCCCCCTGTTACACCTGTTTGCTACGCCACTGACAAACCAGCGCGATAATGCAGTCAAAATGTCATTACAGTAAATATTCTTCAATCTGCTGTTATATGAAAGAAAAAAAGCCGAAAAGATCAAAGGAATTCACCGCTTTGAGAAAACTATACAAGCTGCAAATGTCATTTTTCGGATTCATAACGTCATTGAAATTCTAACACTGCATGCAAAATCTCAAATTTGAATGTAAAGTCTTTTTTGAGAAAATAAAGTTTTTCTGTGGACATGAATTTTGGAACGAACTATTGCCCTCTGACACATTAAATATTTGTTTCGGTAGTTTCCCTCAATGAACTTTGGCAACTGAGTCGGGATTATTCTAGCCTCCAACAAAAGTACCTCTTTCCAGTTAACCGTTAGTTTCTACCAAAGTGCCCAGCCCGGCTGGACTGATTTTTCTCCCTCGAGACCTATTCAGCTATTGACATTTAATATCAGTATTATGAGAAACCGTATCTACAAACACTGACGTGACACAGCTCTAGTCGACGGCAGACATTTTGGGGCCTCACGGACACGAGGGATGTTGCGATTGGCCTGGCAGACTTGAGCCGAGCTGGGCTTTGCCGAGCTGAGCCGAATCCATTGGAAAAGTAAATTAAGCCAGGGTCCCTTCATTGTCCACAAACGACCATGTCTGGACGCAAGATTCTTTTCTGGAAGCACTTGGCGGGATTCCGTGACTATTTATAACAGGCGTTGATTACGTCACGAAATTCCTTGGGAAATTCCAGTGCTAATAGAGAGATTTCAGCTTACCATGAATAATGTTTACAAAAGCATCGAACTGAACTAGAGGTAGTGACCTGCTCTCCCTCCCCCCCTCCTTTTTTTTTTCTTCAATATAATATTAGAAAATACATGTTTGTAGAGACAGCGCACTCACTCTTCTTAGTCCCGTCTTACCCAAGTGGCTCCAAACAAGAATCGCCCCTGCCTGGACACCTTTTCTCAAGAAGGAATCTTTTGGATGCTTGCAGTAAACACCACTCTTGCGCTCATTTCTTGGCGAGAGAAATACATCTCCAGATGGTCAGTGCTATTTATTTGGGAAGATCTAAAGTTCTGAATATCTGTGTTTCCTTTGTTTGTTTATTGAAATGTCTTTCACCCTCACGTTTGAACTACTTAAAGCGGGAAAAAAACCCAGACTATTACTAATGAACTAACAATAATATTAATAACAACAACAACAACAACTATTACAGATCTAGATAAGTTAATCAGCAAAGGAACAAGAGCACACCGACATAATCTCAAGCTTGTGTTCCTGCATGTACAATATATTAGGTAAACCTTTTCTTAGTACACAAGATAGAAAATGACTCGCCTAAATATGGTTCTCTCACAGAGAGAGGAAGGTAGAATGGGAGAGAGAGAGACAGAGATGGGGACAGGCTAAAAGGCAGACAGAGACAAAGAGATGGACAGAGGAAGGGAGAGACAGGGAGAGACAGAGAGAGACAGAATGAGAAAGAGGTAGAGCGAGGGAGACAGAGGGAGACAGAGACAGAAAGAGAGACAGAGAGAGAGAGAGAGAGAGAACGAAGAAAAAGAACTCAGACCTGCCGTTAGAAGGCAAAAACAAAACAAAAAGTCACTGGAAAAGCAGAGCTTATTACGCAAACAACACAAATTCTACTGGATCACTTATGTATACAACCAGACGTTTTGCTTGAACACCCAGGAGGCGATGAACGAAGTATAAACACGCCATGGGGGCCAGTCAAAGAACAACTGTCGGAACAGAAGAAAAACGTGTCTACATGAACATTGGAAGATAAATAATACAGCGCATAAAATGAAACCGAATCAAAAATGAGGAAGAAATGAATAAAACGTTCATTTGCAGCAACTGTTACATCGAAAACACATAAATTAGAGTTAAAATGTGTAAATGGTGATCAAATAAAGGACAGTTTGAGGAGATAATGGACAATTTATCATTTACTGACTTTGGCCTTTTTGGTAGTCCTTGAAATAATGGTTATTATTATTTATTTCAATTTTTCTAAGGGGGGGGGGGGGGGGCGTGAGAGGGGGGTGGACATAATTGTGGGAAGAAGGAAAATGTAAATATGTCAGAAACAGGAGAAAACAACAACAACAACCAGAAATAAACATGTATATATAATGACGTGGTATGTCTGGAGCCAGACGAAAATTAACCTCCCAAGCGAGCAATAATTATCACATTGGCTGATAATGACACGGCCATACATTTTATAATCAGCAAAGCCCACTGTGTCCATGAAGGGTATATTTTATCCTTTCGTATCACGTGTTTTCTTCGTTCGTACGTCCTGCAGAAGTAGAGCATAATTTTCATTTACGTTGTGCCTTTCTCTGCATGTAGCATCGTGAAATCGTAGGCGGGATATTTTAAAACTATGCACATCTTCTACACCGTCAGTTTCTACCGGTAAAATGTATTGTGTAAAACACATCAAATCTAGGGTTCATGGACAGGGACTTTGATACCTATTGTTTAGTCCGTTTCTTCACAGTGTAATTATAAAAGGTGATAATGACGTTTGCTGACAGAATCATTTGGGTTAATGAAGGCGCTGACATAAACGAAAGGGCTTAGTCATCCGGTCTGAAGTATAAGTCAACAGTATGAATTTCTGTCATTGTCTGGTGGTAAAAGGAAACGAAATCATTAACAGCTTAAAATGTAATTTCAGCTGTTGAAGGCACTCCGGACACCTTGAAGTTCATACGAAGCACGATGAAGAAGTGCCAAAGCCCGTCGCCACATGTCATGGCATAGCCATTGCACACATTCAAGCCAATTCTGGGTTCAACGGGTAGCGCCTAACCTATTGTAAGGGAAACAACTGTAGCATACCTAGTAGCATTATGATTAGTACGAAGTAACGGCCCCTGTTAGAGATTGCCATGCCAGGCCTCGCGCTGAAATCATTACTTTGTTTACTTCCCTTTACATGTGCAAGAATGGCTTTCTTTTTTAAATTATTTGTTTGTTTGTTTAGTTTTCGTTCTCTGTCTTTACTTTTTCATTGAAACCAATTTCCCCGCTCTGAATTCTCTTCTCTTTCCACCCCCCCCCCCACACACACATGCACACATTTATGTCCCTTACCTCCCTTTTACCCTCTCTTTACAGCTACGCTATCGGCAGTTATGAATGAGCTTATTACATTTCAGTATAACCCCAAGTTTTAACATCAAGACCTCAAGCTCTGAAGCTGATAGTCAAAGAAGGATGGAAATCAAAACTGAGACCCTGAGATACCAATATACACAAGCATTCTCCGCAGAAAATAGAATAGGAAAATGATAATAATCACAAAAAATAGGACTAAAAAGGTGCAGGAGTAATTCATTGTGGTCTAATTTTTTGCCCAACACTACAGCCTAAATGACAGTTTCAAAAATTAAAAAAATAATTAAATAAACGTCAACTAATCCAGCCCAATCGCTTTGTATCGACCGATTGTGTTGATTCAAGTTTCAAGTATTTTTAAATGAAGCGTGGTAAAAATGTAAAATACAATGATCTTTGTTTTGGCTCCCGGTAATAAGCCCGCCACACTGGAAACGATATTGATACGCGTTCAATTCCGTGTGCACAATTTTCCTGTCAGAAATGAGTGCGTAGTGCTGTGGTGGGCATGGAATCTGTAGTAAGAACATGGGGAGCTTTCTAGACCAATAAAAGAGGGAGATAGAACGGTGGGTTCACAGGTTTATCCCGGATAATGCCGGGTACCTCTACTGTACTAGTTATAACAGAAAATGCTGAACACATCAACAGCCATGGCTCTACCTTAGCAATGAACAGAAGGCCTGGGTGGCGCCTATGAAGAACCTAGCAGAGCTAAACAGAAGAATTTCGTTGTTACAGAAACAGTTTATTTTTTAATGGCATTGAGAAAAGGCTCCTGCCGCCTCTGTTCACGTATAAAAAGCTTCTTATTTTGATAGTCAAAAAGCTCAGGTTTAAATTTCATTGCCAAACATAATTACGCATCTAAACATTAGTCTCCTATTTCATTCAATGAATCATGAACGTAAATAATCGCTGTCGTTCGCAAATACCATAGAGCGAAGAAATGATGCGAGTAAACGGTTCACGTGTTTACAATAAGTCGAATAAAATGTCTGCATTGGGGGGGGGGGGGGGGGATAATCATCGTAATATGTGCCACAAACAACTCAGCACCACTTGAGTTCAAATATTTTTTTTAGTTTAAAAATGAATTTAAAAAAAAAAAAAAAAACAGTTTACAAACTAAAAATTAATGTAAAATTGACAGTGGGCCAATCAACGGAGAGATGACTGTTCACGAGGATATTCACCCACCACATTGTCACGATGTTTTGAGCAGAATTCAAGTGACGTCACGGTCAGAATCTGAAATGAGCCGAAAGAAGGCGCGAGTTGAAGTCCTTTCTTGCTTCGTCTGTCAGAGAGACAACATCGTGTGGTGGTTTTCTCAGAGTTATATTGTAATCCAAGTTCAAGTGCGGCAAGTTAAATTGATGTGTGATTTTTCAGACTGATGAAGATTGGCAGATGACAAGACCCAGGTAGGCAGTTCCACTTTTAAAATGTCTGGAGAAACATCCGTACGTCCCGAACGTGTTTCCCTGTTACAATTCTTTACGGAGGTACGGTGACGGATAAGATCATTCGGTTTAGGCTTATAGGTAAGGACGGGGTTATGAAAAGCTTCAGTATTAGGGATAGAGTACGATTGAGAAAAGGTTTAGGATCAGGGATAGAGATTTAAACATTGGTCGGGACGTAAGGAATCCTTCTCTAAAGTGATTTCTGAGCTTACTGGTTTGATCAGGGCGATTCATGTAGGTCTAGACATGGTTCTGGCTTGTTTGTTTAATGGAAGGCACAGTAGAGAAAAAAAGGTTAAAAGGCGCGATTTTAGGATAAGCGCGGGTGGTCACAGTAGGGCCGAGCCCCCTTTCTCTCCCCTGGCAAGCTCGTCCTGTAGATGGACGTTTTTCTGGTTAATGCGCGGCTCGGTGATACTCAGAACATGAAAAGGGTGCCCAAGTGGAAGGTCTTCCGCCCGTCCGCGCCAGTCAAGAAAACACACTAAAGAGGGGACTTTTGAGCGGGTTTAAAAAAAGGTTGGGTTTAGTATTTGTATGGGACAAAGAAAGAAAGAAAGAAAGAAATAAGAGTTGGTTTAAATGGGTGGTATTTGTTGTATGTATCTTTGTTCTTTCTATCTCGCTGCCAGTTCATCTCGATTTCTCTGCGTTAGAAACATATGAAAGAGAACACATACATAGTAATGATAAATAATGACGATACTGGGATCCGCACCCATGCCCTTTCGCTCCTGAATTACACGTCTTAACCATTTCGCCACGCAGGTGAGTTAACAGATTGCCGGTAAAAATTTACTTATACTCAGTCAGTACCCTTGACCTACATTACGGAAAGTTACCGACCTTGTTAATTTGCATAGTTTTAAAAAATTATGAATCGGCTTAGTAGCGAAACAATCCGATTTCAGCTGCTCGGAGATTGCATGATTTGAGCTAATGAGGGCCTACTTGAGTGTACGTCGATCGCCAATGGCTACCCCAGCCCCTTTTCGCCCGATTAGTCAGTCTGACTGCCGCCCATTGATACAAACTGACTAGACCCTCACGCCCCCAGGTCCATCTGACCATTCCATGTGTTGTGAGTTTAAATTCCTCAACACCATATCAAGTTTTGTTTCAGCAAACCTTCGCCAGTCGCGCTTTTGGTAAATTCTGTGATTGTGACCTCTCCCCAGCAAGTTTCAAAATGGCAGCTGTTTTCGGATTTTGTCTCACTTCACACTTTCTTCTGGGATTGTACTGTTTTTCTTGGCCAGTGTGTTACAAATGTTATTGTGAATATGAAATAATTGGTCATAAGGTCTGGAACAATGTGTAACCGTGAGCTTTACTTAATAGCGGTAAAAATTATGGCGCGGACGGGCGGAAGACCTCCCGCCCAAGTAAAGTTGTGTAAAATGATACGGTATTCCTTCCACACAAAACCACATTTGTTACCCCAAGTATGATTTATAAGGTGTAATTCTAGGACATAAACATTATTTACAGCTTAAAGTTAAATTCGGGAATTTTATGAAGAAGGAAAGATGGTCCGATAGAATATATTTCAATTTATTAGCAATCTCTGCATTGTTTCGAGTCAGATCATGGAGTGTTGTCCCCTGATGTCAGGGGCCAGCATTCCTTGCTACCACTAACGACAGTAAAGTGGTACTATCTGTCACTGTCGGCCTTGCTGGGGGGGGCTACCATCATACCCAGCCAGTGGCGTAGCAAGCGTCATGGGGGTGCAGCTAGACTACGCCAGCATAAAAATGCTGTATACCTGTATAATAGTTGAGCCAGTGCATAGAAAAGGAAACTGCCCCCAGTTCCTCACCCTCTGTTGCTACGCCACTGTAACCAACATGCCCTGGATACAATAATGACATGAAGGCTTCCATATGACACCAACTTTTCTAGCATGGTTTTAAGAGGCAATGGGAAAAAGTCCGGAGAAGTCATCTGATTGTACTAAGGCAGAGATTCAGATGTGGGAAAGTAATCAGATGCAGAATGGTAAATATTGCTCAAGGGCATGAAGAAAATGGACGAGTAGTACCAAATCATGACAAGGATGGAGGGTGACAGAAGAAAAAAAAAGGTCCATCTCCTAAACGTAAAGAGGGTTAAGGAAAACTAAACAGTTCTCCTAGACATCGAGAAGATGGGGAAATAGAGATTAAATAGCCCCATCCCCTAGACATAGAGGGGGTGGGGGAAATAGAGATTAAGTAGACCCATCCCCTAGACATAGAGGGGGTGGGGTAAATAGAGATTAAGTAGCCCAGACCCCTACACTGAACGGGGGGGGGGTGGGGATAGCAGATGACATTTAAGCATTAGGATATACAGTGGCAAAGATAATGATAGGACAGCAGGGTGAACAGGGAATATTAATCCTATCCCCTAAATATAGAGGCTTGGGAAATATTGCGATAACTAGTCCCATCTCCTAATCATAGAGGGAATGGGGCGAAATAGTGCTCAATCAGCCCTATCCCCTATACAAGAATGGGGTGGAGGAAATAAGATGGGTAGCCCCATGCCCCATCCCCTATATATAAAGGGGTTGGGGAAGGATAAGTAGCCCCATCCCCTACAAAGGGGTGGGGAAAAGAGGATAAGTAGCCCCATCCCCTACATATAAAGGGGATAGGGAAAAGAGGATAATTAGCCCCATCCCCTACATATATAGGGGTTGGAGGATAAGTAGCCCCATCCCCTACAAATAAAGGGGTGGGAGGATAAGTAGCCCCATCCCCTACATATATAGGGGTTGGGGAAAAGAGGATAAGTAGCCCCATCCCCTACATATATAGGGGTTGGGGAAAAGAGGATAAGTAGCCCCATTCCCTACATATAAAGGGGGTGGCTAAAAGAGAAGTAGCCCCATCCCCTACATATAAAGGGGGAGGGGAAAAGAGGATAAGTAGCCCCATTCCCTACATAGAGGGGTTGGGGAAAAGAGGATAAATAGCCCCATCCCCTACATAGAGGGGTTGGGGAAAAGAGGATAAGTAGCCCCATCCCCTACATAGAGGGGTTGGGGAAAAGAGGATAAGTAGCCCCATCCCCTACATAGAGGGGTTGGGGAAAAGAGGATAAGTAGCCCCATCCCCTACATAGAGGGGTTGGGGAAAAGAGGATAAGTAGCCCCATCCCCTACATAGAGGGGTTGGGGAAAAGAGGATAAGTAGCCCCATCCCCTACATAGAGGGGTTGGGGAAAAGAAGATAAGTAGCCCCATCCCCTACATATAAAGGAGGTGGGGAAAAGAGGATAAGTAGCCCCATCCCCTACATAGAGGGGTTGGGGAAAAGAGGATAGATAGCCCCATCCCCTACATATAAAGGGGATGAGGAAAAGAGAATAAGTAGTAGCCCCATCCCCTACAAATAAAGGGGTGGCGAAAAGAGGATAGTTAGCCCCATCCCCTATATAAGAAGGGGGTGGGAAAAAGAGGATAAGTAGCCCCATCCCGTACATAGAAAGTCGGTGGGGAAAAGACTACAATAAGCCCTGTCCCCTTCACATAAAGGAGGTGGGGAAAAGAGGACAAGTAGCCCCATCTCCTACACATAAATTGGGTGGGGGAAAAGAGGATATGTAGATTTTGGAGGTAATTCAGAAATTTGGGCCTGGCACTCTAAGGTAAACATTTCTTGATAATGTTAGGATACACTAAACTTGAACCTGACGTGAGCAAAATAGTTTGGTTCTCTGTAGTGACCCACTGTATGGTGGCGGTAGACCCTTGTTTGTAGTTGTGGTCATGTACGTTATTGTGTGTGACTCCGTTGTTGCTGTCCTGCCCCGTCATCTGCATGTTGCACAGGGTGAAAGGCCTCTGCTGGACAAAGTGTGGGGAGCTATCAAGAAAGATTACCGGTCGACGGCGGTTCTCAGAGTTTGCGTCTCTCGGTAGAGCCCAGACCCAGATCTTTAAGGAGAACCAAACTGCTCTCTTATCTCCTGGTCAAGGGGCCATCTAGGTGCCCTGGCTCTTTGTCCAGTAAGATATTTTAAAAACATTTCTTTTTAGGGGAGATCAAAATTTAGAGAAAATTTATAAGAGTGGGTCTAGGAGGATCAAGTAATAAAATGTTCATGCAGAAAAAACCCCAAAGGCTGAAGTGAAATGGTTGGGTAAAGTAATACTCGGCAGGGTTTCAGGATGAAGTGAGAAGACAGGAATGGTACCTCAAGTTTTGCTACACACGTTAATCAAACCAAAAGTATTAGACAGGGAGGCTGACAGAGATCATAATTCCAGTGTTATACGGGACCAGATGCGATTTGCCCTCATTAAAGTCAAAGGAAAAATTGGTGTGGAAAAGGCGATTGAATGTGAGGTATTCAGAAGCCAATCGACAAAACATAAAGGAGGTGGGTAGATTGGGAATTATTAAGCCCATCTCTAAAACATATAAGGGGTGCATAGATAGACAATGACTAAGCCCATCTCCTATATATAAAGAGGGTGGGTAGATAGACCTTTACTAAGGTCATCTCCTAAACAAAGGATGTGGGTAGATATACTATCACAAAGCCCATCTCCTGAACATAAAGGGGGTGGGTAGCTAGACGATTATTAAGCCCATCTCTTAAACATAAAGGAGGTGGGTAGATAGACGATTATTAAGCCCATCTCCTAAACATAAAGGAGGTGGGTAGATAGACTATCACAAAGCCCATCTCCTAAACATAAAGGGGGTGGGTAGATAGACGATTATTAAGCCCATCTCTTAAACATAAAGGAGGTGGGTAGATAGACGATTATTAAGCCCATCTCTTAAACATAAAGGAGGTGGGTAGATAGACGATTATTAAGCCCATCTCTTAAACATAAAGGAGGTGGGTAGATAGACGATTATTAAGCCCATCTCTTAAACATAAAGGAGGTGGGTAGATAGACGATTATTAAGCCCATCTCCTGAACATAAAGGGGTGGGTAGATAGACGATTATTAAGCCCATCTCCTAAAAATAAAGGGGTGGGTAGATAGACGATTATTAAGCCCATCTCCTAAACATAAAGGGGGTGGGTAGATAGACTATAACAAAGCCCATCTCCTGAAAAAAAAGGGGGTGGTTAGATAGACGATTACTAAGCCCATCTCCTAAACATAAAAGGAGTGGGTAGATAGATTATCGCAAAGCCCATCTCCTGGAAATATAGGGGGTGGGTAGATAGGCGATTACTAAGTCAATCTCCTAAATAAAATGGGAGTGGGTAGATAGACTACCACAAAGTCCGTCTCCTAAACATAAAGGAGATGGGTAGATAAACAACCAAGTCCATCTCCTAAAGTCAATGGGGTGGGTAGATAGACTATAACAAAGCCCATCTCCTGAAAATAAAGGAGTTGGGTAGACAGACTATCACAAAGCCCATCTCCAAAACATAAAGGAGGTGGACAGATAAACGATTATTAAGCCCATCTCTCAAAAATAAAGGAGGTGGGTAGATAGACGATTATTAAGCCCATCTCCTAAACATAAAGGGAGTGGGTATAGACTATAACAAAGCCCATCTCCTGAAAATAAAGGGGGTGGGTAGATAGACGGTTACTAAGGCCATCTCCTAAACATAAAGGGGGTGGGTAGATAGACTATAACAAAGCCCATCTCCAAAACATAAAGGAGGTGGATAGATAAACGATTATTAAGCCCATCTCCTAAACATAAAGGAGGTGGGTAGATAGACGATTACTAAGCCCATCTCCCAAACATAAAGGAGATGGGTAGATAGACCATCACAAAGCCCATCTCCTAAACATAAAGGAGGTGGGTAGATAGACGACTATTAAGCCCATCTCCTAAACATCAAGGGGGTGGGTAGATAGACGATTATTAAGCCCATCTACTAAACATAGAGGAGGTGGGTAGATAGACGACTATTAAGCCCATCTCCTAAACATAAAGGAGGTGGGTAGATAGACGATTATTAAGCCCATCTACTAAACACAAAGGGGGTGGGTAGATAGACGATTATTAAGCCCATCTCCTAAACATAAAGGGGCTGGGTAGATAGACGATTATTAAGCCTATTTCCTAAACATAAAGGGGGTGGGTAGATAGACTATTACTAAGCCCATTTCCTAAACTTGGGGGTGGGTAGGAGAACGATTAATAAGCCCATCTCCTAAACATGGAGCTGGGTGGACAGGCGATTACTACGCCCATCTTCTAAACATGAAGGGGGGCTTGGTAGAAAGATTGTATTTATGCCCGTCGATTAAACGTGAAAGGAGCGCATAGATATACAATTACTAAGCCCATCTCCTAAACATAAAGGGGGTGGGCAGAAGGACGATAACTAAACCCATCTCCTAAACATAAAGGAGGTGGGTAGATTGGGAATTATTAAGTCCATCTCTTAAACATAAAGTCGATGCATAGATAGTCAATGATTAAGCCCATCTCCTGTATATAAAGGGGGTGGGTAGATAGTAAGTTATTAACTCCATCTCCTAAAGACTTGGATTGATAGACGATTACTAAGCTCATCTCCTAAACATAACGGAGGTGGATAGAAATTCAGTTACGAAGTCCATCTCCAGAACGTAAAGGATGTGGGTATCTAGACAAATACTAAGCCCATCTCCTGAACATAAAGGGAGTTTGGAAATTGCTAGACCTCATCTGCTAAACAGCAAGGGGTGGGAAAATACAACAGAAGAGAGAAAGGGAAGCAAATTGATGTCTAGGCCAACCTCATGAAAGAGCTGAAATAATTATTTTGAAGAGGGATGAAATCTAACTCCTTGTGTATTATATTGAAGGAATATAAAGAACCGGTCCTTAAATATGAAAATAAGATGGGGGCAACATGAATATATCCCCACTACTCAGTAAGCTAGAGAAGATGAAATTGGTAGGACATATCCCCACTACTCAGTAAGCTAGAGAAGATGAAATTGGTAGGACATATCCCCACTACTCAGTAAGCTAGAGAAGATGAAATTGGTAGGACATATCCCCACTACTCAGTAAGCTAGAGAAGATGAAATTGGTAGGACATATCCCCACTACTCAGTAAGCTAGAGAAGATGAAATTGGTAGGACATATCCCCACTACTCAGTAAGCTAGAGAAGATGAAATTGGTAGGACATGGCTGATTTTCTATATATTATACAAAATGAGGGGACGATTGTGGGGGAGGGGGGGGCGGCGGATCCCAAAATAATTTTATTTATATAGAAAAAGAGGGAAGCAGAAGTTCTGCGTCATGGATGCACTGCCAGGTGACTAACCTAGAAGATCAAGAGTTGAAGAAGAAAACTATATAAATTGTGAAACATGATTTTTATAAAGTGTCGTGTGCAAGGGGGAACTGCACCGAGGAAATGGACTGCCAGAAAGAAATAAAATGAGTTTAACTAACCTTGAATTCCGGAATGAGCAGATGATTCAGAAATGGTTAGAATACAGAAGATTCAGTTCCCTGGATGATCAAATCAGTGAGAGAGATAAAAAAGAATAGAAGGAAGCATTTTTCATGACACAAACTTGGAGAGAAGAAATTACAGAAAATTCTAGTCCCCTTTGGGGTGGGAGGGGGGAGGGATGGGGAAAGGGAAAATCCTCTGGAAGGAGAGAAGATTTCTTGCATCTTCAAGTGCAGGCTAGGAGTTCAGGAAACAATAAAACTCTCTCCGAGATCCCAAGAAGGAGAGGTTTCTTGCGTCTTCAAGTGCAGGCTAGGAGTTCAGGAAACAATAAAACTCTCTCCGAGATCCCAAGAAGGAGAGGTTTCTTGCGTCTTCAAGTGCAGGCTAGGAGTTCAGGAAACAATGAAACTCTCTCCGAGATCTCAAGAAGGAGAGAAGGTTTCTTGCATCTTCAAGTGCAGGCTAGGAGTTCAGGAAACAATAAAACTCTCTCCGAGATCTGAAGAAGGAGAGAAGGTTTCTTGCATCTTCAAGTGCAGGCTAGGAGTTCAGGAAACAATGAAACTCTCTCCGAGATCTCAAGAAGGAGAGAAGGTTTCTTGCATCTTCAAGTGCAGGCTAGGAGTTCAGGAAACAATAAAACTAGCCCGAATCTCTCCGAGATCTCAAGAAGGGGAGAAGATTTCTTGCATCTTCAAGTGCAGGCTAGGAGTTCAGGAAACAATGAAACTAGCCCGAATCTCTCCGAGATCTCAAGAAGGAGAGAAGGTTTCTTGCATCTTCAAGTGCAGGCTAGGAGTTCAGGAAACAATGAAACTCTCTCCGAGATGTCAAGAAGGAGAGAAGGTTTCTTGCATCTTCAAGTGCAGGCTAGGAGTTCAAGAAACAATGAAACTAGCCCGAATCTCTCCGAGATCTGAAGAAGGAGAGAAGGTTTCTTGCATCTTCAAGTGCAATCTAGGAGTTCAAGAAACAATGAAACTAGCCCGAATCTCTCCGAGATCTGAAGAAGGAGAGAAGGTTTCTTGCATCTTCAAGTGCAGGCTAGGAGTTCAGGAAACAATGAAACTCTCTCCGAGATCTAAAGAAGGAGAGAAGGTTTCTTGCATCTTCAAGTGCAGGCTAGGAGTTCAGGAAGCAATAAAACTAGCCCAACTCTCTCCGAGATCTCAAGAAGGAGAGAAGGTTTCTTGCATCTTCAAGTGCAGGCTAGGAGTTCAGGAAGCAATAAAACTAGCCCAACTCTCTCCGAGATCTCAGGAAGAAGAGAAGGTTTTTTGCATCTTCAAGTGCAGGCTAGGAGTTCGGGAAAAAGTGAAGCAAAATAGTGTCTCCTAAACTATGGCATAAAAAGTCTCTCTGGGTATAAAGACTCTCGAGAAAGAGAGAAGGTTTCTCGTACCTTCAAGTGGAGGCCAGAAGTTTGAGAAACGCGAAAAAAAAAAAAAATCAAATCTCTCCAAAGTCTGAATGTCCAGAATAAGCAACAAAGAATATCCAATTGTCACAAGACGCGTGGGCTTTGAATGAAAGTCATCTGTTGGATACAAGATAATAATGGAAACAGAAATTTTATGGTCCATTTCCACGGTAAAAAGGAACTACATGGGAAATCAGGGTCCAGCTCATGTGTATAATTATAAGGTCCGTTTCCTCCGTAAAAGGGAGATACTTATGTAGGAAATCGTTTGTCGATCAGTTCGATTTCATTCTTAGAGAATCCCTCGCCCCTTACCCCGGAACAACAATAAGAGGTATTTCTTACAAAGGAATGAAGGACGCGGAAGAAAAATAAAACTTTTCTTGGTGTAAGATTAAGAAATGGAAGAACGTGGAAAAAAGTGGAGGGGGAGAGAGGATAAAACAATACATCTTCTGGAATGGGGAAATGAGTAAGAGAGTATACAAAAAAAAGCCAATGTCCTGCGTATTAATGGCCCGGGGATGGAGAGAAAGTAAGAAAGAAAGAAAATACATCACTTCGATGCAAGGGTAGGGGACAGAAGGTAAAAATCTAAGTCAACATATTATGCCTGGAACATAAAGACAGGAGATGGACAGGAAAAAATAAGAACAGTAAGAAACAGTTATATCACAGGTAGTGAAGAAAGACAAAGTCAAGGAAAGGCAAAATCCATACCGGCCCGTGCAAATTTGGCAGTGGGATGAGGCGGAGGGCAGAGGGAAAACTGTAGATAATGTAGATGCCGTGGAAATATTTATTTATATTTGATCTGTAATTAATTTTTGTTTTCATCTGAATCTCCTTTAAACTGTTTATGTTTGTCCTGATACACATAGAGGAGATGGGCGAAAAGGTCATGCACAAAGTCTGGGTGTTACATGAGAAAAAAAGAATTGTGAACAATACGTAGGGCAGATGGGCAAAAAGGTCATGCAGTAAATCCGGGTTTTACTTGAGGAAATGAAAAGAAGAATAATAGGTAGGAGAGATGTGTAAAAAGTTCATGCACAAAGTCCGGGTTTTACTTGAGGAAAAACGAACAATCTGTAGGGAGATGGGCTGAACGGTCCTGCTACAAGTGTGGGTGTTACTTGAAGCAAATAGATCATGAACAATCTGTAGGGAGATGGGCAAAAAGGTCATGCACAAAGTCTGGGTGATACCTGGAGCAAATAGATGATGAACAATCTGTAGGGAGATGGGCAAAAAAGGTCATACACAAAGTCTGGGTGATACTTGAGGCAAAAGAATTGTAAACAATCTGAAGGGAGATGGTCAAAAAGGTCAAGCACAACGTCTGGGTGATACTTGGAGCAAATAGATGGTGAACAATCTGTAGGGAGATGGGCAAAAAAGGTCATACACAAAGTCTGGGTGATACCTGGAGCAAATAGATGATGAACAATCTGTAGGGAGATGGGCAAAAAGGTCATACACAAAGTCTGGGTGATACTTGGAGCAAATAGATGATGAACAATCTGTAGAGAGATGGGCAAAAAGGTCATACACAAAGTCTGGGTGATAGATGGAGCAAATAGATGATGAACAATCTATAGGGAGATGGGCAAAAAGTCATACACAAAGTCTGGGTGATAATTGGAGCAAATAGATGATGAACAATCTATAGGGAGATGGGCAAAAAGGTCATACACAAAGTCTGGGTGATACTTGAAGCAAATAGATGATGAACAATCTATAGGGAGATGGGCAAAAAGGTCATACACAAAGTCTGGGTGATACTTGAAGCAAATAGATGATGAACAATCTGTAGGGAAATGAGCAAAAATGTCATACACAAAGTCTGGGTGATACTTGGAGAAAATAGATGATGAACAATCTTTAGGGAGATGGGCAAAAATGTCATACACAAAGTATGGGTGATACTTGGAGCAAATAGATGATGAACAATCTTTATGGAGATGGGCAAAAAAGTCATACACAGAAGTCTGGGTGATACTTGGAGCAAATAGATGATGAACAATCTTTAGGGAGACGGGCAAAAAGGGTCATACACCAAGTCTGGGTGATACTTGCAGCAAATACATCGTGAACAATCTGTAAGCAGATGGCCAAAAAGGCCATGCACAAAGTCAGGGGTTATTTGAATCAAAGGGGTGAAGAATAAAGTCTGGGTTCTACGTGGCCATAAAAGATATGATTATAAACAATATTTAACGGAGATGGGCGAAAAGGTCATGCACACAGTCCGGGTGTTACTTGAGGGAATCTGATGAAAAACAGTGTGTAGGGGAGATGGGCGAAAAGGTCATGCACAAAGTATCGGTGTTACTTGACGTAATCTGATGAACAATGTGTAAGGGAGATGGGCGAAAAGGTCATGCACACATTCCCGGTGTTACTTGAGGGAATCCGATGAAGAACAATGTGTAGGGGAGATGGGCGAAAAGGTCATGGACACAGTCCGGGTCTAAGTTGATGGAATCTGATGGAGAACAATGTGTAGGGGAGATGGGAAAAAAGGTCATGGACACAGTCCGGGTGTTACTTGAGGGAATCTGATGAATAACAATGTGTAGGGGAGATGAGCGAAAAGGTCATGCACACAGTCCGGGTGTTACTTGAGGGAATCTGATGAAAAAAAAATTGTAGGGGAGATGCGCAAAAAGGTCATGCATAAAGTCCCGGTGTTACTTGAGGTGATCTGAACAATGTGTAAGGCAGATGGGCGAAAAGGTCATGCACACATTTCCAGTGTTACTTGAGGGAATCCCAAAAAGAACAATGTGTAGAGGAGTTGGGGGAAAAGGTCATGGACACAGTCCGGGTCTAACTTGAGGGAATCTGATGAAGAACAATGTGTAGGGGAAATGGGCGAAAAGGTCATGGACACAGTCCGGGTGTTACTCGAGGGAATTTGATGGAGAAAAATGTGTAGGGGAGATGGGCGAAAAGGTCATGCACAAGGTCAAGGAGTTACTTGAGGGAATCTGATGAACAACAAAGTGTAGGGGAGATGGGCGAAAAGGTCATGGACACAGAACGGTTGTTACTTGAGGGAATCTGATAAAGAACAATGTGTAGGGGAGATGGGCGAAAAGGTCATGCACACAGTCCGGGTGTTACTTGAGGGAATATGATGAACAACAATGTGAAGTGGAGATGGCCGAAAAGGTCATGGACACAGTCCGGTTGTTACTTGAGGGAATCTGATGAAGAACAATCTGTAGGGAAGATGGGCGAAAAGGTCATGGAGACAGTCCGGGTGTTACTTGAGGGAATCTGATGAAAAACAATATGTAGGGGAGATGGGCGAAAAGGCCCTACACAAAGTCCGTGTGTTACTTCAGGGAATCTGGTAAAGAACAATTTGTAAGGGAGATAGGCCAAAAAGCCATGCACACAGTCCGGGTGTTACTTGAGGGAATCTGATGAAAAAAAAAATGTAGGGGAGAATGGCGAAAAGGTCATGGACACAGAACGGGTGTTACTTGAGGGAATCCGATGAAGAACAATGTGTAAGGGAGATGGGCGAAAAGGTCATGCACACATTCCTGGTGTTGCTTGAGGGAATCCGATGAAGAACAATGTGTAGGGGATGTCACAAATCCCAGACTGGGAGATGTAATAATTATAACAGGACAACAATCACGAACGAACACGTATAATAATAATAATAATAAAAGTAATAGTTCGTCTATCAGGTATGATGATGACCTTAACAACACCAGAGGAATAAAGAACAGAAATTGTTGAGAATTTCAACACATGGACAATAAAGAGAAGTAAAGGACACAGAGGACAGAATGGAAAGACTGTTCTTTCATGACTTATGGCTTCTCATGTGACTGATAAGTCCTATTTTTGCCCTGCAGACCCTTCCGCATAAATGACAAGAGTGCTCCGTTGGTTCAGTACCACTGGGCCTTTTCTTGCGCCGTTCTCTTTTTTTGATAGCCTGCTGGACTCTGTCAGCTTCCCATGCTTTGCTGCCTCTGGTAAGGGCCGCCCTCCAATTTGCACGATCAAGCGAGAGCTTTTCCCACTCACTCACATCAATGGCAAAGGCCTTCAGTGATTGCTTGAGAGTGTCTTTGTAACGTCTCTTTGGGGCCCCAACATTCCTCGTTCCATTGGAGAGCTCAGAGAAGAAGATTTGCTTAGGGAGTCTGGAGTCGGGCATTCTGACATGTCCTGCCCAACGTAGCTGAATTTTTTTCAGGTGGCAGAAGATGCTCAATTCCTTGGCACGATTGAGGACCTCAGTGTCTGGAATTTTATCCTGCCATTTGATCCTTAGGATCTTTCTAAGGCAGGCCAGATGAAAGTGATTTAGCTTTCTGGCATGCGATTGGTACACTGTCCAGGTTTCAGCCCCATAGAGTAGGGTGGGAAGGACCACAGCATTGTACACTTTCAGCTTAGTGTCTGTGCGAATGCCGGCAACATCCCATACTCTCTTTCGAAGCCTGCCAAATGCACAGCTGGCTTTGCTGATTCTTGAGAGAATTTCAGTATCAACACGAGCCGCGGAAGACAGTGTACTGCCAAGATAGGTGAAGTTCTCCGACACCTTCAGAAGACTGTCATGGACTTTGATATTTGGGGTCACAGGATACTTGTCGTCTGGAGTAGGCTGATGGAGCACTTCCGTCTTCTTTGTGCTTATTGTGAGGCCAAAGTTGTCACAGGCACTAGAGAACTTATCAACACAGTTTGGCATGCTATCCTCATCGTGTGCCAGAAGTGCACAATCATCAGCAAATAGTAGGTCACAGACTTGAGTACTTTTGGTTTTGGTTTTTGCCTGAAGTCTCCTGAGGTTGAATAGACTGCCATCAGTTCGGTACTTGATGCTTACCCCTTGAGGAGGAGAGCTAAAGGCTTCTTGTAGCATTGCAGAGAACATGATGCTGAACAGAGTTGAGGCTAAGACACAACCCTGTTTTACCCCATTTGTGACAGCAAAGGGCTCTGAAACACTGCCGTTGCTTTTGACTGCAGCTTGCATGCCATCATGAAACTGGCGCACTATTGTGATGAATTCGGGTGGACACCCAAACTTCGCCAAGATTTTCCAGAGGCCTTCACGACACACTGTGTCAAATTCTTTTGTGAGGTCAACAAATGTGATATACAGCGCTTTATTTTGTTCCATGCATTTTTCCTGAATCTGTCTGGCAGCCAAAATCATATCCGCCGTTCCCCTCTCTTTACGAAAGCCACATTGGCTCTCGGGAAGCAAGTCATTTGACGAGAGGTGATCAAGAAGGCGATTCAGAAGCATTCTTACCAATATTTTGCCAGCAATTGAAAGTAGAGAGATTCCCCGATGGTTGTCACAGACTTGGCTGTCCCCTTTGTTTTTGTACAGATGGATGATTGAAGCATCTTTGAAGTCCTATGGCAGCTTCCCTGCTTTCAACATATAATTGAACAACTCGGTCAACCTTTCAATAAGCTTTTCTCCACCGAAGGCATACACCTCAGCAGGAATTGAATCCACGCCTGGTGATTTGTTAAAGGACATCTGATTTGTGGCAGTTCGGGTCTCATTATTTGCTGTGAATGGCTTGGCAAGAGCTGCATTAATAGGAGTCTGAGGGAGGCGGTCAATGGACTCAGTATTTATATTTGATGGCCGATTTAGCACACCTCCGAAATGTTCTGCCCAACGCTGAATTATGGCATTCAATTCAACAATGCGTGTTGAACCATCTGACGCAAGAAGTGGCGTAGTGCCAGAGCGGGATGGTCCAAACACAGGCTCTCAAAGAACTTTCTAGTGTTTGTGTCGGCATATTTCTGAGTTTCTCTTACTCGCTCTTCTAGCCAGTCATTTTTCATTTTTCTCAGCTTCTTCTGGAGTACACCCTTACATGCACGCAGTGCATCAGCTTTTGCTGTGGTAGAGGGGTCACTGCAGTGAGCTTGGATGAGACTATTTTTTTCTTTGATGAGCACTTTGATTTCATTATCATTATCATTGAACCAGTCCTGGTGCTTGCGGACAGGAAAACCAACTGTGCTGCTGGCGCAAGAGTGTACAGTCGTATTTAGCTCAGTCCAGCTCTGTTCAATGTTCTCAGGGTCAAAAGTCACGCAATCCAATTTTGAGGAGAGTTCTGATGAGAGCTCGCTCTGTTTCTCAGCTGAGCAGAGTTTTGAAACATTTAGGCGTTTAGGTGGCGCTTTCCCTTGAGGGCGTCTATTGCGCCTCAATGTTAGTCTGAGCTTGCAAACAATGAGTCTGTGGTCAGTTCCACACTCGGCACCACACATCGCCTTTGTTACAAGGACATCCTTTCTGTCAGTCTTCCTCACAATGACATAGTCTATGAGATGCCAATGCTTTGAGCGGGGATGCATCCATGACGTTCTGTTTCTCACGGGGAGACTAAAATTTGTGTTGGTAATGAACAGGGCAAATTCAGCGCACAAAGTAAGTAAGCGCAACCCATTGTTATTGCATGAACCAACTCCATGAGGGCCCAAAACATTTGGCCACGCTGAGATTTCGGAGCCAACCCTAGCGTTGAAGTCCCCCAAGAAAATTAGCTTATCAGCTGCCGGGACAGAGCATATGACAGATTTTAGATCAGAATAGAACTTGTCTTTGGCTTCATCTGGGTTTGTCATGGTGGGCGCATATGCGCTAATGAGGGTGGCTGACTGGCTTTTCCCAACTGGGATCCTGAGTGTCATTAGCCTGTCATTTATTTCAATTGGCATGGACTGCAAGTTTCTGACAAGGTCATTTTTAATTGCAAACCCAACACCATGCTGTCTCGGTTCGACTGCACCCTTGCCTTTCCAGAAGAAGGTGTATCCACCACTGAGCTCTTTGAGTTGGCCACTATCAGGGAGTCTGGTCTCACTGAGTGCCACTATTTCCAGGTTGTACCTGCTGAGCTCAATGGCAATAAGTGCAGTGCGTCTTTCCGGGTTGTTTGAGTTGTCCTGTAGTGTGCGTATATTCCAGGCTCCTAGCCTGAGTAAGCTGAATTTCTTTTTGTTTCGACCGCAAAAAGGGATCCCCACTGGTCGCGGTATACCAGTCAGGGTGATGTGAAGTGGGCTTTCTTTAGGGCACCTTTTCTAGCCCCTTCCTCAGTTGAGGTGAGCAGTGCTATCCTTAAATAAGGCTACTGTGGGTGCTGCCTCCCCACGCCTCCACTTCAATCGACGATGAAGCGACCATAGCCCACAGCCACCAACGTGTAGGTCTGTGCTAACAGCTTCCAGTCTATCCAAACCTGCTGCCACCGCACTCGCCCATCGCCGTTGGAATTTTGAGAGGAAAGAAGACGAGACAAAGATGAAAGAAGACGAGGTGAGTGTTAAGACTGGCGCAAAGAATTTGTTTTTAGTGAGAAAGAGCTGCGCAAACATCAGACTCACTCTCTCGCCTGGACACAACTTATCCAAGAGGCAAGACAGGGTCAAGACGACTGGAAATGTATCCAGGTGCAGGAGGATGCCAGAGGGACAGTCATATTGCCTGACCGGCTGCCTGTAGGCTACTCCACAGCCTCGCAGTCCCAACTGACTAGGGTGAAAGACCCAAATCAAAGAACACCAATACTGGTGGATACTCTGTGTCACGATATCCAGGCCAGAGTGACGGTATATTGCCATCTGCCCTATCAATCAACCACTGGCCTGCTGCCGCCAGCTTCGAAGCTGCGTCCGGGAAGTTTGCTCAATTCTTCGTCTGTGATTTAGGCAAACAAGCCTATGACCACACCGCTACCGGGGGCCAATATGAAGGACTCAAGTACTGAGGGTCACATTGTGCCCTAGCATGTGGCCGTTCTGTTAGATGAAACCTCCTCCGCCCTGGCCGTTTGCACCGACAGGTGCACGCCCACTGATACCATGCTAGCGTACCAGTTCATGAAGCAGGTTGTAATGGATTACATGTTACCAGTAGCAGATTTTTCTGACCTGACAGTGAACACGTATAACACTTAACAGAACAACCCATCAGACTCACACATTTATTAAACGTAAAGATAAAGATAAAGATGCAATTACATACATTATATTACTCCACTTAACTGCCGTCCAACGGCTTTCTTCCCTCAAGCACTCTTCCCCGGGTCCACACCCCGATAGTTACTGCTAAAGACACTTCGGCTTCAGCCTCTCCACTCAATGTCTTAATAGCACATTCCTATGGCAATAACACCTTAGTCTTCCAATAGCACCTCAACATGGCAATAGCACGTTAATAGTTCAATTCACATTAGTATCTCAATAGCGCAGTAGTATATCAATATCACATGTAGTACATCTTAAGAGCACATTAACAGTTTTATACACATCCCTGTCTGTGGCCAGACTGCCACGAGTCATGCGCTCCTCCTGTCCTGCTCGACAGCTTCACTCCACTGGCCTATGCGTAGCCTTCGGCCCTATGCTGGCCTATCTCCTGTGCTAGTTCGCTCACCGCGGGTGGCTTCTCTGCCCGACCCCGGCACCTATAAGAAGAACATTACATTGGTATAATACCATACCATTTCTAACCACTTCACCCCTCATTACAAACCATGAAGCGTACACACAATAGTCCACCTTTCACTCACCACACATCTTACGGTATCACACCTCCACCGTATTACACAGTACTCACTCTCGCTACGAATCCATGAACCTAACTTACATCTATCGCTCATGGCGCACATTTCTATACACAGTAATCACTGACTTCCACATTCCTCACATATAACTTATTTACATCATGGTCATAGGCGAATATAATACATCAATCATCATAATTATCAATCGTCGTTCCACCTACTAGTCATCACTGGAAAACACATTACCATGTCCCGACTGCTTTCATTCACGTCTGTCTCTTGGGACCTTCTAACTTGCAGTGATTGTCAGCACAGCGCTCTCACCTCATGCAGACCCCCCAACTCACATTTCACGCTCTTCATTACTTGTGGGCCGTGAGTTAAAACTTCTTCCACCCCCCCCCCCCCCGTCTCTCCCCGTAACTATTGATCCTCGCTCACCCGCTCGTGACAGGGATTTGGGGAAATAGGTCATGTACACAGTCCGGGTCTAACTTGAGGGAATCTGATGAAGAACAATGTGTAGGGGAGATGGGCGAAAAGGTCAGGCAAACAGGCTGTGTTTTACTTGAGGCAATATGATGAAAAATGTGTAGGGAAGATGGGCGAAAAGGTCAAGGACACAGTCTGTGTGTTACCTTAGGGAATCTGATGGACAATTTGTAGGGGAGATGGGTGAAAAGGTCATGCAAACAGTCCGGTTGTTACTTGAGAGAATCTGATGAAGAACAATTTGTAGGGCAAAGGGGGGAAAAGGTCATGGACACAGTCCGGGTGTTAATTGAGGGAATCTGATAAAGAACAATGTGTAGGTGAGATAGGCGAAAAGGTCATGGACACAGTCCGGGTGTTACTTGAGGGAATCTGATAAAGAACAATGTGTAGGTGAGATAGGCGAAAAGGTCATGGACACAGTCCGGGTGTTACTTGAGGGAATCTGATAAAGAAAAATGTTTAGGGCAGATCGGCGATAAGGTCATGGACGCATTCCGGGTGTTACTTGACTGGATCTAATGAAGAACAATGTGTAGGGGAGATAGGCGAAAAGGTCATGCACGCAGCCCGGCTGTTACTTGAGGGAAACTGGTCAAGAACAATGTATAGGGGAGATGGGCGAAAAGGTCATGAACACAGTCCCGGTGCTACTTGAGGGAATCTGATAAAGAACAATGTGTAGGGGAGATGGGCGAAAAGGTCATGGACACAGTCCGGGTGTTAATTGAGGGAATCTGATGAAGAAAAATGTGTAGGGGATATGGGCGAAAAGGTCATGAACACAGTCCCGGTGTTACTTGAGGGAATCTGATGGAGAAAAATGTGTAGGGTAGATGGGCGAAAAGATCATGGACACAGTCTGGATGTTATTTGAGGGAATCTCATAAAGAACTATGTGTAAGGGAGATGGGCGAAAAGGTCATGCACACAGTCTGGGTGTTTCTTAACGGAAACTGTTGAAGAAGAATATGTAGGGGAGATGGGTGAAAAGGTCATGGACACAGTCCCGGTGTTACTTGAGGTAATCTGATGAAGAACAATGTGTAGGGGAGATGGATGAAAAGGTCATGGACACAGCCCTTGTATTACTTTAGGGAATTTGATGAGGAACAATGTGTAACGGAGATGGGTAAAGATGGACACAGTCCCGGTGTTAATTGAGGGACTCTGATGAAGAACAATGTGTAAGTGAGATGGGCGAAAAGGTCATGGACACAGTCCCGGTGTTACTCTCGGGACTCTGATGAAGAACAATGTGTAGGGGAGATGGGCGAAAAAGTCATGCACACAGTCCGGGTGTTACTTGACGGAATCTGATGAAGAACAATGTATAAGGGAGATGAGGAAAGGTCATGGACACAGTCCCGGTGTTATTTGAAGGAATCTCATGAAGAACAATGTGTAAGTCAGATGGGCGAAAAGGTCATGCACAAAGTCCCCGTGTTAATTGAGGGAATCTGATGGAGAACAATGTGTAATTGAGATGGGCGAAAAGGTCATGCATAAAGTCAAGGTGTTATTTAAGGGAATCTGATGAAGAAAAATTTTTAGGGGAGATTGGCGATAAGGTCATGCACACAGTCCGTGTGTTACTTAAAGGAATCTGATCAAGAACAATGTCTAGGGCACCTGGGTGAAAAGGTCATGCACACAGTCCGGGTGTTACTTGAGGGAATCTAATGGAGAACAATGTGTACGGGAGATGGGCGAAAAGGTCATTGACACAGTCCGGGTGTTACTTGAGGAAATCTGATGAAGAACAATGTGTACGGGAGATGGGCGAAAAGGTCATGCACACAGTCCGGGTGTTACTTGATGGAATCTGATAAAGAACAACGTGTAAGGGAGATGGGCGAAAAGGTCATGCACACAGTCCGGGTGTTACTTGAGGGAATCTAATGGAGAACAATGTGTACGGGAGATGGGCGAAAAGGTCATTGACACAGTCCGGGTGTTACTTGAGGGAATCTGATGAAGAACAATGTGTACGGGAGATGGGCGAAAAGGTCATGCACACAGTCCGGGTGTTACTTGATGGAATCTGATAAAGAACAACGTGTAAGGGAGATGGGCGAAAAGGTCATGCACACAGTCCGGGTGTTACTTGAGGGAATCTGCTAAAGAACAACGTGTAAGGGAGATGGGCGAAAAGGTCATGCACACAGTCCGGGTTTTACTTGAGGGAATCTAATGGAGAACAATGTGTACGGGAGATGGGGGAAAAGGTCATGCACACAGTCCGGGTGTTACTTGAGGGAATCTGATAAAAAACGTGTAAGGGAGATGGGCGAAAAGGTCATGGACACAGTCTGGATGTTACTTGAGGAAATATTATAAAGAACAACGTGTAAGGGAGATGGGCGAAAAGGTCATTGACACAGTCTGGGTGTTAATTGAGGGAATGTGATGAAGAACAGTGTGTGTATGGGAGATGGGCGAAAAGGTCATGCACACAGTCCGGGTATTTCTTAAAGGAATCTGATGATGAACAATGTGTATTGTAGATGGCCGAAAAGGTTATGCACACAATCCGGGTGTTACTTTAGGGAATTTGATGAAGAACAATGTGTCGGCGATATTGGAGAAAAGGTCATGGACACAGTCAGCGTGTTACTTGGAGGAACCTGAAGAACAATGTTTAGGGGAGATTGGCGATAAGGTCATGCACATATTCCGGGTATTACTTGGGGGATTCTGATGAAGAAAAATGTGTAGGGGAGATGGCGAAAAGGTCATGGATACAATCCGGTTTTTAATTGAGGGAATCTGATGAAGAACAATGTGTAGGTGATATGGGTGAAAAGGTCAAGGACACAGCCTGTGTGTAACTTGAAGGAATTTGATGAAGAACAATGTGTAAGGGAGATGGGTAAAGGTCATGGACACAGTCCCTTTGTTACTTGAGGGAATCTCATGAAGAACAATTTGTAAGGCAGATAGGCGAAAAGGTCATGCACAAAATCCCCGTGTTAATTGAGGGAATCTGATGAAGAACAGTGTGTATGGGAGATGGGCGAAAAGGTCATGCACACAGTCCGGCAGTTTCTTAAGGGAATCTGATGAAGAACAATGTGTAGGGTAGATGGGCGAAAAGGTCATGGACACAGTCTGGATGTTACTTGATGGAATCTGAAAAAGAACAATGTGTATGGGAGATTGGCGAAAAGGTCATGGACACAGTGCGGGTTTTACTTCAGGGAATCTGATGAAGAACAATGTGTAGTGGAGATGAGCGAAAAGGTCACGGACACAGTCTGGGTGTTACTTGAATCAAAAGGATGAAGAACAATATGTAGGGGAGATGGGCAAGCAGGTCACGATCAAAGTCCTGGTGCTAATTGAGGCAAAGGGACAAAGAACAATAATTATGTAGGGGAGGTGGGCAAAACGTCTATACACAAATTCCTTGTGTTACTTGAGACAAAATGATGAACAACAACATGTAGAGGAGATAGGGAAAAACGGTCATGCTAAAAAGTCCGGATGGTACTTGATTCAAAAGTATACAGAACAATAAGTAACGGAGATGGGCAAAAAGGCCATGCACAAAGTCCGGGTGTTACTTGAGGCGATGGGATGGAGAACAATTTACGCCATAAATACACAGTTAAAAACTAAGATTTTTTGCTTCAGATACATAAATAAAACCAATGCTCACCCTCTGGATTTGATTGTCATTCTGGAGCCGAAAAACAGATTGCAAAGTCCCACAAACAGATAGAAAAGTCTATCCTCCCCTAGGGGATGGGATGAGAATCGCTTAAATAATGCCCACCTTCTCGATAATAAGGACAAGGAATGACAAACACTGAACCCCATAGTGTGAGTGCAGGATAGTGGACCAGGATAACATTAGGGAAACGGGGAAAGAAATCAATGCCGTCTGGTTAAAAGAGAAACACCAGGAAATGCCCCAAAAAGTAAGAGAAAAGCAATGCCGAAGTCCTGTGTTAAACATTGGCTGATAGTGGCCAAGAAACGTCATTCTGTATGTAAGGATGTGTAGGATCCGAGGGGGCCACGCAGAGCGCTCAGCGAATATCCAATTGTAGACGATTGACGAAATATTACAAAACACACAGAAAACTGGGGGGGGGGGGGGAAGCTAGGCTTAAAGCAAAGCCAAAAAGTGGCAAAAAGAGAAGTTGTGTGTAGCAAAGCCTCGAGTAAGGAATAATGATGGTGACCCGACACTCATAAATAAGAAAAAAAGCTTCAAACCGTGTGTAGGAATAGGAATACGGACGCTTAGGATCAATGTCTTTAGCAAGGACAAAGTTCAGTGGTCAGTCTGTAAGAAAAGATATAGTGATTTTTGAAGAGAACAGTGGGAATGACTGGGTGGAATACATGACATTTTCATGGGAGGGTCTAAATTTAATAAAACATCCGAATTAGGATAATAATAATAATAATAGAGATCATTTATATAGCGCCTTATCCCTGATTCGGCTCAAGGCGCTGTACATTTTATAAACACATTATATGCACAATCAGTCTTATAAGCACAGGAAAAACACAAAGCATGTTACATCAAATGAACAAATGTATACCGTCATACAATCAGAAGATCATTTTGTCGATATTAGATGGATGGGGATTGGTGGGCCAGTTTAAACAAGTGTGTCTTTAAGGCTGCCTTAAACTCTGATTCTGACTCGATGTTTCTGATTTCTTGGGGTAGGTTGTTCCATATTTTAGGACCTGAATGGTTAAAAGATCTCTCCCCTACTTTCTTCAATGGTCTGGTGAGAGTTAACAAATTTTGATCGCCCGATCTAAGGGAACGTGGTGGGACATATTTTGGAATCAGGCTGGACAGGTATGATGGTGCATTATTATGAAGAGATTTATGGCACAATACAGCAATTTTATACTAGTAAACAAAACAGCACTAGAAAAAGTGACTGATTTCAAATACCTAGGATCACATAAATCGCAAGATGGAAGCTGCTCAAAGGACATAAAAACAAGGATAGGAATGGCAAAACACAAAATGGTTCAACTAAACAACATTTGGAAGGATAGAGGCACACCAACGGACCTCAAAGTGAACATACTTAAGTGCTTGATCAGGCCAGTCCTACTATATGGTTGTGAAGCCTGGACACTCAAAAAGGCAGACATAACAAGATTGGAGGCAGCTGAAATGTGGCTTTACAGAAGGCTACTCAGAATAAGTTGGACAGAAAGGAGAACAAATACAAGCATCTTAGAACAGCTTGGCACCACCAGAAGAATAACACCTGAAATAAATAAAAGAAGACTTGCATACATCGGCCACGCGGCCCGAAACAAAAGCACGGCCCTTATGATATCAATCCTTCAAGGAAAGACAGAAACAAAGAGAAAACAAGGAAGACCACCCATTACATATCACGATAACATCAAGAAAGTCAGCCAGCTGGAAATAAGTGAACTAACTAGGAAAGCTAAGGACAGGATTGGGTGGAGGAGATTTTGTCGTGACATCCACTGTAGCAGCTAACATCGATGACGATGAAGCCGACAGGTGACAGGTGACAGCAATTTTATAGGCTATTCTTGATCTTATCGGCAGCCAGTGGAGATGGGCTAGCATTGGTGTTACATGGTCACGTTTTTTCTTCTTCATCACTAATCTAGCTGCATTATTTTGGCATCTTTGAAGTTTTCCTAAAGTTATAGTTGGTAAATTAACCATGAGTGCATTACAGTAATCCAGTCTTGATAAAACAAAGGAGGAGACTAAGATTCTCTTTGATGACTCTCTTAAGAATTGTGACATGGTAGAGATTCTCCTCAATTCAAGATACACTTGTCTACAAAGGTAATTTATATGTACATCCATGGAGAGATTGTTATCAAAGTATACCCCTAGATTTTTAGCTTTCTCGCTAAATGCAATAGATTCATTACCGATGACAATGCGTTTTGGTGTTACAAGTTCATTACTCTTGGCGGTAAACATAAGACATTCTGTCTTGTCATCATTCAATTGAAGCTTGTTTGTAATCATCCAGTTTTTAACATCTCTAATACAAACTTCAAACTTTTTAATGAGTGTTTCAATGTCAGATGGAGGAACAGATTGGTAAAGTTGTGTATCATCTGCATACATGTGGTAAAAGATATCATGTGCCTTAATGATGGAACTTAAAGTTGTTGTATACAGAGTGTACAAAATGGGTCCCAGTACAGAGCCCTGGGGTACCCCAAACTTCAATGTGAACACACTAGATGTTTGACCATTGACAGATACACACTGTGTTCGACCTCTAAGGTAAGAACTGAACCATTCCATGACAGTACCCGAAAAGCCAAAGGTGTGACAGAGCCGATCTAGCAAAATATTGTGGTCAATTGTGTCAAAGGCAGCGCTTAAATGTAACAAGGTAAGGATTGAAGTTTGCCCCTTATCCGCTGCACACAAAAGATAATTGTTTACTCTGAGCAATGCTGTTTCGGTGTTGTGATGCTCTTTGTAGGCTGATTGAAATATTTCAAAGAGGTTGTTATGTAGTAAATGTTCTTTGAGTTGTATCATGACCACTTTCTCTAGGATTTTTGACAGGAATGGAAGGTTTGACACAGGCCTGTAGTTTTTTAGTTCATCAGGTGACAAATTGGCCTTTTTCAAAAGAGGTAAAATGATGGCATGTTTAAAAGCACTGGGCACTATTCCAGTAGTCAAAGAGTGGTTGATGATGGCAGTAATTATACTAGATAACTTATCAAAGTGCTTGACCAGAAATGGAGTTGGAATGGGGTCTAAAGAACACGACTTTTGGGGGGACTTTCTAACAATTTCTTTTACTTCAGCTTCAGACACATCTCTGAATGATTCGAGAGACCTACCATGGAATACTTCATGAACTGGTGATGGGGGGTTACATGCATCTAATGATTTTCTAATTTGCAATATTTTTTCACTAAAATATGAACCAAATCTATCTGGAAGCTCATTTTCGGGATAACATTTGGGAATGCATGTGTTTTTGGACTTTCCAAACATTGAATTTGTGATAGCATACAAAGCCTTTGATGTTGAACACTCCATAAATTTTGCATTGTAATATGCATGCTTGGCCTCTAAAATTAGTTCTTTCACTTTTGTACAACATTTCTTAAACAGTTCCTTGTCTATAGAGATCTTGGAATCTCTCCACATCCTTTCAGCCCGACGACGTTCAGATTTTGCCTGTTTGATCTCGAGGTTCATCCATGGAGCAGGTGGTCTGTCAGTGACGGTCCTAGCCCTCACTGGTGCATGGTGGTCCAACAGTTCTGACACTTTGGTGTTGTAACTGTCTACTTTATGGTTGTCACTGCAGTTTTCCAATGTTGGTAGAATGGCCGAGAGATCATTGACGAAGTCTGTCTCATTGATGTTCATGTTTCTGCATGAAATTTGTCTCTTCTGATGACGGGGTTTTTCTAGAGGCATTTCGAAAAAGATAGCATAGTGGTCCGAAATGCACTTGTCCATCACTTTCGTATTTATGATGTTACCCACATTGTCTGTAATGACCCAGTCGAGGACATGGTTTTTGCAATGGGTTGGTTTATCAATAATCTGCGTCAAGTCCTGGGCTAGTAACAATGATTTCACAGTTTTTACGTCTGTATCACTCGCATTTTCGAAATGGATATTAAAGTCACCTAAAATCACTGGTCTTTTCTTGTTTGTCGCATAGATGTCCAAAAGATCTTGAAATTCTATAATGAAGTCCTTTGTTGAGAGCTTGTTCTTTTTGCTTGGTCTAAGCATCTAAGAGGAAAAGTTGTATTAGAGTCGTCTCTCTGTCTGCCCGTCTTTCTCTCATTCCCACACACCACACACAAACAAATTTTAATACACACCCTCCTTCCCTTCCCCACCACCCAAAGTCTTGATTACCCTTCCTTCTGTAAAATAGACACGCGAAAATGACCAGGGAAATCATATCTCTAGTGTGGTCAATACGAGGAGATGGGGAAGCTCTTAGAGTCCGACTCCTGAAAACGAGGCTGGGAGAGATGGGGAAACCACAGGAAACGAGTTTTCCCAGAGACAGGCTAGAGTATGACGCAAGGACGAGCCATGTTCAGTGACAATAAGATAAATAGATTTTGTATGGTCAGCTGAAAGAAATATAACCATACCGGCACACACAATTGATATCAGAATAGATGGATGTTCTAGCTGGAGAGGCAAAGGTGTAACGATACTGGGGGTGAGGGCGATTTCACTTTCACCCTGCATCTACTTAACAAAGATTTTTCTCAAGCTGGTAATGAATAATAATTATTGTGGAATTTCGAATCTGTATGATGGAAAGAGAACAGAAAACAATTATATTGAACTTCCTGACGAAGAAATCCGAGACTGTCGTCTACAGAAGTCGCTCGGGGTAATAATATACTGTGTAGCCCCCTCCCCCCCCCCCTTTTTTTATATTTATTTCTGATCTGAGAACAGAACGTTGATACTTGTGGGGAATGTGAGGTTTCGGTGTCACGGAAGCTCCTATTTAGTAAATATTTTTCTCTCCAAATCAAAGAAGAAAAAATGAATTTATTTTTTGGGTCAGATCTAGTCTATAATAATTATATTCCATGTTTTGCTTTAACATCGGTCATGTTTGTTGCCAGCCAAACAATTCAAATACGATGTTTCTTTTTTTTTTTTTTTTTCGCAAATGAAATAATAATAATAAAAAAATAATAATAAAAAAAGCAAAGCATTTCATAGTGCAAAACTTGTTTTTCTGCCAGGCCAATACAACAGTTGCTGCTGCATTTGGAAATCACGTATATAATTATCATCCATTTATTTTCCATTTATTGAAAATTATTCTATCCTCATCAGCTTTCGTCGGGCATAAATGTTGGCTGCATTTCAGGAATTAATTGTTTGTAACATGGTCAATTCATTTGCTGGCCACTCATTGGTCATTCTACTTGCGTAAAAAAAAAACAGAAAAAAAAGAAAACTGTTTGAAAAATTAGCAACTCTTAAAGCTGAAAGATATTTTTTTTGATATCAAAGTTTTGTAAATATGTATATAATATCATATGTTATTATTATACACGTTTTACCTACTTTGAAGTAAGCCTGGCTGACATTCTCATAATGATTTGGCTAAAACACAACAAAAGTAAACTCACACCTTGAACAGAAAAAAAAAACTGCCGTTAAATTCTCCGCGTCATCTCTGGGTAAAAGAGAAAGATCGGGTGGGGGTGAAACAAAGGTTAAAAAGCTGCTCTTAACTCTTAACTCTTAACTCTTAACTCTTTGTTATTATTTGATTTTAACTACAAAAAGTCTAAATGTGTGTGGGTATGAGTTTGTATGTATGTGTAAGTTTATGCTAAAATGGGTGTGTGAGAGACAGTGCGTGTGGGTGTGTATGTGTGTGTGTGTTAATAAACCGGTAGAAAGAAGTCATTTCTAAACTGAGGTAAGACATTCCGTGTGTTAATAAACCGGTAGAAAGAAGTCATTTCTAAACTGAGGTAAGAAATTCCCTGTGTTAATAAACCGGTAGAAAGAAGTCATTTCTAAACTGAGGTAAGAAATTCCCTGTGTTAATAAACCGGTAGAAAGAAGTCATTTCTAAACTGAGGTAAGAAATTCCCTGTGTTAATAAACCGGTAGAAAGAAGTCATTTCTAAACTGAGGTAAGAAATTCCCTGTGTTAATAAACCGGTAGAAAGAAGTCATTTCTAAACTGAGGTAAGAAATTCCCTGTGTTAATAAACCGGTAGAAAGAAGTCATTTCTAAACTGAGGTAAGAAATTCCCTGTGTTAATAAACCGGTAGAAAGAAGTCATTTCTAAACTGAGGTAAGAAATTCCCTGTGTTAATAAACCGGTAGAAAGAAGTCATTTCTAAACTGAGGTAAGACATTCCGTGTGTTAATAAACCGGTAGAAAGAAGTCATTTCTAAACTGAGGTAAGACATTCCGTGTGTTAATAAACCGGTAGAAAGAAGTCATTTCTAAACTGAGGTAAGAAATTCCCTGTGTTAATGAACCGGTAGAAAGAAGTAATTTCTAAACTGAGGTAAGACATTCCCTGTGTTAATAAACCGGTAGAAAGAAGTAATTTCTAAACTGAGGTAAGACATTCCCTGTGTTAATAAACCGGTAGAAAGAAGTCATTTCTAAACTGAGGTAAGACATTCCCTGTGTTAATAAACCGGTAGAAAGAAGTCATTTCTAAACTGAGGTAAGAAATTCCCTGTGTTAATAAACCGGTAGAAAGAAGTAATTTCTAAACTGAGGTAAGACATTCCCTGTGTTAATAAACCGGTAGAAAGAAGTCATTTCTAAACTGAGGTAAGACATTCCGTGTGTTAATAAACCGGTAGAAAGAAGTCATTTCTAAACTGAGGTAAGACATTCCCTGTGTTAATAAACCGGTAGAAAGAAGTCATTTCTAAACTGAGGTAAGACATTCCGTGTGTTAATAAACCGGTAGAAAGAAGTCATTTCTAAACTGAGGTAAGAAATTCCCTGTGTTAATAAACCGGTAGAAAGAAGACATTTCTAAACTGAGGTAAGAAATTCCCTGTGTTAATAAACCGGTAGAAAGAAGTCATTTCTAAACTGAGGTAAGAAATTCCCTGTGTTAATAAACCGGTAGAAAGAAGTCATTTCTAAACTGAGGTAAGACATTCCGTGTGTTAATAAACCGGTAGAAAGAAGTCATTTCTAAACTGAGGTAAGACATTCCGTGTGTTAATAAACCGGTAGAAAGAAGTCATTTCTAAACTGAGGTAAGAAATTCCCTGTGTTAATAAACCGGTAGAAAGAAGTCATTTCTAAACTGAGGTAAGACATTCCCTGTGTTAATAAACCGGTAGAAAGAAGTAATTTCTAAACTGAGGTAAGACATTCCCTGTGTTAATAAACCGGTAGAAAGAAGTCATTTCTAAACTGAGGTAAGACATTCCCTGTGTTAATAAACCGGTAGAAAGAAGTCATTTCTAAACTGAGGTAAGAAATTCCCTGCGTTAATAAACCGGTAGAAAGAAGTAATTTCTAAACTGAGGTAAGACATTCCCTGTGTTAATAAACCAGTAGAAAGAAGTCATTTCTAAACTGAGGTAAGACATTCCCTGTGTTAATAAACCGGTAGAAAGAAGTCATTTCTAAACTGAGGTAAGACATTCCGTGTGTTAATAAACCGGTAGAAAGAAGTCATTTCTAAACTGAGGTAAGAAATTCCCTGTGTTAATAAACCGGTAGAAAGAAGTCATTTCTAAACTGAGGTAAGAAATTCCCTGTGTTAATAAACCGGTAGAAAGAAGTCATTTCTAAACTGAGGTAAGAAATTCCCTGTGTTAATAAACCGGTAGAAAGAAGTCATTTCTAAACTGAGGTAAGAAATTCCCTGTGTTAATAAACCGGTAGAAAGAAGTCATTTCTAAACTGAGGTAAGAAATTCCCTGTGTTAATAAACCGGTAGAAAGAAGTCATTTCTAAACTGAGGTAAGAAATTCCCTGTGTTAATAAACCGGTAGAAAGAAGTCATTTCTAAACTGAGGTAAGAAATTCCCTGTGTTAATAAACCGGTAGAAAGAAGTCATTTCTAAACTGAGGTAAGACATTCCGTGTGTTAATAAACCGGTAGAAAGAAGTCATTTCTAAACTGAGGTAAGACATTCCGTGTGTTAATAAACCGGTAGAAAGAAGTCATTTCTAAACTGAGGTAAGAAATTCCCTGTGTTAATGAACCGGTAGAAAGAAGTAATTTCTAAACTGAGGTAAGACATTCCCTGTGTTAATAAACCGGTAGAAAGAAGTAATTTCTAAACTGAGGTAAGACATTCCCTGTGTTAATAAACCGGTAGAAAGAAGTCATTTCTAAACTGAGGTAAGACATTCCCTGTGTTAATAAACCGGTAGAAAGAAGTCATTTCTAAACTGAGGTAAGAAATTCCCTGTGTTAATAAACCGGTAGAAAGAAGTAATTTCTAAACTGAGGTAAGACATTCCCTGTGTTAATAAACCGGTAGAAAGAAGTCATTTCTAAACTGAGGTAAGACATTCCGTGTGTTAATAAACCGGTAGAAAGAAGTCATTTCTAAACTGAGGTAAGACATTCCCTGTGTTAATAAACCGGTAGAAAGAAGTCATTTCTAAACTGAGGTAAGACATTCCGTGTGTTAATAAACCGGTAGAAAGAAGTCATTTCTAAACTGAGGTAAGAAATTCCCTGTGTTAATAAACCGGTAGAAAGAAGACATTTCTAAACTGAGGTAAGAAATTCCCTGTGTTAATAAACCGGTAGAAAGAAGTCATTTCTAAACTGAGGTAAGAAATTCCCTGTGTTAATAAACCGGTAGAAAGAAGTCATTTCTAAACTGAGGTAAGACATTCCGTGTGTTAATAAACCGGTAGAAAGAAGTCATTTCTAAACTGAGGTAAGACATTCCGTGTGTTAATAAACCGGTAGAAAGAAGTCATTTCTAAACTGAGGTAAGAAATTCCCTGTGTTAATAAACCGGTAGAAAGAAGTCATTTCTAAACTGAGGTAAGACATTCCCTGTGTTAATAAACCGGTAGAAAGAAGTAATTTCTAAACTGAGGTAAGACATTCCCTGTGTTAATAAACCGGTAGAAAGAAGTCATTTCTAAACTGAGGTAAGACATTCCCTGTGTTAATAAACCGGTAGAAAGAAGTCATTTCTAAACTGAGGTAAGAAATTCCCTGCGTTAATAAACCGGTAGAAAGAAGTAATTTCTAAACTGAGGTAAGACATTCCCTGTGTTAATAAACCAGTAGAAAGAAGTCATTTCTAAACTGAGGTAAGACATTCCCTGTGTTAATAAACCGGTAGAAAGAAGTCATTTCTAAACTGAGGTAAGACATTCCGTGTGTTAATAAACCGGTAGAAAGAAGTCATTTCTAAACTGAGGTAAGAAATTCCCTGTGTTAATAAACCGGTAGAAAGAAGTCATTTCTAAACTGAGGTAAGAAATTCCCTGTGTTAATAAACCGGTAGAAAGAAGTCATTTCTAAACTGAGGTAAGAAATTCCCTGTGTTAATAAACCGGTAGAAAGAAGTCATTTCTAAACTGAGGTAAGACATTCCGTGTGTTAATAAACCGGTAGAAAGAAGTCATTTCTAAACTGAGGTAAGACATTCCGTGTGTTAATAAACCGGTAGAAAGAAGTCATTTCTAAACTGAGGTAAGAAATTCCCTGTGTTAATAAACCGGTAGAAAGAAGTCATTTCTAAACTGAGGTAAGACATTCCCTGTGTTAATAAACCGGTAGAAAGAAGTCATTTCTAAACTGAGGTAAGACATTCCCTGTGTTAATAAACCGGTAGAAAGAAGTCATTTCTAAACTGAGGTAAGACATTCCCTGTGTTAATAAACCGGTAGAAAGAAGTCATTTCTAAACTGAGGTAAGAAATTCCCTGTGTTAATAAACCGGTAGAAAGAACTAATTTCTAAACTGAGGTAAGACATTCCCTGTGTTAATAAACCGGTAGAAAGAAGTAATTTCTAAACTGAGGTAAGACATTCCCTGTGTTAATAAACCGGTAGAAAGAAGTAATTTCTAAACTGAGGTAAGACATTCCCTGTGTTAATAAACCGGTAGAAAGAAGTCATTTCTAAACTGAGGTAAGACATTCCCTGTGTTAATAAACCGGTAGAAAGAAGTCATTTCTAAACTGAGGTAAGAAATTCCCTGTGTTAATAAACCGGTAGAAAGAAGTAATTTCTAAACTGAGGTAAGACATTCCCTGTGTTAATAAACCGGTAGAAAGAAGTCATTTCTAAACTGAGGTAAGACATTCCCTGTGTTAATAAACCGGTAGAAAGAAGTCATTTCTAAACTGAGGTAAGACATTCCGTGTGTTAATAAACCGGTAGAAAGAAGTCATTTCTAAACTGAGGTAAGAAATTCCCTGTGTTAATAAACCGGTAGAAAGAAGACATTTCTAAACTGAGGTAAGAAATTCCCTGTGTTAATAAACCGGTAGAAAGAAGTCATTTCTAAACTGAGGTAAGAAATTCCCTGTGTTAATAAACCGGTAGAAAGAAGTCATTTCTAAACTGAGGTAAGACATTCCGTGTGTTAATAAACCGGTAGAAAGAAGTCATTTCTAAACTGAGGTAAGACATTCCGTGTGTTAATAAACCGGTAGAAAGAAGTCATTTCTAAACTGAGGTAAGAAATTCCCTGTGTTAATAAACCGGTAGAAAGAAGTCATTTCTAAACTGAGGTAAGACATTCCCTGTGTTAATAAACCGGTAGAAAGAAGTAATTTCTAAACTGAGGTAAGACATTCCCTGTGTTAATAAACCGGTAGAAAGAAGTCATTTCTAAACTGAGGTAAGACATTCCCTGTGTTAATAAACCGGTAGAAAGAAGTCATTTCTAAACTGAGGTAAGAAATTCCCTGTGTTAATAAACCGGTAGAAAGAAGTCATTTCTAAACTGAGGTAAGACATTCCCTGTGTTAATAAACCGGTAGAAAGAAGTCATTTCTAAACTGAGGTAAGACATTCCCTGTGTTAATAAACCGGTAGAAAGAAGTCATTTCTAAACTGAGGTAAGACATTCCGTGTGTTAATAAACCGGTAGAAAGAAGTCATTTCTAAACTGAGGTAAGAAATTCCCTGTGTTAATAAACCGGTAGAAAGAAGTCATTTCTAAACTGAGGTAAGAAATTCCCTGTGTTAATAAACCGGTAGAAAGAAGTCATTTCTAAACTGAGGTAAGAAATTCCCTGTGTTAATAAACCGGTAGAAAGAAGTCATTTCTAAACTGAGGTAAGACATTCCGTGTGTTAATAAACCGGTAGAAAGAAGTCATTTCTAAACTGAGGTAAGACATTCCGTGTGTTAATAAACCGGTAGAAAGAAGTCATTTCTAAACTGAGGTAAGACATTCCCTGTGTTAATAAACCGGTAGAAAGAAGTAATTTCTAAACTGAGGTAAAACATTCCCTGTGTTAATAAACCGGTAGAAAGAAGTCATTTCTAAACTGAGGTAAGACATTCCCTGTGTTAATAAACCGGTAGAAAGAAGTCATTTCTAAACTGAGGTAAGAAATTCCCTGTGTTAATAAACCGGTAGAAAGAAGTAATTTCTAAACTGAGGTAAGACATTCCCTGTGTTAATAAACCGGTAGAAAGAAGTCATTTCTAAACTGAGGTAAGACATTCCCTGTGTTAATAAACCGGTAGAAAGAAGTCATTTCTAAACTGAGGTAAGACATTCCGTGTGTTAATAAACCGGTAGAAAGAAGTAATTTCTAAACTGAGGTAAGAAATTCCCTGTGTTAATAAACCGGTAGAAAGAAGTCATTTCTAAACTGAGGTAAGAAATTCCCTGTGTTAATAAACCGGTAGAAAGAAGTCATTTCTAAACTGAGGTAAGAAATTCCCTGTGTTAATAAACCGGTAGAAAGAAGTCATTTCTAAACTGAGGTAAGACATTCCGTGTGTTAATAAACCGGTAGAAAGAAGTCATTTCTAAACTGAGGTAAGACATTCCGTGTGTTAATAAACCGGTAGAAAGAAGTCATTTCTAAACTGAGGTAAGAAATTCCCTGTGTTAATAAACCGGTAGAAAGAAGTCATTTCTAAACTGAGGTAAGACATTCCCTGTGTTAATAAACCGGTAGAAAGAAGTCATTTCTAAACTGAGGTAAGACATTCCCTGTGTTAATAAACCGGTAGAAAGAAGTCATTTCTAAACTGAGGTAAGACATTCCCTGTGTTAATAAACCGGTAGAAAGAAGTCATTTCTAAACTGAGGTAAGAAATTCCCTGTGTTAATAAACCGGTAGAAAGAACTAATTTCTAAACTGAGGTAAGACATTCCCTGTGTTAATAAACCGGTAGAAAGAAGTAATTTCTAAACTGAGGTAAGACATTCCCTGTGTTAATAAACCGGTAGAAAGAAGTAATTTCTAAACTGAGGTAAGACATTCCCTGTGTTAATAAACCGGTAGAAAGAAGTCATTTCTAAACTGAGGTAAGACATTCCCTGTGTTAATAAACCGGTAGAAAGAAGTCATTTCTAAACTGAGGTAAGAAATTCCCTGTGTTAATAAACCGGTAGAAAGAAGTAATTTCTAAACTGAGGTAAGACATTCCCTGTGTTAATAAACCAGTAGAAAGAAGTCATTTCTAAACTGAGGTAAGACATTCCCTGTGTTAATAAACCGGTAGAAAGAAGTCATTTCTAAACTGAGGTAAGACATTCCGTGTGTTAATAAACCGGTAGAAAGAAGTCATTTCTAAACTGAGGTAAGAAATTCCCTGTGTTAATAAACCGGTAGAAAGAAGACATTTCTAAACTGAGGTAAGAAATTCCCTGTGTTAATAAACCGGTAGAAAGAAGTCATTTCTAAACTGAGGTAAGAAATTCCCTGTGTTAATAAACCGGTAGAAAGAAGTCATTTCTAAACTGAGGTAAGACATTCCGTGTGTTAATAAACCGGTAGAAAGAAGTCATTTCTAAACTGAGGTAAGACATTCCGTGTGTTAATAAACCGGTAGAAAGAAGTCATTTCTAAACTGAGGTAAGACATTCCCTGTGTTAATAAACCGGTAGAAAGAAGTCATTTCTAAACTGAGGTAAGACATTCCCTGTGTTAATAAACCGGTAGAAAGAAGTAATTTCTAAACTGAGGTAAGACATTCCCTGTGTTAATAAACCGGTAGAAAGAAGTCATTTCTAAACTGAGGTAAGACATTCCCTGTGTTAATAAACCGGTAGAAAGAAGTCATTTCTAAACTGAGGTAAGAAATTCCCTGTGTTAATAAACCGGTAGAAAGAAGTAATTTCTAAACTGAGGTAAGACATTCCCTGTGTTAATAAACCGGTAGAAAGAAGTCATTTCTAAACTGAGGTAAGACATTCCCTGTGTTAATAAACCGGTAGAAAGAAGTCATTTCTAAACTGAGGTAAGACATTCCGTGTGTTAATAAACCGGTAGAAAGAAGTCATTTCTAAACTGAGGTAAGAAATTCCCTGTGTTAATAAACCGGTAGAAAGAAGTCATTTCTAAACTGAGGTAAGAAATTCCCTGTGTTAATAAACCGGTAGAAAGAAGTCATTTCTAAACTGAGGTAAGAAATTCCCTGTGTTAATAAACCGGTAGAAAGAAGTCATTTCTAAACTGAGGTAAGACATTCCGTGTGTTAATAAACCGGTAGAAAGAAGTCATTTCTAAACTGAGGTAAGACATTCCGTGTGTTAATAAACCGGTAGAAAGAAGTCAATTCTAAACTGAGGTAAGAAATTCCCTGTGTTAATAAACCGGTAGAAAGAAGTCATTTCTAAACTGAGGTAAGACATTCCCTGTGTTAATAAACCGGTAGAAAGAAGTAATTTCTAAACTGAGGTAAGACATTCCCTGTGTTAATAAACCGGTAGAAAGAAGTCATTTCTAAACTGAGGTAAGACATTCCCTGTGTTAATAAACCGGTAGAAAGAAGTCATTTCTAAACTGAGGTAAGAAATTCCCTGTGTTAATAAACCGGTAGAAAGAAGTAATTTCTAAACTGAGGTAAGACATTCCCTGTGTTAATAAACCGGTAGAAAGAAGTCATTTCTAAACTGAGGTAAGAAATTCCCTGTGTTAATAAATCGGTAGAAAGAAGTCATTTCTAAACTGAGGTAAGACATTCCCTGTGTTAATAAACCGGTAGAAAGAAGTCATTTCTAAACTGAGGTAAGACATTCCCTGTGTTAATAAACCGGTAGAAAGAAGTCATTTCTAAACTGAGGTAAGAAATTCCCTGTGTTAATAAACCGGTAGAAAGAAGTAATTTCTAAACTGAGGTAAGACATTCCCTGTGTTAATAAACCGGTAGAAAGAAGTCATTTCTAAACTGAGGTAAGACATTCCCTGTGTTAATAAACCGGTAGAAAGAAGTCATTTCTAAACTGAGGTAAGACATTCCGTGTGTTAATAAACCGGTAGAAAGAAGTCATTTCTAAACTGAGGTAAGAAATTCCCTGTGTTAATAAACCGGTAGAAAGAAGACATTTCTAAACTGAGGTAAGAAATTCCCTGTGTTAATAAACCGGTAGAAAGAAGTCATTTCTAAACTGAGGTAAGAAATTCCCTGTGTTAATAAACCGGTAGAAAGAAGTCATTTCTAAACTGAGGTAAGACATTCCGTGTGTTAATAAACCGGTAGAAAGAAGTCATTTCTAAACTGAGGTAAGACATTCCGTGTGTTAATAAACCGGTAGAAAGAAGTCATTTCTAAACTGAGGTAAGAAATTCCCTGTGTTAATAAACCGGTAGAAAGAAGTCATTTCTAAACTGAGGTAAGACATTCCCTGTGTTAATAAACCGGTAGAAAGAAGTAATTTCTAAACTGAGGTAAGACATTCCCTGTGTTAATAAACCGGTAGAAAGAAGTCATTTCTAAACTGAGGTAAGACATTCCCTGTGTTAATAAACCGGTAGAAAGAAGTCATTTCTAAACTGAGGTAAGAAATTCCCTGTGTTAATAAACCGGTAGAAAGAAGTAATTTCTAAACTGAGGTAAGACATTCCCTGTGTTAATAAACCGGTAGAAAGAAGTCATTTCTAAACTGAGGTAAGACATTCCCTGTGTTAATAAACCGGTAGAAAGAAGTCATTTCTAAACTGAGGTAAGACATTCCGTGTGTTAATAAACCGGTAGAAAGAAGTCATTTCTAAACTGAGGTAAGAAATTCCCTGTGTTAATAAACCGGTAGAAAGAAGTCATTTCTAAACTGAGGTAAGACATTCCGTGTGTTAATAAACCGGTAGAAAGAAAGTCATTTCTAAACTGAGGTAAGAAATTCCCTGTGTTAATAAACCGGTAGAAAGAAAGTCATTTCTAAACTGAGGTAAGAAATTCCCTGTGTTAATAAACCGGTAGAAAGAAGTCATTTCTAAACTGAGGTAAGACATTCCCTGTGTTAATAAACCGGTAGAAAGAAGTCATTTCTAAACTGAGGTAAGACATTCCGTGTGTTAATAAACCGGTAGAAAGAAGTCATTTCTAAACTGAGGTAAGACATTCCGTGTGTTAATAAACCGGTAGAAAGAAGTCATTTCTAAACTGAGGTAAGACATTCCCTGTGTTAATAAACCGGTAAGAAGAAGTCATTTCTAAACTGAGGTAAGACATTCCCTGTGTTAATAAACCGGTAGAAAGAAAGTCATTTCTAAACTGAGGTAAGAAATTCCCTGTGTTAATAAACCGGTAGAAAGAAGTCATTTCTAAACTGAGGTAAGACATTCCCTGTGTTAATAAACCGGTAGAAAGAAGTCATTTCTAAACTGAGGTAAGACATTCCCTGTGTTAATAAACCGGTAGAAAGAAGTCATTTCTAAACTGAGGTAAGACATTCCGTGTGTTAATAAACCGGTAGAAAGAAGTCATTTCTAAACTGAGGTAAGACATTCCCTGTGTTAATAAACCGGTAGAAAGAAGTCATTTCTAAACTGAGGTAAGACATTCCCTGTGTTAATAAACCGGTAGAAAGAAAGTCATTTCTAAACTGAGGTAAGACATTCCGTGTGTTAATAAACCGGTAGAAAGAAGTCATTTCTAAACTGAGGTAAGACATTCCCTGTGTTAATAAACCGGTAGAAAGAAGTCATTTCTAAACTGAGGTAAGACATTCCCTGTGTTAATAAACCGGTAGAAAGAAGTCATTTCTAAACTGAGGTAAGACATTCCCTGTGTTAATAAACCGGTAGAAAGAAAGTCATTTCTAAACTGAGGTAAGACATTCCGTGTGTTAATAAACCGGTAGAAAGAAGTCATTTCTAAACTGAGGTAAGACATTCCCTATGTTAATAAACCGGTAGAAAGAAGTCATTTCTAAACTGAGGTAAGACATTCCCTGTGTTAATAAACCGGTAGAAAGAAGTAATTTCTAAACTGAGGTAAGACATTCCCTGTGTTAATAAACCGGTAGAAAGAAGTCATTTCTAAACTGAGGTAAGACATTCCCTATGTTAATAAACCGGTAGAAAGAAGTCATTTCTAAACTGAGGTAAGACATTCCCTGTGTTAATAAACCGGTAGAAAGAAGTAATTTCTAAACTGAGGTAAGACATTCCCTGTGTTAATAAACCGGTAGAAAGAAGTCATTTCTAAACTGAGGTAAGACATTCCCTGTGTTAATAAACCGGTAGAAAGAAAGTCATTTCTAAACTGAGGTAAGAAATTCCCTGTGTTAATAAACCGGTAGAAAGAAGTCATTTCTAAACTGAGGTAAGACATTCCCTGTGTTAATAAACCGGTAGAAAGAAAGTCATTTCTAAACTGAGGTAAGACATTCCGTGTGTTAATAAACCGGTAGAAAGAAGTCATTTCTAAACTGAGGTAAGACATTCCCTGTGTTAATAAACCGGTAGAAAGAAGTCATTTCTAAACTGAGGTAAGACATTCCCTGTGTTAATAAACCGGTAGAAAGAAGTAATTTCTAAACTGAGGTAAGACATTCCCTGTGTTAATAAACCGGTAGAAAGAAGTCATTTCTAAACTGAGGTAAGACATTCCGTGTGTTAATAAACCGGTAGAAAGAAAGTCATTTCTAAACTGAGCTAAGACATTCCGTGTGTTAATAAACCGGTAGAAAGAAAGTCATTTCTAAACTGAGCTAAGACATTCCGTGTGTTAATAAACCGGTAGAAAGAAAGTCATTTCTAAACTGAGGTAAGACATTCCGTGTGTTAATAAACCGGTAGAAAGAAGTCATTTCTAAACTGAGGTAAGACATTCCCTGTGTTAATAAACCGGTAGAAAGAAGTAATTTCTAAACTGAGGTAAGACATTCCCTGTGTTAATAAACCGGTAGAAAGAAGTCATTTCTAAACTGAGGTAAGACATTCCCTGTGTTAATAAACCGGTAGAAAGAAGTCATTTCTAAACTGAGGTAAGACATTCCCTGTGTTAATAAACCGGTAGAAAGAAAGTCATTTCTAAACTGAGGTAAGACATTCCGTGTGTTAATAAACCGGTAGAAAGAAGTCATTTCTAAACTGAGGTAAGACATTCCCTGTGTTAATAAACCGGTAGAAAGAAGTCATTTCTAAACTGAGGTAAGACATTCCCTGTGTTAATAAACCGGTAGAAAGAAGTCATTTCTAAACTGAGGTAAGACATTCCCTGTGTTAATAAACCGGTAGAAAGAAAGTCATTTCTAAACTGAGGTAAGAAATTCCCTGTGTTAATAAACCGGTAGAAAGAAGTCATTTCTAAACTGAGGTAAGAAATTCCCTGTGTTAATAAACCGGTAGAAAGAAGTCATTTCTAAACTGAGGTAAGACATTCCGTGTGTTAATAAACCGGTAGAAAGAAGTCATTTCTAAACTGAGGTAAGACATTCCGTGTGTTAATAAACCGGTAGAAAGAAGTCATTTCTAAACTGAGGTAAGAAATTCCCTGTGTTAATAAACCGGTAGAAAGAAGTCATTTCTAAACTGAGGTAAGACATTCCCTGTGTTAATAAACCGGTAGAAAGAAGTAATTTCTAAACTGAGGTAAGACATTCCCTGTGTTAATAAACCGGTAGAAAGAAGTCATTTCTAAACTGAGGTAAGACATTCCCTGTGTTAATAAACCGGTAGAAAGAAGTCATTTCTAAACTGAGGTAAGAAATTCCCTGTGTTAATAAACCGGTAGAAAGAAGTAATTTCTAAACTGAGGTAAGACATTCCCTGTGTTAATAAACCGGTAGAAAGAAGTCATTTCTAAACTGAGGTAAGACATTCCCTGTGTTAATAAACCGGTAGAAAGAAGTCATTTCTAAACTGAGGTAAGACATTCCGTGTGTTAATAAACCGGTAGAAAGAAGTCATTTCTAAACTGAGGTAAGACATTCCCTGTGTTAATAAACCGGTAGAAAGAAGTCATTTCTAAACTGAGGTAAGAAATTCCCTGTGTTAATAAACCGGTAGAAAGAAGTCATTTCTAAACTGAGGTAAGAAATTCCCTGTGTTAATAAACCGGTAGAAAGAAGTCATTTCTAAACTGAGGTAAGACATTCCGTGTGTTAATAAACCGGTAGAAAGAAGTCATTTCTAAACTGAGGTAAGACATTCCGTGTGTTAATAAACCGGTAGAAAGAAGTCATTTCTAAACTGAGGTAAGAAATTCCCTGTGTTAATAAACCGGTAGAAAGAAGTCATTTCTAAACTGAGGTAAGACATTCCCTGTGTTAATAAACCGGTAGAAAGAAGTAATTTCTAAACTGAGGTAAGACATTCCCTGTGTTAATAAACCGGTAGAAAGAAGTCATTTCTAAACTGAGGTAAGACATTCCCTGTGTTAATAAACCGGTAGAAAGAAGTCATTTCTAAACTGAGGTAAGAAATTCCCTGTGTTAATAAACCGGTAGAAAGAAGTAATTTCTAAACTGAGGTAAGACATTCCCTGTGTTAATAAACCGGTAGAAAGAAGTCATTTCTAAACTGAGGTAAGAAATTCCCTGTGTTAATAAACCGGTAGAAAGAAGTCATTTCTAAACTGAGGTAAGACATTCCGTGTGTTAATAAACCGGTAGAAAGAAGTCATTTCTAAACTGAGGTAAGACATTCCCTGTGTTAATAAACCGGTAGAAAGAAGTCATTTCTAAACTGAGGTAAGACATTCCGTGTGTTAATAAACCGGTAGAAAGAAAGTCATTTCTAAACTGAGGTAAGAAATTCCCTGTGTTAATAAACCGGTAGAAAGAAAGTCATTTCTAAACTGAGGTAAGAAATTCCCTGTGTTAATAAACCGGTAGAAAGAAGTCATTTCTAAACTGAGGTAAGACATTCCCTGTGTTAATAAACCGGTAGAAAGAAGTCATTTCTAAACTGAGGTAAGACATTCCGTGTGTTAATAAACCGGTAGAAAGAAGTCATTTCTAAACTGAGGTAAGACATTCCGTGTGTTAATAAACCGGTAGAAAGAAGTCATTTCTAAACTGAGGTAAGACATTCCCTGTGTTAATGAACCGGTAAGAAGAAGTCATTTCTAAACTGAGGTAAGACATTCCCTGTGTTAATAAACCGGTAGAAAGAAAGTCATTTCTAAACTGAGGTAAGAAATTCCCTGTGTTAATAAACCGGTAGAAAGAAGTCATTTCTAAACTGAGGTAAGACATTCCCTGTGTTAATAAACCGGTAGAAAGAAGTCATTTCTAAACTGAGGTAAGACATTCCCTGTGTTAATAAACCGGTAGAAAGAAGTCATTTCTAAACTGAGGTAAGACATTCCGTGTGTTAATAAACCGGTAGAAAGAAGTCATTTCTAAACTGAGGTAAGACATTCCCTGTGTTAATAAACCGGTAGAAAGAAGTCATTTCTAAACTGAGGTAAGACATTCCCTGTGTTAATAAACCGGTAGAAAGAAAGTCATTTCTAAACTGAGGTAAGACATTCCGTGTGTTAATAAACCGGTAGAAAGAAGTCATTTCTAAACTGAGGTAAGACATTCCCTGTGTTAATAAACCGGTAGAAAGAAGTCATTTCTAAACTGAGGTAAGACATTCCCTGTGTTAATAAACCGGTAGAAAGAAGTCATTTCTAAACTGAGGTAAGACATTCCCTGTGTTAATAAACCGGTAGAAAGAAAGTCATTTCTAAACTGAGGTAAGACATTCCGTGTGTTAATAAACCGGTAGAAAGAAGTCATTTCTAAACTGAGGTAAGACATTCCCTATGTTAATAAACCGGTAGAAAGAAGTCATTTCTAAACTGAGGTAAGACATTCCCTGTGTTAATAAACCGGTAGAAAGAAGTAATTTCTAAACTGAGGTAAGACATTCCCTGTGTTAATAAACCGGTAGAAAGAAGTCATTTCTAAACTGAGGTAAGACATTCCCTATGTTAATAAACCGGTAGAAAGAAGTCATTTCTAAACTGAGGTAAGACATTCCCTGTGTTAATAAACCGGTAGAAAGAAGTAATTTCTAAACTGAGGTAAGACATTCCCTGTGTTAATAAACCGGTAGAAAGAAGTCATTTCTAAACTGAGGTAAGACATTCCCTGTGTTAATAAACCGGTAGAAAGAAAGTCATTTCTAAACTGAGGTAAGAAATTCCCTGTGTTAATAAACCGGTAGAAAGAAGTCATTTCTAAACTGAGGTAAGACATTCCCTGTGTTAATAAACCGGTAGAAAGAAAGTCATTTCTAAACTGAGGTAAGACATTCCGTGTGTTAATAAACCGGTAGAAAGAAGTCATTTCTAAACTGAGGTAAGACATTCCCTGTGTTAATAAACCGGTAGAAAGAAGTCATTTCTAAACTGAGGTAAGACATTCCCTGTGTTAATAAACCGGTAGAAAGAAGTAATTTCTAAACTGAGGTAAGACATTCCCTGTGTTAATAAACCGGTAGAAAGAAGTCATTTCTAAACTGAGGTAAGACATTCCGTGTGTTAATAAACCGGTAGAAAGAAAGTCATTTCTAAACTGAGCTAAGACATTCCGTGTGTTAATAAACCGGTAGAAAGAAAGTCATTTCTAAACTGAGCTAAGACATTCCGTGTGTTAATAAACCGGTAGAAAGAAAGTCATTTCTAAACTGAGGTAAGACATTCCGTGTGTTAATAAACCGGTAGAAAGAAGTCATTTCTAAACTGAGGTAAGACATTCCCTGTGTTAATAAACCGGTAGAAAGAAGTAATTTCTAAACTGAGGTAAGACATTCCCTGTGTTAATAAACCGGTAGAAAGAAGTCATTTCTAAACTGAGGTAAGACATTCCCTGTGTTAATAAACCGGTAGAAAGAAGTCATTTCTAAACTGAGGTAAGACATTCCCTGTGTTAATAAACCGGTAGAAAGAAAGTCATTTCTAAACTGAGGTAAGACATTCCGTGTGTTAATAAACCGGTAGAAAGAAGTCATTTCTAAACTGAGGTAAGACATTCCCTGTGTTAATAAACCGGTAGAAAGAAGTCATTTCTAAACTGAGGTAAGACATTCCCTGTGTTAATAAACCGGTAGAAAGAAGTAATTTCTAAACTGAGGTAAGACATTCCCTGTGTTAATAAACCGGTAGAAAGAAGTCATTTCTAAACTGAGGTAAGACATTCCCTGTGTTAATAAACCGGTAGAAAGAAAGTCATTTCTAAACTGAGGTAAGAAATTCCCTGTGTTAATAAACCGGTAGAAAGAAGTCATTTCTAAACTGAGGTAAGAAATTCCCTGTGTTAATAAACCGGTAGAAAGAAAGTCATTTCTAAACTGAGGTAAGACATTCCGTGTGTTAATAAACCGGTAGAAAGAAGTCATTTCTAAACTGAGGTAAGACATTCCCTGTGTTAATAAACCGGTAGAAAGAAGTCATTTCTAAACTGAGGTAAGACATTCCCTGTGTTAATAAACCGGTAGAAAGAAGTCATTTCTAAACTGAGCTAAGACATTCCGTGTGTTAATAAACCGGTAGAAAGAAAGTCATTTCTAAACTGAGCTAAGACATTCCGTGTGTTAATAAACCGGTAGAAAGAAAGTCATTTCTAAACTGAGCTAAGACATTCCGTGTGTTAATAAACCGGTAGAAAGAAAGTCATTTCTAAACTGAGGTAAGACATTCCCTGTGTTAATAAACCGGTAGAAAGAAGTCATTTCTAAACTGAGGTAAGACATTCCCTGTGTTAATAAACCGGTAGAAAGAAGTAATTTCTAAACTGAGGTAAGACATTCCCTGTGTTAATAAACCGGTAGAAAGAAGTCATTTCTAAACTGAGGTAAGACATTCCCTGTGTTAATAAACCGGTAGAAAGAAAGTCATTTCTAAACTGAGGTAAGACATTCCGTGTGTTAATAAACCGGTAGAAAGAAGTCATTTCTAAACTGAGGTAAGACATTCCCTGTGTTAATAAACCGGTAGAAAGAAGTCATTTCTAAACTGAGGTAAGACATTCCCTGTGTTAATAAACCGGTAGAAAGAAGTAATTTCTAAACTGAGGTAAGACATTCCCTGTGTTAATAAACCGGTAGAAAGAAGTCATTTCTAAACTGAGGTAAGACATTCCCTGTGTTAATAAACCGGTAGAAAGAAAGTCATTTCTAAACTGAGGTAAGAAATTCCCTGTGTTAATAAACCGGTAGAAAGAAGTCATTTCTAAACTGAGGTAAGACATTCCCTGTGTTAATAAACCGGTAGAAAGAAAGTCATTTCTAAACTGAGGTAAGACATTCCCTGTGTTAATAAACCGGTAGAAAGAAAGTCATTTCTAAACTGAGGTAAGAAATTCCCTGTGTTAATAAACCGGTAGAAAGAAGTCATTTCTAAACTGAGGTAAGACATTCCCTGTGTTAATAAACCGGTAGAAAGAAAGTCATTTCTAAACTGAGGTAAGACATTCCGTGTGTTAATAAACCGGTAGAAAGAAGTCATTTCTAAACTGAGGTAAGACATTCCGTGTGTTAATAAACCGGTAGAAAGAAAGTCATTTCTAAACTGAGCTAAGACATTCCGTGTGTTAATAAACCGGTAGAAAGAAAGTCATTTCTAAACTGAGCTAAGACATTCCCTGTGTTAATAAACCGGTAGAAAGAAAGTCATTTCTAAACTGAGCTAAGACATTCCGTGTGTTAATAAACCGGTAGAAAGAAAGTCATTTCTAAACTGAGGTAAGAAATTCCCTGTGTTAATAAACCGGTAGAAAGAAGTCATTTCTAAACTGAGCTAAGACATTCCGTGTGTTAATAAACCGGTAGAAAGAAAGTCATTTCTAAACTGAGCTAAGACATTCCGTGTGTTAATAAACCGGTAGAAAGAAAGTCATTTCTAAACTGAGCTAAGACATTCCGTGTGTTAATAAACCGGTAGAAAGAAAGTCATTTCTAAACTGAGCTAAGACATTCCGTGTGCTAATAAACCGGTAGAAAGAAAGTCATTTCTAAACTGAGCTAAGACATTCCCTGTGTTAATAAACCGGTAGAAAGAAAGTCATTTCTAAACTGAGCTAAGACATTCCGTGTGTTAATAAACCGGTAGAAAGAAGTCATTTCTAAACTGAGGTAAGAAATTCCCTGTGTTAATAAACCGGTAGAAAGAAGTCATTTCTAAACTGAGGTAAGAAATTCCCTGTGTTAATAAACCGGTAGAAAGAAGTCATTTCTAAACTGAGGTAAGAAATTCCCTGTGTTAATAAACCGGTAGAAAGAAGTCATTTCTAAACTGAGGTAAGAAATTCCCTGTGTTAATAAACCGGTAGAAAGAAGTCATTTCTAAACTGAGGTAAGAAATTCCCTGTGTTAATAAACCGGTAGAAAGAAGTCATTTCTAAACTGAGGTAAGACATTCCGTGTGTTAATAAACCGGTAGAAAGAAGTCATTTCTAAACTGAGGTAAGACATTCCGTGTGTTAATAAACCGGTAGAAAGAAGTCATTTCTAAACTGAGGTAAGAAATTCCCTGTGTTAATAAACCGGTAGAAAGAAGTAATTTCTAAACTGAGGTAAGACATTCCCTGTGTTAATAAACCGGTAGAAAGAAGTAATTTCTAAACTGAGGTAAGACATTCCCTGTGTTAATAAACCGGTAGAAAGAAGTCATTTCTAAACTGAGGTAAGACATTCCCTGTGTTAATAAACCGGTAGAAAGAAGTCATTTCTAAACTGAGGTAAGAAATTCCCTGTGTTAATAAACCGGTAGAAAGAAGTAATTTCTAAACTGAGGTAAGACATTCCCTGTGTTAATAAACCGGTAGAAAGAAGTCATTTCTAAACTGAGGTAAGACATTCCGTGTGTTAATAAACCGGTAGAAAGAAAGTCATTTCTAAACTGAGGTAAGAAATTCCCTGTGTTAATAAACCGGTAGAAAGAAAGTCATTTCTAAACTGAGGTAAGAAATTCCCTGTGTTAATAAACCGGTAGAAAGAAGTCATTTCTAAACTGAGGTAAGACATTCCCTGTGTTAATAAACCGGTAGAAAGAAGTCATTTCTAAACTGAGGTAAGACATTCCGTGTGTTAATAAACCGGTAGAAAGAAGTCATTTCTAAACTGAGGTAAGACATTCCGTGTGTTAATAAACCGGTAGAAAGAAGTCATTTCTAAACTGAGGTAAGACATTCCCTGTGTTAATGAACCGGTAAGAAGAAGTCATTTCTAAACTGAGGTAAGACATTCCCTGTGTTAATAAACCGGTAGAAAGAAAGTCATTTCTAAACTGAGGTAAGAAATTCCCTGTGTTAATAAACCGGTAGAAAGAAGTCATTTCTAAACTGAGGTAAGACATTCCCTGTGTTAATAAACCGGTAGAAAGAAGTCATTTCTAAACTGAGGTAAGACATTCCCTGTGTTAATAAACCGGTAGAAAGAAGTCATTTCTAAACTGAGGTAAGACATTCCGTGTGTTAATAAACCGGTAGAAAGAAGTCATTTCTAAACTGAGGTAAGACATTCCCTGTGTTAATAAACCGGTAGAAAGAAGTCATTTCTAAACTGAGGTAAGACATTCCCTGTGTTAATAAACCGGTAGAAAGAAAGTCATTTCTAAACTGAGGTAAGACATTCCGTGTGTTAATAAACCGGTAGAAAGAAGTCATTTCTAAACTGAGGTAAGACATTCCCTGTGTTAATAAACCGGTAGAAAGAAGTCATTTCTAAACTGAGGTAAGACATTCCCTGTGTTAATAAACCGGTAGAAAGAAGTCATTTCTAAACTGAGGTAAGACATTCCCTGTGTTAATAAACCGGTAGAAAGAAAGTCATTTCTAAACTGAGGTAAGACATTCCGTGTGTTAATAAACCGGTAGAAAGAAGTCATTTCTAAACTGAGGTAAGACATTCCCTATGTTAATAAACCGGTAGAAAGAAGTCATTTCTAAACTGAGGTAAGACATTCCCTGTGTTAATAAACCGGTAGAAAGAAGTAATTTCTAAACTGAGGTAAGACATTCCCTGTGTTAATAAACCGGTAGAAAGAAGTCATTTCTAAACTGAGGTAAGACATTCCCTATGTTAATAAACCGGTAGAAAGAAGTCATTTCTAAACTGAGGTAAGACATTCCCTGTGTTAATAAACCGGTAGAAAGAAGTAATTTCTAAACTGAGGTAAGACATTCCCTGTGTTAATAAACCGGTAGAAAGAAGTCATTTCTAAACTGAGGTAAGACATTCCCTGTGTTAATAAACCGGTAGAAAGAAAGTCATTTCTAAACTGAGGTAAGAAATTCCCTGTGTTAATAAACCGGTAGAAAGAAGTCATTTCTAAACTGAGGTAAGACATTCCCTGTGTTAATAAACCGGTAGAAAGAAAGTCATTTCTAAACTGAGGTAAGACATTCCGTGTGTTAATAAACCGGTAGAAAGAAGTCATTTCTAAACTGAGGTAAGACATTCCCTGTGTTAATAAACCGGTAGAAAGAAGTCATTTCTAAACTGAGGTAAGACATTCCCTGTGTTAATAAACCGGTAGAAAGAAGTAATTTCTAAACTGAGGTAAGACATTCCCTGTGTTAATAAACCGTTAGAAAGAAGTCATTTCTAAACTGAGGTAAGACATTCCGTGTGTTAATAAACCGGTAGAAAGAAAGTCATTTCTAAACTGAGCTAAGACATTCCGTGTGTTAATAAACCGGTAGAAAGAAAGTCATTTCTAAACTGAGCTAAGACATTCCGTGTGTTAATAAACCGGTAGAAAGAAAGTCATTTCTAAACTGAGGTAAGACATTCCGTGTGTTAATAAACCGGTAGAAAGAAGTCATTTCTAAACTGAGGTAAGACATTCCCTGTGTTAATAAACCGGTAGAAAGAAGTAATTTCTAAACTGAGGTAAGACATTCCCTGTGTTAATAAACCGGTAGAAAGAAGTCATTTCTAAACTGAGGTAAGACATTCCCTGTGTTAATAAACCGGTAGAAAGAAGTCATTTCTAAACTGAGGTAAGACATTCCCTGTGTTAATAAACCGGTAGAAAGAAAGTCATTTCTAAACTGAGGTAAGACATTCCGTGTGTTAATAAACCGGTAGAAAGAAGTCATTTCTAAACTGAGGTAAGACATTCCCTGTGTTAATAAACCGGTAGAAAGAAGTCATTTCTAAACTGAGGTAAGACATTCCCTGTGTTAATAAACCGGTAGAAAGAAGTAATTTCTAAACTGAGGTAAGACATTCCCTGTGTTAATAAACCGGTAGAAAGAAGTCATTTCTAAACTGAGGTAAGACATTCCCTGTGTTAATAAACCGGTAGAAAGAAAGTCATTTCTAAACTGAGGTAAGAAATTCCCTGTGTTAATAAACCGGTAGAAAGAAGTCATTTCTAAACTGAGGTAAGAAATTCCCTGTGTTAATAAACCGGTAGAAAGAAAGTCATTTCTAAACTGAGGTAAGACATTCCGTGTGTTAATAAACCGGTAGAAAGAAGTCATTTCTAAACTGAGGTAAGACATTCCCTGTGTTAATAAACCGGTAGAAAGAAGTCATTTCTAAACTGAGGTAAGACATTCCCTGTGTTAATAAACCGGTAGAAAGAAGTCATTTCTAAACTGAGCTAAGACATTCCGTGTGTTAATAAACCGGTAGAAAGAAAGTCATTTCTAAACTGAGCTAAGACATTCCGTGTGTTAATAAACCGGTAGAAAGAAAGTCATTTCTAAACTGAGCTAAGACATTCCGTGTGTTAATAAACCGGTAGAAAGAAAGTCATTTCTAAACTGAGGTAAGACATTCCCTGTGTTAATAAACCGGTAGAAAGAAGTCATTTCTAAACTGAGGTAAGACATTCCCTGTGTTAATAAACCGGTAGAAAGAAGTAATTTCTAAACTGAGGTAAGACATTCCCTGTGTTAATAAACCGGTAGAAAGAAGTCATTTCTAAACTGAGGTAAGACATTCCCTGTGTTAATAAACCGGTAGAAAGAAAGTCATTTCTAAACTGAGGTAAGACATTCCGTGTGTTAATAAACCGGTAGAAAGAAGTCATTTCTAAACTGAGGTAAGACATTCCCTGTGTTAATAAACCGGTAGAAAGAAGTCATTTCTAAACTGAGGTAAGACATTCCCTGTGTTAATAAACCGGTAGAAAGAAGTAATTTCTAAACTGAGGTAAGACATTCCCTGTGTTAATAAACCGGTAGAAAGAAGTCATTTCTAAACTGAGGTAAGACATTCCCTGTGTTAATAAACCGGTAGAAAGAAAGTCATTTCTAAACTGAGGTAAGAAATTCCCTGTGTTAATAAACCGGTAGAAAGAAGTCATTTCTAAACTGAGGTAAGACATTCCCTGTGTTAATAAACCGGTAGAAAGAAAGTCATTTCTAAACTGAGGTAAGACATTCCCTGTGTTAATAAACCGGTAGAAAGAAAGTCATTTCTAAACTGAGGTAAGAAATTCCCTGTGTTAATAAACCGGTAGAAAGAAGTCATTTCTAAACTGAGGTAAGACATTCCCTGTGTTAATAAACCGGTAGAAAGAAAGTCATTTCTAAACTGAGGTAAGACATTCCGTGTGTTAATAAACCGGTAGAAAGAAGTCATTTCTAAACTGAGGTAAGACATTCCGTGTGTTAATAAACCGGTAGAAAGAAAGTCATTTCTAAACTGAGCTAAGACATTCCGTGTGTTAATAAACCGGTAGAAAGAAAGTCATTTCTAAACTGAGCTAAGACATTCCCTGTGTTAATAAACCGGTAGAAAGAAAGTCATTTCTAAACTGAGCTAAGACATTCCGTGTGTTAATAAACCGGTAGAAAGAAAGTCATTTCTAAACTGAGGTAAGAAATTCCCTGTGTTAATAAACCGGTAGAAAGAAGTCATTTCTGAACTGAGCTAAGACATTCCGTGTGTTAATAAACCGGTAGAAAGAAAGTCATTTCTAAACTGAGCTAAGACATTCCGTGTGTTAATAAACCGGTAGAAAGAAAGTCATTTCTAAACTGAGCTAAGACATTCCGTGTGTTAATAAACCGGTAGAAAGAAAGTCATTTCTAAACTGAGCTAAGACATTCCGTGTGCTAATAAACCGGTAGAAAGAAAGTCATTTCTAAACTGAGCTAAGACATTCCCTGTGTTAATAAACCGGTAGAAAGAAAGTCATTTCTAAACTGAGCTAAGACATTCCGTGTGTTAATAAACCGGTAGAAAGAAGTCATTTCTAAACTGAGGTAAGAAATTCCCTGTGTTAATAAACCGGTAGAAAGAAGTCATTTCTAAACTGAGGTAAGAAATTCCCTGTGTTAATAAACCGGTAGAAAGAAGTCATTTCTAAACTGAGGTAAGAAATTCCCTGTGTTAATAAACCGGTAGAAAGAAGTCATTTCTAAACTGAGGTAAGAAATTCCCTGTGTTAATAAACCGGTAGAAAGAAGTCATTTCTAAACTGAGGTAAGAAATTCCCTGTGTTAATAAACCGGTAGAAAGAAGTCATTTCTAAACTGAGGTAAGACATTCCGTGTGTTAATAAACCGGTAGAAAGAAGACATTTCTAAACTGAGGTAAGACATTCCGTGTGTTAATAAACCGGTAGAAAGAAGTCATTTCTAAACTGAGGTAAGAAATTCCCTGTGTTAATAAACCGGTAGAAAGAAGTAATTTCTAAACTGAGGTAAGACATTCCCTGTGTTAATAAACCGGTAGAAAGAAGTAATTTCTAAACTGAGGTAAGACATTCCCTGTGTTAATAAACCGGTAGAAAGAAGTCATTTCTAAACTGAGGTAAGACATTCCCTGTGTTAATAAACCGGTAGAAAGAAGTCATTTCTAAACTGAGGTAAGAAATTCCCTGTGTTAATAAACCGGTAGAAAGAAGTAATTTCTAAACTGAGGTAAGACATTCCCTGTGTTAATAAACCGGTAGAAAGAAGTCATTTCTAAACTGAGGTAAGACATTCCCTGTGTTAATAAACCGGTAGAAAGAAGTCATTTCTAAACTGAGGTAAGACATTCCGTGTGTTAATAAACCGGTAGAAAGAAGTCATTTCTAAACTGAGGTAAGAAATTCCCTGTGTTAATAAACCGGTAGGAAGAAGACATTTCTAAACTGAGGTAAGAAATTCCCTGTGTTAATAAACCGGTAGAAAGAAGTCATTTCTAAACTGACGTAAGAAATTCCCTGTGTTAATAAACCGGTAGAAAGAAGTCATTTCTAAACTGAGGTAAGACATTCCGTGTGTTAATAAACCGGTAGAAAGAAGTCATTTCTAAACTGAGGTAAGACATTCCGTGTGTTAATAAAACGGTAGAAAGAAGTCATTTCTAAACTGAGGTAAGAAATTCCCTGTGTTAATAAACCGGTAGAAAGAAGTCATTTCTAAACTGAGGTAAGACATTCCCTGTGTTAATAAACCGGTAGAAAGAAGTAATTTCTAAACTGAGGTAAGACATTCCCTGTGTTAATAAACCGGTAGAAAGAAGTAATTTCTAAACTGAGGTAAGACATTCCCTATGTTAATAAACCGGTAGAAAGAAGTCATTTCTAAACTGAGGTAAGAAATTCCCTGTGTTAATAAACCGGTAGAAAGAAGTAATTTCTAAACTGAGGTAAGACATTCCCTGTGTTAATAAACCGGTAGAAAGAAGTCATTTCTAAACTGAGGTAAGACATTCCGTGTGTTAATAAACCGGTAGAAAGAAGTCATTTCTAAACTGAGGTAAGAAATTCCCTGTGTTAATAAACCGGTAGAAAGAAGTCATTTCTAAACTGAGGTAAGAAATTCCCTGTGTTAATAAACCGGTAGAAAGATGTCATTTCTAAACTGAGGTAAGAAATTCCCTGTGTTAATAAACCGGTAGAAAGAAGTCATTTCTAAACTGAGGTAAGACATTCCGTGTGTTAATAAACCGGTAGAAAGAAGTCATTTCTAAACTGAGGTAAGACATTCCGTGTGTTAATAAACCGGTAGAAAGAAGTCAATTCTAAACTGAGGTAAGAAATTCCCTGTGTTAATAAACCGGTAGAAAGAAGTCATTTCTAAACTGAGGTAAGACATTCCCTGTGTTAATAAACCGGTAGAAAGAAGTCATTTCTAAACTGAGGTAAGACATTCCCTGTGTTAATAAACCGGTAGAAAGAAGTCATTTCTAAACTGAGGTAAGACATTCCCTGTGTTAATAAACCGGTAGAAAGAAGTCATTTCTAAACTGAGGTAAGAAATTCCCTGTGTTAATAAACCGGTAGAAAGAAGTAATTTCTAAACTGAGGTAAGACATTCCCTGTGTTAATAAACCGGTAGAAAGAAGTCATTTCTAAACTGAGGTAAGAAATTCCCTGTGTTAATAAATCGGTAGAAAGAAGTCATTTCTAAACTGAGGTAAGACATTCCCTGTGTTAATAAACCGGTAGAAAGAAGTAATTTCTAAACTGAGGTAAGACATTCCCTGTGTTAATAAACCGGTAGAAAGAAGTCATTTCTAAACTGAGGTAAGAAATTCCCTGTGTTAATAAACCGGTAGAAAGAAGTAATTTCTAAACTGAGGTAAGACATTCCCTGTGTTAATAAACCGGTAGAAAGAAGTCATTTCTAAACTGAGGTAAGACATTCCCTGTGTTAATAAACCGGTAGAAAGAAGTCATTTCTAAACTGAGGTAAGACATTCCGTGTGTTAATAAACCGGTAGAAAGAAGTCATTTCTAAACTGAGGTAAGAAATTCCCTGTGTTAATAAACCGGTAGAAAGAAGACATTTCTAAACTGAGGTAAGAAATTCCCTGTGTTAATAAACCGGTAGAAAGAAGTCATTTCTAAACTGAGGTAAGAAATTCCCTGTGTTAATAAACCGGTAGAAAGAAGTCATTTCTAAACTGAGGTAAGACATTCCGTGTGTTAATAAACCGGTAGAAAGAAGTCATTTCTAAACTGAGGTAAGACATTCCGTGTGTTAATAAACCGGTAGAAAGAAGTCATTTCTAAACTGAGGTAAGAAATTCCCTGTGTTAATAAACCGGTAGAAAGAAGTCATTTCTAAACTGAGGTAAGACATTCCCTGTGTTAATAAACCGGTAGAAAGAAGTAATTTCTAAACTGAGGTAAGACATTCCCTGTGTTAATAAACCGGTAGAAAGAAGTCATTTCTAAACTGAGGTAAGACATTCCCTGTGTTAATAAACCGGTAGAAAGAAGTCATTTCTAAACTGAGGTAAGAAATTCCCTGTGTTAATAAACCGGTAGAAAGAAGTAATTTCTAAACTGAGGTAAGACATTCCCTGTGTTAATAAACCGGTAGAAAGAAGTCATTTCTAAACTGAGGTAAGACATTCCCTGTGTTAATAAACCGGTAGAAAGAAGTCATTTCTAAACTGAGGTAAGACATTCCGTGTGTTAATAAACCGGTAGAAAGAAGTCATTTCTAAACTGAGGTAAGAAATTCCCTGTGTTAATAAACCGGTAGAAAGAAGTCATTTCTAAACTGAGGTAAGAAATTCCCTGTGTTAATAAACCGGTAGAAAGAAGTCATTTCTAAACTGAGGTAAGAAATTCCCTGTGTTAATAAACCGGTAGAAAGAAGTCATTTCTAAACTGAGGTAAGACAATCCGTGTGTTAATAAACCGGTAGAAAGAAGTCATTTCTAAACTGAGGTAAGACATTCCGTGTGTTAATAAACCGGTAGAAAGAAGTCATTTCTAAACTGAGGTAAGAAATTCCCTGTGTTAATAAACCGGTAGAAAGAAGTCATTTCTAAACTGAGGTAAGACATTCCCTGTGTTAATAAACCGGTAGAAAGAAGTAATTTCTAAACTGAGGTAAGACATTCCCTGTGTTAATAAACCGGTAGAAAGAAGTCATTTCTAAACTGAGGTAAGACATTCCCTGTGTTAATAAACCGGTAGAAAGAAGTCATTTCTAAACTGAGGTAAGAAATTCCCTGTGTTAATAAACCGGTAGAAAGAAGTAATTTCTAAACTGAGGTAAGACATTCCCTGTGTTAATAAACCGGTAGAAAGAAGTCATTTCTAAACTGAGGTAAGAAATTCCCTGTGTTAATAAACCGGTAGAAAGAAGTCATTTCTAAACTGAGGTAAGACATTCCCTGTGTTAATAAACCGGTAGAAAGAAGTCATTTCTAAACTGAGGTAAGACATTCCCTGTGTTAATAAACCGGTAGAAAGAAGTCATTTCTAAACTGAGGTAAGACATTCCGTGTGTTAATAAACCGGTAGAAAGAAAGTCATTTCTAAACTGAGGTAAGAAATTCCCTGTGTTAATAAACCGGTAGAAAGAAAGTCATTTCTAAACTGAGGTAAGAAATTCCCTGTGTTAATAAACCGGTAGAAAGAAGTCATTTCTAAACTGAGGTAAGACATTCCCTGTGTTAATAAACCGGTAGAAAGAAGTCATTTCTAAACTGAGGTAAGACATTCCCTGTGTTAATAAACCGGTAGAAAGAAGTCATTTCTAAACTGAGGTAAGACATTCCGTGTGTTAATAAACCGGTAGAAAGAAGTCATTTCTAAACTGAGGTAAGACATTCCCTGTGTTAATAAACCGGTAGAAAGAAGTCATTTCTAAACTGAGGTAAGACATTCCCTGTGTTAATAAACCGGTAGAAAGAAAGTCATTTCTAAACTGAGGTAAGAAATTCCCTGTGTTAATAAACCGGTAGAAAGAAGTCATTTCTAAACTGAGGTAAGACATTCCCTGTGTTAATAAACCGGTAGAAAGAAGTCATTTCTAAACTGAGGTAAGACATTCCCTGTGTTAATAAACCGGTAGAAAGAAGTCATTTCTAAACTGAGGTAAGACATTCCGTGTGTTAATAAACCGGTAGAAAGAAGTCATTTCTAAACTGAGGTAAGACATTCCCTGTGTTAATAAACCGGTAGAAAGAAGTCATTTCTAAACTGAGGTAAGACATTCCCTGTGTTAATAAACAGGTAGAAAGAAAGTCATTTCTAAACTGAGGTAAGACATCCCGTGTGTTAATAAACCGGTAGAAAGAAGTCATTTCTAAACTGAGGTAAGACATTCCCTGTGTTAATAAACCGGTAGAAAGAAGTCATTTCTAAACTGAGGTAAGACATTCCCTGTGTTAATAAACCGGTAGAAAGAAGTCATTTCTAAACTGAGGTAAGACATTCCCTGTGTTAATAAACCGGTAGAAAGAAAGTCATTTCTAAACTGAGGTAAGACATTCCGTGTGTTAATAAACCGGTAGAAAGAAGTCATTTCTAAACTGAGGTAAGACATTCCCTATGTTAATAAACCGGTAGAAAGAAGTCATTTCTAAACTGAGGTAAGACATTCCCTGTGTTAATAAACCGGTAGAAAGAAGTAATTTCTAAACTGAGGTAAGACATTCCCTGTGTTAATAAACCGGTAGAAAGAAGTCATTTCTAAACTGAGGTAAGACATTCCCTATGTTAATAAACCGGTAGAAAGAAGTCATTTCTAAACTGAGGTAAGACATTCCCTGTGTTAATAAACCGGTAGAAAGAAGTAATTTCTAAACTGAGGTAAGACATTCCCTGTGTTAATAAACCGGTAGAAAGAAGTCATTTCTAAACTGAGGTAAGACATTCCCTGTGTTAATAAACCGGTAGAAAGAAAGTCATTTCTAAACTGAGGTAAGAAATTCCCTGTGTTAATAAACCGGTAGAAAGAAGTCATTTCTAAACTGAGGTAAGACATTCCCTGTGTTAATAAACCGGTAGAAAGAAAGTCATTTCTAAACTGAGGTAAGACATTCCGTGTGTTAATAAACCGGTAGAAAGAAGTCATTTCTAAACTGAGGTAAGACATTCCCTGTGTTAATAAACCGGTAGAAAGAAGTCATTTCTAAACTGAGGTAAGACATTCCCTGTGTTAATAAACCGGTAGAAAGAAGTAATTTCTAAACTGAGGTAAGACATTCCCTGTGTTAATAAACCGGTAGAAAGAAGTCATTTCTAAACTGAGGTAAGACATTCCGTGTGTTAATAAACCGGTAGAAAGAAAGTCATTTCTAAACTGAGCTAAGACATTCCGTGTGTTAATAAACCGGTAGAAAGAAAGTCATTTCTAAACTGAGCTAAGACATTCCGTGTGTTAATAAACCGGTAGAAAGAAAGTCATTTCTAAACTGAGGTAAGACATTCCGTGTGTTAATAAACCGGTAGAAAGAAGTCATTTCTAAACTGAGGTAAGACATTCCCTGTGTTAATAAACCGGTAGAAAGAAGTAATTTCTAAACTGAGGTAAGACATTCCCTGTGTTAATAAACCGGTAGAAAGAAGTCATTTCTAAACTGAGGTAAGACATTCCCTGTGTTAATAAACCGGTAGAAAGAAGTCATTTCTAAACTGAGGTAAGACATTCCCTGTGTTAATAAACCGGTAGAAAGAAAGTCATTTCTAAACTGAGGTAAGACATTCCGTGTGTTAATAAACCGGTAGAAAGAAGTCATTTCTAAACTGAGGTAAGACATTCCCTGTGTTAATAAACCGGTAGAAAGAAGTCATTTCTAAACTGAGGTAAGACATTCCCTGTGTTAATAAACCGGTAGAAAGAAGTAATTTCTAAACTGAGGTAAGACATTCCCTGTGTTAATAAACCGGTAGAAAGAAGTCATTTCTAAACTGAGGTAAGACATTCCCTGTGTTAATAAACCGGTAGAAAGAAAGTCATTTCTAAACTGAGGTAAGAAATTCCCTGTGTTAATAAACCGGTAGAAAGAAGTCATTTCTAAACTGAGGTAAGAAATTCCCTGTGTTAATAAACCGGTAGAAAGAAAGTCATTTCTAAACTGAGGTAAGACATTCCGTGTGTTAATAAACCGGTAGAAAGAAGTCATTTCTAAACTGAGGTAAGACATTCCCTGTGTTAATAAACCGGTAGAAAGAAGTCATTTCTAAACTGAGGTAAGACATTCCCTGTGTTAATAAACCGGTAGAAAGAAGTCATTTCTAAACTGAGCTAAGACATTCCGTGTGTTAATAAACCGGTAGAAAGAAAGTCATTTCTAAACTGAGCTAAGACATTCCGTGTGTTAATAAACCGGTAGAAAGAAAGTCATTTCTAAACTGAGCTAAGACATTCCGTGTGTTAATAAACCGGTAGAAAGAAAGTCATTTCTAAACTGAGGTAAGACATTCCCTGTGTTAATAAACCGGTAGAAAGAAGTCATTTCTAAACTGAGGTAAGACATTCCCTGTGTTAATAAACCGGTAGAAAGAAGTAATTTCTAAACTGAGGTAAGACATTCCCTGTGTTAATAAACCGGTAGAAAGAAGTCATTTCTAAACTGAGGTAAGACATTCCCTGTGTTAATAAACCGGTAGAAAGAAAGTCATTTCTAAACTGAGGTAAGACATTCCGTGTGTTAATAAACCGGTAGAAAGAAGTCATTTCTAAACTGAGGTAAGACATTCCCTGTGTTAATAAACCGGTAGAAAGAAGTCATTTCTAAACTGAGGTAAGACATTCCCTGTGTTAATAAACCGGTAGAAAGAAGTAATTTCTAAACTGAGGTAAGACATTCCCTGTGTTAATAAACCGGTAGAAAGAAGTCATTTCTAAACTGAGGTAAGACATTCCCTGTGTTAATAAACCGGTAGAAAGAAAGTCATTTCTAAACTGAGGTAAGAAATTCCCTGTGTTAATAAACCGGTAGAAAGAAGTCATTTCTAAACTGAGGTAAGACATTCCCTGTGTTAATAAACCGGTAGAAAGAAAGTCATTTCTAAACTGAGGTAAGACATTCCCTGTGTTAATAAACCGGTAGAAAGAAAGTCATTTCTAAACTGAGGTAAGAAATTCCCTGTGTTAATAAACCGGTAGAAAGAAGTCATTTCTAAACTGAGGTAAGACATTCCCTGTGTTAATAAACCGGTAGAAAGAAAGTCATTTCTAAACTGAGGTAAGACATTCCGTGTGTTAATAAACCGGTAGAAAGAAGTCATTTCTAAACTGAGGTAAGACATTCCGTGTGTTAATAAACCGGTAGAAAGAAAGTCATTTCTAAACTGAGCTAAGACATTCCGTGTGTTAATAAACCGGTAGAAAGAAAGTCATTTCTAAACTGAGCTAAGACATTCCCTGTGTTAATAAACCGGTAGAAAGAAAGTCATTTCTAAACTGAGCTAAGACATTCCGTGTGTTAATAAACCGGTAGAAAGAAAGTCATTTCTAAACTGAGGTAAGAAATTCCCTGTGTTAATAAACCGGTAGAAAGAAGTCATTTCTAAACTGAGCTAAGACATTCCGTGTGTTAATAAACCGGTAGAAAGAAAGTCATTTCTAAACTGAGCTAAGACATTCCGTGTGTTAATAAACCGGTAGAAAGAAAGTCATTTCTAAACTGAGCTAAGACATTCCGTGTGTTAATAAACCGGTAGAAAGAAAGTCATTTCTAAACTGAGCTAAGACATTCCGTGTGCTAATAAACCGGTAGAAAGAAAGTCATTTCTAAACTGAGCTAAGACATTCCCTGTGTTAATAAACCGGTAGAAAGAAAGTCATTTCTAAACTGAGCTAAGACATTCCGTGTGTTAATAAACCGGTAGAAAGAAGTCATTTCTAAACTGAGGTAAGAAATTCCCTGTGTTAATAAACCGGTAGAAAGAAGTCATTTCTAAACTGAGGTAAGAAATTCCCTGTGTTAATAAACCGGTAGAAAGAAGTCATTTCTAAACTGAGGTAAGAAATTCCCTGTGTTAATAAACCGGTAGAAAGAAGTCATTTCTAAACTGAGGTAAGAAATTCCCTGTGTTAATAAACCGGTAGAAAGAAGTCATTTCTAAACTGAGGTAAGAAATTCCCTGTGTTAATAAACCGGTAGAAAGAAGTCATTTCTAAACTGAGGTAAGACATTCCGTGTGTTAATAAACCGGTAGAAAGAAGTCATTTCTAAACTGAGGTAAGACATTCCGTGTGTTAATAAACCGGTAGAAAGAAGTCATTTCTAAACTGAGGTAAGAAATTCCCTGTGTTAATAAACCGGTAGAAAGAAGTAATTTCTAAACTGAGGTAAGACATTCCCTGTGTTAATAAACCGGTAGAAAGAAGTAATTTCTAAACTGAGGTAAGACATTCCCTGTGTTAATAAACCGGTAGAAAGAAGTCATTTCTAAACTGAGGTAAGACATTCCCTGTGTTAATAAACCGGTAGAAAGAAGTCATTTCTAAACTGAGGTAAGAAATTCCCTGTGTTAATAAACCGGTAGAAAGAAGTAATTTCTAAACTGAGGTAAGACATTCCCTGTGTTAATAAACCGGTAGAAAGAAGTCATTTCTAAACTGAGGTAAGACATTCCCTGTGTTAATAAACCGGTAGAAAGAAGTCATTTCTAAACTGAGGTAAGACATTCCCTGTGTTAATAAACCGGTAGAAAGAAGTCATTTCTAAACTGAGGTAAGAAATTCCCTGTGTTAATAAACCGGTAGGAAGAAGACATTTCTAAACTGAGGTAAGAAATTCCCTGTGTTAATAAACCGGTAGAAAGAAGTCATTTCTAAACTGAGGTAAGAAATTCCCTGTGTTAATAAACCGGTAGAAAGAAGTCATTTCTAAACTGAGGTAAGACATTCCGTGTGTTAATAAACCGGTAGAAAGAAGTCATTTCTAAACTGAGGTAAGACATTCCGTGTGTTAATAAAACGGTAGAAAGAAGTCATTTCTAAACTGAGGTAAGAAATTCCCTGTGTTAATAAACCGGTAGAAAGAAGTCATTTCTAAACTGAGGTAAGACATTCCCTGTGTTAATAAACCGGTAGAAAGAAGTAATTTCTAAACTGAGGTAAGACATTCCCTGTGTTAATAAACCGGTAGAAAGAAGTCATTTCTAAACTGAGGTAAGACATTCCCTGTGTTAATAAACCGGTAGAAAGAAGTCATTTCTAAACTGAGGTAAGAAATTCCCTGTGTTAATAAACCGGTAGAAAGAAGTAATTTCTAAACTGAGGTAAGACATTCCCTGTGTTAATAAACCGGTAGAAAGAAGTCATTTCTAAACTGAGGTAAGACATTCCCTGTGTTAATAAACCGGTAGAAAGAAGTCATTTCTAAACTGAGGTAAGACATTCCGTGTGTTAATAAACCGGTAGAAAGAAGTCATTTCTAAACTGAGGTAAGAAATTCCCTGTGTTAATAAACCGGTAGAAAGAAGTCATTTCTAAACTGAGGTAAGAAATTCCCTGTGTTAATAAACCGGTAGAAAGAAGTCATTTCTAAACTGAGGTAAGAAATTCCCTGTGTTAATAAACCGGTAGAAAGAAGTCATTTCTAAACTGAGGTAAGACATTCCGTGTGTTAATAAACCGGTAGAAAGAAGTCATTTCTAAACTGAGGTAAGACATTCCGTGTGTTAATAAACCGGTAGAAAGAAGTCATTTCTAAACTGAGGTAAGAAATTCCCTGTGTTAATAAACCGGTAGAAAGAAGTCATTTCTAAACTGAGGTAAGACATTCCCTGTGTTAATAAACCGGTAGAAAGAAGTAATTTCTAAACTGAGGTAAGACATTCCCTGTGTTAATAAACCGGTAGAAAGAAGTCATTTCTAAACTGAGGTAAGACATTCCCTGTGTTAATAAACCGGTAGAAAGAAGTCATTTCTAAACTGAGGTAAGAAATTCCCTGTGTTAATAAACCGGTAGAAAGAAGTAATTTCTAAACTGAGGTAAGACATTCCCTGTGTTAATAAACCGGTAGAAAGAAGTCATTTCTGAACTGAGGTAAGAAATTCCCTGTGTTAATAAACCGGTAGAAAGAAGTCATTTCTAAACTGAGGTAAGACATTCCCTGTGTTAATAAACTGGTAGAAAGAAGTCATTTCTAAACTGAGGTAAGACATTCCCTGTGTTAATAAACCGGTAGAAAGAAGTCATTTCTAAACTGAGGTAAGACATTCCGTGTGTTAATAAACCGGTAGAAAGAAGTCATTTCTAAACTGAGGTAAGACATTCCCTGTGTTAATAAACCGGTAGAAAGAAGTCATTTCTAAACTGAGGTAAGACATTCCCTGTGTTAATAAACCGGTAGAAAGAAAGTCATTTCTAAACTGAGGTAAGAAATTCCCTGTGTTAATAAACCGGTAGAAAGAAGTCATTTCTAAACTGAGGTAAGACATTCCCTGTGTTAATAAACCGGTAGAAAGAAGTCATTTCTAAACTGAGGTAAGACATTCCCTGTATTAATAAACCGGTAGAAAGAAGTCATTTCTAAACTGAGGTAAGACATTCCCTGTGTTAATAAACCGGTAGAAAGAAGTCATTTCTAAACTGAGGTAAGACATTCCCTGTGTTAATAAACCGGTAGAAAGAAGTCATTTCTAAACTGAGGTAAGACATTCCCTGTGTTAATAAACCGGTAGAAAGAAAGTCATTTCTAAACTGAGGTAAGACATTCCGTGTGTTAATAAACCGGTAGAAAGAAGTCATTTCTAAACTGAGGTAAGACATTCCCTGTGTTAATAAACCGGTAGAAAGAAGTCATTTCTAAACTGAGGTAAGACATTCCCTGTGTTAATAAACCTCTAGAAAGAAGTCATTTCTAAACTGAGGTAAGACATTCCCTGTGTTAATAAACCGGTAGAAAGAAAGTCATTTCTAAACTGAGGTAAGACATTCCGTGTGTTAATAAACCGGTAGAAAGAAGTCATTTCTAAACTGAGGTAAGACATTCCCTGTGTTAATAAACCGGTAGAAAGAAGTCATTTCTAAACTGAGGTAAGACATTCCCTGTGTTAATAAACCGGTAGAAAGAAGTAATTTCTAAACTGAGGTAAGACATTCCCTGTGTTAATAAACCGGTTGAAAGAAGTCATTTCTAAACTGAGGTAAGACATTCCCTGTGTTAATAAACCGGTAGAAAGAAAGTCATTTCTAAACTGAGGTAAGAAATTCCCTGTGTTAATAAACCGGTAGAAAGAAGTCATTTCTAAACTGAGGTAAGACATTCCCTGTGTTAATAAACCGGTAGAAAGAAAGTCATTTCTAAACTGAGGTAAGACATTCCGTGTGTTAATAAACCGGTAGAAAGAAGTCATTTCTAAACTGAGGTAAGACATTCCGTGTGTTAATAAACCGGTAGAAAGAAGTCATTTCTAAACTGAGGTAAGACATTCCCTGTGTTAATAAACCGGTAGAAAGAAGTAATTTCTAAACTGAGGTAAGACATTCCCTGTGTTAATAAACCGGTAGAAAGAAGTCATTTCTAAACTGAGCTAAGACATTCCGTGTGTTAATAAACCGGTAGAAAGAAAGTCATTTCTAAACTGAGCTAAGACATTCCGTGTGTTAATAAACCGGTAGAAAGAAAGTCATTTCTAAACTGAGCTAAGACATTCCGTGTGTTAATAAACCGGTAGAAAGAAAGTCATTTCTAAACTGAGGTAAGACATTCCGTGTGTTAATAAACCGGTAGAAAGAAGTAATTTCTAAACTGAGGTAAGACATTCCCTGTGTTAATAAACCGGTAGAAAGAAGTAATTTCTAAACTGAGGTAAGACATTCCCTGTGTTAATAAACCGGTAGAAAGAAGTCATTTCTAAACTGAGGTAAGACATTCCCTGTGTTAATAAACCGGTAGAAAGAAGTCATTTCTAAACTGAGGTAAGACATTCCCTGTGTTAATAAACCGGTAGAAAGAAAGTCATTTCTAAACTGAGGTAAGACATTCCGTGTGTTAATAAACCGGTAGAAAGAAGTCATTTCTAAACTGAGGTAAGACATTCCCTGTGTTAATAAACCGGTAGAAAGAAGTAATTTCTAAACTGAGGTAAGACATTCCCTGTGTTAATAAACCCGTAGAAAGAAGTAATTTCTAAACTGAGGTAAGACATTCCCTGTGTTAATAAACCGGTAGAAAGAAGTCATTTCTAAACTGAGGTAAGACATTCCCTGTGTTAATAAACCGGTAGAAAGAAAGTCATTTCTAAACTGAGGTAAGAAATTCCCTGTGTTAATAAACCGGTAGAAAGAAGTCATTTCTAAACTGAGGTAAGACATTCCCTGTGTTAATAAACCGGTAGAAAGAAAGTCATTTCTAAACTGAGGTAAGACATTCCGTGTGTTAATAAACCGGTAGAAAGAAGTCATTTCTAAACTGAGGTAAGACATTCCCTGTGTTAATAAACCGGTAGAAAGAAGTCATTTCTAAACTGAGGTAAGACATTCCCTGTGTTAATAAACCGGTAGAAAGAAGTCATTTCTAAACTGAGCTAAGACATTCCGTGTGTTAATAAACCGGTAGAAAGAAAGTCATTTCTAAACTGAGCTAAGACATTCCGTGTGTTAATAAACCGGTAGAAAGAAAGTCATTTCTAAACTGAGCTAAGACATTCCGTGTGTTAATAAACCGGTAGAAAGAAAGTCATTTCTAAACTGAGGTAAGACATTCCCTGTGTTAATAAACCGGTAGAAAGAAGTCATTTCTAAACTGAGGTAAGACATTCCCTGTGTTAATAAACCGGTAGAAAGAAGTAATTTCTAAACTGAGGTAAGACATTCCCTGTGTTAATAAACCGGTAGAAAGAAGTCATTTCTAAACTGAGGTAAGACATTCCCTGTGTTAATAAACCGGTAGAAAGAAAGTCATTTCTAAACTGAGGTAAGACATTCCGTGTGTTAATAAACCGGTAGAAAGAAGTCATTTCTAAACTGAGGTAAGACATTCCCTGTGTTAATAAACCGGTAGAAAGAAGTCATTTCTAAACTGAGGTAAGACATTCCCTGTGTTAATAAACCGGTAGAAAGAAGTAATTTCTAAACTGAGGTAAGACATTCCCTGTGTTAATAAACCGGTAGAAAGAAGTCATTTCTAAACTGAGGTAAGACATTCCCTGTGTTAATAAACCGGTAGAAAGAAAGTCATTTCTAAACTGAGGTAAGAAATTCCCTGTGTTAATAAACCGGTAGAAAGAAGTCATTTCTAAACTGAGGTAAGACATTCCCTGTGTTAATAAACCGGTAGAAAGAAAGTCATTTCTAAACTGAGGTAAGACATTCCCTGTGTTAATAAACCGGTAGAAAGAAGTCATTTCTAAACTGAGGTAAGAAATTCCCTGTGTTAATAAACCGGTAGAAAGAAGTCATTTCTAAACTGAGGTAAGAAATTCCCTGTGTTAATAAACCGGTAGAAAGAAGTCATTTCTAAACTGAGGTAAGAAATTCCCTGTGTTAATAAACCGGTAGAAAGAAGTCATTTCTAAACTGAGGTAAGAAATTCCCTGTGTTAATAAACCGGTAGAAAGAAGTCATTTCTAAACTGAGGTAAGAAATTCCCTGTGTTAATAAACCGGTAGAAAGAAGTCATTTCTAAACTGAGGTAAGACATTCCGTGTGTTAATAAACCGGTAGAAAGAAGTCATTTCTAAACTGAGGTAAGACATTCCGTGTGTTAATAAACCGGTAGAAAGAAGTCATTTCTAAACTGAGGTAAGAAATTCCCTGTGTTAATAAACCGGTAGAAAGAAGTAATTTCTAAACTGAGGTAAGACATTCCCTGTGTTAATAAACCGGTAGAAAGAAGTAATTTCTAAACTGAGGTAAGACATTCTCTGTGTTAATAAACCGGTAGAAAGAAGTCATTTCTAAACTGAGGTAAGACATTCCCTGTGTTAATAAACCGGTAGAAAGAAGTCATTTCTAAACTGAGGTAAGAAATTCCCTGTGTTAATAAACCGGTAGAAAGAAGTAATTTCTAAACTGAGGTAAGACATTCCCTGTGTTAATAAACCGGTAGAAAGAAGTCATTTCTAAACTGAGGTAAGACATTCCCTGTGTTAATAAACCGGTAGAAAGAAGTCATTTCTAAACTGAGGTAAGACATTCCGTGTGTTAATAAACCGGTAGAAAGAAGTCATTTCTAAACTGAGGTAAGAAATTCCCTGTGTTAATAAACCGGTAGAAAGAAGACATTTCTAAACTGAGGTAAGAAATTCCCTGTGTTAATAAACCGGTAGAAAGAAGTCATTTCTAAACTGAGGTAAGAAATTCCCTGTGTTAATAAACCGGTAGAAAGAAGTCATTTCTAAACTGAGGTAAGACATTCCGTGTGTTAATAAACCGGTAGAAAGAAGTCATTTCTAAACTGAGGTAAGACATTCCGTGTGTTAATAAACCGGTAGAAAGAAGTCATTTCTAAACTGAGGTAAGAAATTCCCTGTGTTAATAAACCGGTAGAAAGAAGTCATTTCTAAACTGAGGTAAGACATTCCCTGTGTTAATAAACCGGTAGAAAGAAGTAATTTCTAAACTGAGGTAAGACATTCCCTGTGTTAATAAACCGGTAGAAAGAAGTCATTTCTAAACTGAGGTAAGACATTCCCTGTGTTAATAAACCGGTAGAAAGAAGTCATTTCTAAACTGAGGTAAGAAATTCCCTGTGTTAATAAACCGGTAGAAAGAAGTAATTTCTAAACTGAGGTAAGACATTCCCTGTGTTAATAAACCGGTAGAAAGAAGTCATTTCTAGACTGAGGTAAGACATTCCCTGTGTTAGTAAACCGGTAGAAAGAAGTCATTTCTAAACTGAGGTAAGACATTCCGTGTATTAATAAACCGGTAGAAAGAAGTCATTTCTAAACTGAGGTAAGAAATTCCCTGTGTTAATAAACCGGTAGAAAGAAGTCATTTCTAAACTGAGGTAAGAAATTCCCTGTGTTAATAAACCGGTAGAAAGAAGTCATTTCTAAACTGAGGTAAGAAATTCCCTGTGTTAATAAACCGGTAGAAAGAAGTCATTTCTAAACTGAGGTAAGACATTCCGTGTGTTAATAAACCGGTAGAAAGAAGTCATTTCTAAACTGAGGTAAGACATTCCGTGTGTTAATAAACCGATAGAAAGAAGTCATTTCTAAACTGAGGTAAGAAATTCCCTGTGTTAATAAACCGGTAGAAAGAAGTCATTTCTAAACTGAGGTAAGACATTCCCTGTGTTAATAAACCGGTAGAAAGAAGTAATTTCTAAACTGAGGTAAGAAATTCCCTGTGTTAATAAACCGGTAGAAAGAAGTCATTTCTAAACTGAGGTAAGACATTCCCTGTGTTAATAAACCGGTAGAAAGAAGTCATTTCTAAACTGAGGTAAGAAATTCCCTGTGTTAATAAACCGGTAGAAAGAAGTAATTTCTAAACTGAGGTAAGACATTCCCTGTGTTAATAAACCGGTAGAAAGAAGTCATTTCTAAACTGAGGTAAGAAATTCCCTGTGTTAATAAACCGGTAGAAAGAAGTCATTTCTAAACTGAGGTAAGACATTCCCTGTGTTAATAAACCGGTAGAAAGAAGTCATTTCTAAACTGAGGTAAGACATTCCCTGTGTTAATAAACCGGTAGAAAGAAGTCATTTCTAAACTGAGGTAAGACATTCCGTGTGTTAATAAACCGGTAGAAAGAAAGTCATTTCGAAACTGAGGTAAGAAATTCCCTGTGTTAATAAACCGGTAGAAAGAAAGTCATTTCTAAACTGAGGTAAGAAATTCCCTGTGTTAATAAACCGGTAGAAAGAAGTCATTTCTAAACTGAGGTAAGACATTCCCTGTGTTAATAAACCGGTAGAAAGAAGTCATTTCTAAACTGAGGTAAGACATTCCGTGTGTTAATAAACCGGTAGAAAGAAGTCATTTCTAAACTGAGGTAAGACATTCCGAGTGTTAATAAACCGGTAGAAAGAAGTCATTTCTAAACTGAGGTAAGACATTCCCTGTGTTAATAAACCGGTAGAAAGAAGTCATTTCTAAACTGAGGTAAGACATTCCCTGTGTTAATAAACCGGTAGAAAGAAAGTCATTTCTAAACTGAGGTAAGAAATTCCCTGTGTTAATAAACCGGTAGAAAGAAGTCATTTCTAAACTGAGGTAAGACATTCCCTGTGTTAATAAACCGGTAGAAAGAAGTCATTTCTAAACTGAGGTAAGACATTCCCTGTGTTAATAAACCGGTAGAAAGAAGTCATTTCTAAACTGAGGTAAGACATTCCGTGTGTTAATAAACCGGTAGAAAGAAGTCATTTCTAAACTGAGGTAAGACATTCCCTGTGTTAATAAACCGGTAGAAAGAAGTCATTTCTAAACTGAGGTAAGACATTCCCTGTGTTAATAAACCTGTAGAAAGAAAGTCATTTCTAAACTGAGGTAAGACATTCCGTGTGTTAATAAACCGGTAGAAAGAAGTCATTTCTAAACTGAGGTAAGACATTCCCTGTGTTAATAAACCGGTAGAAAGAAGTAATTTCTAAACTGAGGTAAGACATTCCCTGTGTTAATAAACCGGTAGAAAGAAGTCATTTCTAAACTGAGGTAAGACATTCCGTGTGTTAATAAACCGGTAGAAAGAAAGTCATTTCTAAACTGAGCTAAGACATTCCGTGTGTTAATAAACCGGTAGAAAGAAAGTCATTTCTAAACTGAGCTAAGACATTCCCTGTGTTAATAAAGCGGTAGAAAGAAAGTCATTTCTAAACTGAGCTAAGACATTCCGTGTGTTAATAAACCGGTAGAAAGAAGTCATTTCTAAACTGAGGTAAGACATTCCCTGTGTTAATAAACCGGTAGAAAGAAGTAATTTCTAAACTGAGGTAAGACATTCCCTGTGTTAATAAACCGGTAGAAAGAAGTCATTTCTAAACTGAGGTAAGACATTCCCTGTGTTAATAAACCGGTAGAAAGAAGTCATTTCTAAACTGAGGTAAGACATTCCCTGTGTTAATAAACCGGTAGAAAGAAAGTCATTTCTAAACTGAGGTAAGACATTCCGTGTGTTAATAAACCGGTAGAAAGAAGTCATTTCTAAACTGAGGTAAGACATTCCCTGTGTTAATAAACCGGTAGAAAGAACTCATTTCTAAACTGAGGTAAGACATTCCCTGTGTTAATAAACCGGTAGAAAGAAGTAATTTCTAAACTGAGGTAAGACATTCCCTGTGTTAATAAACCGGTAGAAAGAAGTCATTTCTAAACTGAGGTAAGACATTCCCTGTGTTAATAAACCGGTAGAAAGAAAGTCATTTCTAAACTGAGGTAAGAAATTCCCTGTGTTAATAAACCGGTAGAAAGAAGTCATTTCTAAACTGAGGTAAGACATTCCCTGTGTTAATAAACCGGTAGAAAGAAAGTCATTTCTAAACTGAGGTAAGACATTCCGTGTGTTAATAAACCGGTAGAAAGAAGTCATTTCTAAACTGAGGTAAGACATTCCCTGTGTTAATAAACCGGTAGAAAGAAGTCATTTCTAAACTGAGGTAAGACATTCCCTGTGTTAATAAACCGGTAGAAAGAAGTCATTTCTAAACTGAGCTAAGACATTCCGTGTGTTAATAAACCGGTAGAAAGAAAGTCATTTCTAAACTGAGGTAAGACATTCCGTGTGTTAATAAACCGGTAGAAAGAAAGTCATTTCTAAACTGAGCTAAGACATTCCGTGTGTTAATAAACCGGTAGAAAGAAAGTCATTTCTAAACTGAGGTAAGACATTCCCTGTGTTAATAAACCGGTAGAAAGAAGTAATTTCTAAACTGAGGTAAGAAATTCCCTGTGTTAATAAACCGGTAGAAAGAAGTCATTTCTAAACTGAGGTAAGACATTCCCTGTGTTAATAAACCGGTAGAAAGAAAGTCATTTCTAAACTGAGGTAAGAAATTCCCTGTGTTAATAAACCGGTAGAAAGAAGTCATTTCTAAACTGAGGTAAGACATTCCCTGTGTTAATAAACCGGTAGAAAGAAAGTCATTTCTAAACTGAGGTAAGACATTCCCTGTGTTAATAAACCGGTAGAAAGAAAGTCATTTCTAAACTGAGGTAAGAAATTCCCTGTGTTAATAAACCGGTAGAAAGAAGTCATTTCTAAACTGAGGTAAGACATTCCCTGTGTTAATAAACCGGTAGAAAGAAAGTCATTTCTAAACTGAGGTAAGACATTCCGTGTGTTAATAAACCGGTAGAAAGAAGTCATTTCTAAACTGAGGTAAGACATTCCCTGTGTTAATAAACCGGTAGAAAGAAAGTCATTTCTAAACTGAGCTAAGACATTCCGTGTGTTAATAAACCGGTAGAAAGAAAGTCATTTCTAAACTGAGCTAAGACATTCCCTGTGTTAATAAACCGGTAGAAAGAAAGTCATTTCTAAACTGAGCTAAGACATTCCGTGTGTTAATAAACCGGTAGAAAGAAAGTCATTTCTAAACTGAGGTAAGAAATTCCCTGTGTTAATAAACCGGTAGAAAGAAGTCATTTCTAAACTGAGCTAAGACATTCCGTGTGTTAATAAACTGGTAGAAAGAAAGTCATTTCTAAACTGAGCTAAGACATTCCGTGTGTTAATAAACCGGTAGAAAGAAAGTCATTTCTAAACTGAGCTAAGACATTCCGTGTGTTAATAAACCGGTAGAAAGAAAGTCATTTCTAAACTGAGCTAAGACATTCCGTGTGTTAATAAACCGGTAGAAAGAAAGTCATTTCTAAACTGAGCTAAGACATTCCCTGTGTTAATAAACCGGTAGAAAGAAAGTCATTTCTAAACTGAGCTAAGACATTCCGTGTGTTAATAAACCGGTAGAAAGAAAGTCATTTCTAAACTGAGCTAAGACATTCCGTGTGTTAATAAACCGGTAGAAAGAAAGTCATTTCTAAACTGAGCTAAGACATTCCGTGTGTTAATAAACCGGTAGAAAGAAAGTCATTTCTAAACTGAGCTAAGACATTCCCTGTGTTAATAAACCGGTAGAAAGAAAGTCATTTCTAAACTGAGCTAAGACATTCCGTGTGTTAATAAACCGGTAGAAAGAAAGTCATTTCTAAACTGAGCTAAGACATTCCGTGTGTTAATAAACCGGTAGAAAGAAAGTCATTTCTAAACTGAGCTAAGACATTCCGTGTGTTAATAAACCGGTAGAAAGAAAGTCATTTCTAAACTGAGCTAAGACATTCCGTGTGTTAATAAACCGGTAGAAAGAAAGTCATTTCTAAACTGAGCTAAGACATTCCGTGTGTTAATAAACCGGTAGAAAGAAAGTCATTTCTAAACTGAGCTAAGACATTCCGTGTGTTAATAAACCGGTAGAAAGAAAGTCATTTCTAAACTGAGCTAAGACATTCCGTGTGTTAATAAACCGGTAGAAAGAAAGTCATTTCTAAACTGAGCTAAGACATTCCCTGTGTTAATAAACCGGTAGAAAGAAAGTCATTTCTAAACTGAGCTAAGACATTCCGTGTGTTAATAAACCGGTAGAAAGAAAGTCATTTCTAAACTGAGCTAAGACATTCCGTGTGTTAATAAACCGGTATAAAGAAAGTCATTTCTAAACTGAGCTAAGACATTCCGTGTGTTAATAAACCGGTAGAAAGAAAGTCATTTCTAAACTGAGCTAAGACATTCCGTGTGTTAATAAACCGGTAGAAAGAAAGTCATTTCTAAACTGAGCTAAGACATTCCGTGTGTTAATAAACCGGTAGAAAGAAAGTCATTTCTAAACTGAGCTAAGACATTCCGTGTGTTAATAAACCGGTAGAAAGAAAGTCATTTCTAAACTGAGCTAAGACATTCCGTGTGTTAATAAACCGGTAGAAAGAAAGTCATTTCTAAACTGAGGTAAGACATTCCGTGTGTTAATAAACCGGTAGAAAGAAAGTCATTTCTAAACTGAGCTAAGACATTCCGTGTGTTAATAAACCGGTAGAAAGAAGTCATTTCTAAACTGAGGTAAGACATTCCCTGTGTTAATAAACCGGTAGAAAGAAGTAATTTCTAAACTGAGCTAAGACATTCCCTGTGTTAATAAACCGGTAGAAAGAAAGTCATTTCTAAACTGAGCTAAGACATTCCGTGTGTTAATAAACCGGTAGAAAGAAAGTCATTTCTAAACTGAGGTAAGACATTCCGTGTGTTAATAAACCGGTAGAAAGAAAGTCATTTCTAAACTGAGCTAAGACATTCCGTGTGTTAATAAACCGGTAGAAAGAAAGTCATTTCTAAACTGAGCTAAGACATTCCGTGTGTTAATAAACCGGTAGAAAGAAAGTCATTTCTAAACTGAGCTAAGACATTCCCTGTGTTAATAAACCGGTAGAAAGCAAGTCATTTCTAAACTGAGCTAAGACATTCCCTGTGTTAATAAACCGGTAGAAAGAAAGTCATTTCTAAACTGAGCTAAGACATTCCCTGTGTTAATAAACGGGTAGAAAGAAAGTCATTTCTAAACTGAGCTAAGAAATTCCGTGTGTTAATAAACCGGTAGAAAGAAGTCATTTCTAAACTGAGGTAAGAAATTCCCTGTGTTAATAAACCGGTAGAAAGAAAGTCATTTCTAAACTGAGCTAAGACATTCCGTGTGTTAATAAACCGGTAGAAAGAAAGTCATTTCTAAACTGAGGTAAGACATTCCCTGTGTTAATAAACCGGTAGAAAGAAGTCATTTCTAAACTGAGGTAAGAAATTCCCTGTGTTAATAAACCGGTAGAAAGAAGTCATTTCTAAACTGAGGTAAGACATTCCCTGTGTTAATAAACCGGTAGAAAGAAGTCATTTCTAAACTGAGGTAAGAAATTCCCTGTGTTAATAAACCGGTAGAAAGAAGTCATTTCTAAACTGAGGTAAGACATTCCCTGTGTTAATAAACCGGTAGAAAGAAGTAATTTCTAAACTGAGGTAAGAAATTCCCTGTGTTAATAAACCGGTAGAAAGAAGTCATTTCTAAACTGAGGTAAGAAATTCCCTGTGTTAATAAACCGGTAGAAAGAAGTCATTTCTAAACTGAGGTAAGAAATTCCCTGTGTTAATAAACCGGTAGAAAGAAGTCATTTCTAAACTGAGGTAAGAAATTCCCTGTGTTAATAAACCGGTAGAAAGAAGTAATTTCTAAACTGAGGTAAGACATTCCCTGTGTTAATAAACCGGTAGAAAGAAGTCATTTCTAAACTGAGGTAAGACATTCCCTGTGTTAATAAACCGGTAGAAAGAAGTCATTTCTAAACTGAGGTAAGACATTCCCTGTGTTAATAAACCGGTAGAAAGAAAGTCATTTCTAAACTGAGGTAAGACATTCCCTGTGTTAATAAACCGGTAGAAAGAAGTCATTTCTAAACTGAGGTAAGACATTCCCTGTGTTAATAAACGGGTAGAAAGAAAGTCATTTCTAAACTGAGCTAAGACATTCCCTGTGTTAATAAACCGGTAGAAAGAAAGTCATTTCTAAACTGAGGTAAGACATTCCCTGTGTTAATAAACCGGTAGAAAGAAGTCATTTCTAAACTGAGGTAAGACATTCCCTGTGTTAATAAACCGGTAGAAAGAAAGTCATTTCTAAACTGAGGTAAGAAATTCCCTGTGTTAATAAACCGGTAGAAAGAAAGTCATTTCTAAACTGAGGTAAGACATTCCCTGTGTTAATAAACCGGTAGAAAGAAAGTCATTTCTAAACTGAGGTAAGAAATTCCCTGTGTTAATAAACCGGTAGAAAGAAAGTCATTTCTAAACTGAGGTAAGACATTCCCTGTGTTAATAAACCGGTAGAAAGAAAGTCATTTCTAAACTGAGGTAAGACATTCCCTGTGTTAATAAACCGGTAGAAAGAAAGTCATTTCTAAACTGAGGTAAGACATTCCCTGTGTTAAAAAACCGGTAGAAAGAAAGTCATTTCTAAACTGAGGTAAGACATTCCCTGTGTTAATAAACCGGTAGAAAGAAGTCATTTCTAAACTGAGCTAAGACATTCCGTGTGTTAATAAACCGGTAGAAAGAAAGTCATTTCTAAACTGAGCTAAGACATTCCCTGTGTTAATAAACCGGTAGAAAGAAAGTCATTTCTAAACTGAGCTAAGACATTCCCTGTGTTAATAAACCGGTAGAAAGAAAGTCATTTCTAAACTGAGGTAAGACATTCCCTGTGTTAATAAACCGGTAGAAAGAAAGTCATTTCTAAACTGAGCTAAGACATTCCCTGTGTTAATAAACCGGTAGAAAGAAAGTCATTTCTAAACTGAGCTAAGACATTCCGTGTGTTAATAAACCGGTAGAAAGAAAGTCATTTCTAAACTGAGCTAAGACATTCCGTGTGTTAATAAACCGGTAGAAAGAAAGTCATTTCTAAACTGAGCTAAGACATTCCGTGTGTTAATAAACGGGTAGAAAGAAAGTCATTTCTAAACTGAGCTAAGACATTCCCTGTGTTAATAAACCGGTAGAAAGAAAGTCATTTCTAAACTGAGCTAAGACATTCCCTGTGTTAATAAACCGGTAGAAAGAAAGTCATTTCTAAACTGAGCTAAGACATTCCGTGTGTTAATAAACCGGTACAAAGAAAGTCATTTCTAAACTGAGCTAAGACATTCCGTGTGTTAATGAACCGGTAGAAAGAAAGTCATTTCTAAACTGAGCTAAGACATTCCGTGTGTTAATAAACGGGTAGAAAGAAAGTCATTTCTAAACTGAGCTAAGACATTCCGTGTGTTAATAAACGGGTAGAAAGAAAGTCATTTCTAAACTGAGCTAAGACATTCCGTGTGTTAATAAACGGGTAGAAAGAAAGTCATTTCTAAACTGAGCTAAGACATTCCCTGTGTTAATAAACGGGTAGAAAGAAAGTCATTTCTAAACTGAGCTAAGACATTCCGTGTGTTAATAAACCGGTAGAAAGAAAGTCATTTCTAAACTGAGCTAAGACATTCCCTGTGTTAATAAACGGGTAGAAAGAAAGTCATTTCTAAACTGAGCTAAGACATTCCGTGTGTTAATAAACGGGTAGAAAGAAAGTCATTTCTAAACTGAGCTAAGACATTCCGTGTGTTAATAAACGGGTAGAAAGAAAATCATTTCTAAACTGAGGTAAGACATTCCCTGTGTTAATAAACCGGTAGAAAGAAAGTCATTTCTAAACTGAGCTAAGACATTCCGTGTGTTAATAAACGGGTAGAAAGAAAGTCATTTCTAAACTGAGGTAAGACATTCCGTGTGTTAATAAACGGGTAGAAAGAAAGTCATTTCTAAACTGAGGTAAGACATTCCGTGTGTTAATAAACCGGTAGAAAGAAAGTCATTTCTAAACTGAGGTAAGAAATTCCCTGTGTTAATAAACCGGTAGAAAGAAAGTCATTTCTAAACTGAGGTAAGAAATTCCCTGTGTTAATAAACCGGTAGAAAGAAAGTCATTTCTAAACTGAGGTAAGACATTCCCTGTGTTAATAAACCGGTAGAAAGAAGTCATTTCTAAACTGAGGTAAGAAATTCCCTGTGTTAATAAACCGGTAGAAAGAAAGTCATTTCTAAACTGAGGTAAGACATTCCGTGTGTTAATAAACCGGTAGAAAGAAAGTCATTTCTAAACTGAGGTAAGACATTCCGTGTGTTAATAAACCGGTAGAAAGAAGTCATTTCTAAACTGAGGTAAGAAATTCCCTGTGTTAATAAACGGGTAGAAAGAAAGTCATTTCTAAACTGAGGTAAGACATTCCCTGTGTTAATAAACCGGTAGAAAGAAAGTCATTTCTAAACTGAGGTAAGAAATTCCCTGTGTTAATAAACCGGTAGAAAGAAGTCATTTCTAAACTGAGGTAAGACATTCCCTGTGTTAATAAACCGGTAGAAAGAAAGTCATTTCTAAACTGAGGTAAGAAATTCCCTGTGTTAATAAACCGGTAGAAAGAAGTCATTTCTAAACTGAGGTAAGAAATTCCCTGTGTTAATAAACCGGTAGAAAGAAGTCATTTCTAAACTGAGGTAAGAAATTCCCTGTGTTAATAAACCGGTAGAAAGAAGTCATTTCTAAACTGAGGTAAGACATTCCCTGTGTTAATAAACCGGTAGAAAGAAGTAATTTCTAAACTGAGGTAAGACATTCCGTGTGTTAATAAACCGGTAGAAAGAAGTCATTTCTAAACTGAGGTAAGACATTCCGTGTGTTAATAAACCGGTAGAAAGAAAGTCATTTCTAAACTGAGGTAAGACATTCCGTGTGTTAATAAACCGGTAGAAAGAAGTCATTTCTAAACTGAGGTAAGACATTCCCTGTGTTAATAAACCGGTAGAAAGAAGTAATTTCTAAACTGAGGTAAGACATTCCCTGTGTTAATAAACCGGTAGAAAGAAGTCATTTCTAAACTGAGGTAAGACATTCCGTGTGTTAATAAACCGGTAGAAAGAAAGTCATTTCTAAACTGAGGTAAGACATTCCGTGTGTTAATAAACCGGTAGAAAGAAGTCATTTCTAAACTGAGGTAAGACATTCCCTGTGTTAATAAACCGGTAGAAAGAAGTAATTTCTAAACTGAGGTAAGACATTCCCTGTGTTAATAAACCGGTAGAAAGAAGTAATTTCTAAACTGAGGTAAGAAATTCCCTCAGGCGAAAGAAAAGTTTGTTCTCTTTTCACTTACATTGGCAGTTAAATAATTTTAAGGAACAGAAGCCTCTTCTACCAATGTGCAGGATTGTGCAGTGGGACAGAACATTAGTGGTCGCCTTAAGCTGTGGGTGAAGACTGTAAGACTGCAGTAATTCACTAGGAGTGACAAGGTCACATCATTGTTACTTCTTGTATCAGCATAAATTTACCAAAGACATCCAATGCTGCCACAAAGATTAAAGTGTTCGTAAACACGTTCAACAGTTTAGTCTACAAAGGATACCACTTGGTGTCTCGATGCCACTTGAGTAAGTAAACTGAGGGTGACAACCTCGGAAGACCTTTTAGAATAACAAGTAACCCCGAAGTTCGGCTGGACGAGACAGTCATGTGGCTCCTGTCGCTAGGGGCGGTAGCCATGTAAACAAACCCCACGACGAAATGGCATTTCCCGCTGCTCGAGAGGCGCGCTGTGTGTCAGGTCAGGCCTGCACAAAACCTCACCGTGTCACCTGAATTGAGGAGGGGTGGGGCGGGGGGGGGGGTGAAGAGGGGGCAACCACATGGTAAACAGTAATAGAAATCTATACACAAGGGAGGTGTACTCCACCACACCACCCCTTCTCTCACTCCTAGAACAGTTCCCAATCGTTGAAGTCAATGGCGTATACATGCCTAGCAGCGAGTGGGTAAACAGGACCACTTGCGGGTTCGCCGATAAGTCGTCGATAGATCTATCCTTAATCTCTTAAGGCAGTGGAACCGTGCCGGGTGTGTGCCTTAGACATTTGTATCAATGTGGCGGTGATTGGGAGGTCTCAGTATCTGAATTCATCGGACTTGAACTCCCTACAGTGAAAGTTTGGTTGAGTTTTGGCTCTGTGCTTATACTAACCTCTTCCGACAAATTTAAGCCTGTCCATAGCGATATTATTCCATGTGTGGCGCCTAGTCCACGTGTTCTGAACTTCTGTGAAGCCAAATAGGACCATAGGAAACACTTTGGTTAGGCATTAGGAATGTCTGTGGCAGAAGCTCTTGGCAGAGAACCACAAGGGCCTATTGCCTTAGACGCCCGGAGGCAGAAATACTACCCAGGTCTAAATCTAGGTGTGTTTGGGATCCCAGAAAATGACGGTAAGTCTTTTGTTTACTTAATTAATTACCGTAAAACTTATCTATTGTGTATACTCCGTTGTCCTGAGGATAATTATGATGAATGTTTATCTACATCTCCATCCACTCAGCCATCCATCAGCTGTTCGCAGAATTTCATTACTGATTACATAAAGTATTTTGCTTCGTTTTGTTAAAGACATTTGTGTCTTACAAGATTTCATTTCCACCCAGTCTCCTTTTCCCTTTTCCTCCCGTTACTTCGAACTTCGTTATTCCTGCCCCTTTTTTACACACAACCACCCACACACATGCACGCACACACACTCATTTAAATAATAAATAAATAAAAATTTTGCTTTGGCTTCTTCCGAGATGTTTACACACTGTCTATAGCCGTTGCCCTATCTGGATGGTTTTATTGTGTGTGAAAACTGACACGGCGTGGTAATGCACAGATTCACTTTCTCTTTCTCCTCATTGGTTCTCTTCTTCGATCTTCTGTAAAAGACAACAGTTGTCTGTGCTAGACTTTCTCTCTCTCTTTCTCTCTCTAGCTAGTAGCTGTTTCTCGCATTTCCCCCACCCCTTTCCCCCCCCAAACCCCTTTTTTTTTCATGGATTATTGTTTTGATACATAATAATTTAATGTTTTATCTTTAATCCTCGGTCTTCGTTCTGGGTCCGTTAAGACTGCAACACAAACACACAGACACAGACGCGCACCGACAGACACACACGTACAAAGAGTCAGTCTCTCTCTCTCTCTCTCTCTCTCTCTCTCTCTCTCTCTCTCTCTCTCTCTCTCTCTCTCTCTCTCGTCTCTCTCACACACACACACACACACACACACACATAATATACACATTTACACATACGGTGATAGCTCTTCTTCAAACCCACTATGCACGGAACAAAAACATAATAGTATGTCGAGATGTCAAGGTTAGCTTATCAATGACACAGGTAAGGTCGAGTGGATTGACAACTTAGTGACAAACCTTTGGAAACATTTGTTTCACATACTGCCTCAACACGAATGTTTCAACTAATTAATGTCCTCGTCTGCCTTATCTGGTGGCACTCACAACATTGCTGGGGACACGAGATAAAGCCGGGCGTGACACTTTTAGTGTCACCCACATACACAATAGTTTCGGTTTGTTCATAAAAAAGAATATCAGAATGTTGACATTCGTTTCTTCTGTCCTACGTTATAAGCGAATACACGGTTTCTTTATCGAAGAGATTTCGCGCTTCATAAAGCACGTGCAACTTGTTTACTCGAATATTACAGTGCTATATGTCATGTATAAGGAAAATAAGTGTGTGTGTGACATGCATGAGTGTTTACCGCAATTACAGTACAAGGTATTGCTTTTTGCAAGATTAGCCCAATCCGATTATAATACTACACGCCCATCAGAATTCTCCTGCACAAAATATTAAGTATGAGTTACTCCAGAGATATTATGTATGAGTTACTCCAGAGATATTATGTATGAGTTACTCCAGAGATATTATGTATGAGTTGCTCCAGAGATATGTATGAGTTGCTCCAGAGATATTATGTATGAGTTGCTCCAGAGATATTATGTATGAGTTGCTCCAGAGATATTATGTATGAGTTGCTCCAGAGATATTATGTATGAGTTGCTCCAGAGATATTATGTATGAGTTGCTCCAGAGATATTATGTATGAGTTGCTCCAGAGATATTATGTATGAGTTGCTCCAGAGATATTATGTATGAGTTGCTCCAGAGATATTATGTATGAGTTGCTCCAGAGATATTATGTATGAGTTGCTCCAGAGATATTATGTATGAGTTGCTCCAGAGATATTATGTATGAGTTGCTCCAGAGATATTATGTATGAGTTGCTCCAGAGATATTATGTATGAGTTGCTCCAGAGATATTATGTATGAGTTGCTCCAGAGATATTATGTATGAGTTACTCCAGAGATATTATGTATGAGTTGCTCCAGAGATATTATGTATGAGTTACTCCAGAGATACATGACCTGTACATTATTTGTTTTTAGATTCTATTATTCTGGCATACATTTAATTTTACCTTAGTCACTAACTTCACAAATGCATACATTTTGAGAGGTAGTAAAATACTTTTTTGTGAGGGTGAAACAAGACTTGTATGCCATAGGCCACTCAAGAAAGAATTATGTGCATATTTGCAAGAAGGGTACTGCTTGAAGAGCTTATTAGTGTAACAGTGTGGTACCTACGGTCATTCGCTTGTATTCATTACATTTACAATACCATCGAATTTCACTAAAAATCAAATAAAAGGATTATTTCAAGGAAAGATTAGTTTACCCTCCATACCAGCTCATGCCTAAAAGCCGGCTGGTTCAAATCCCCTATTAGGAACAGCATAATGTTGTAATCCACTTGCCGACTCAAAAGGCAGTTTATCCTAATCCGATATGGAATAACAAGTTTGTTTGAGATCACAGCTTTTCCTAAGTACTTCTTTCAAACAGTCACACACAAATTAAATGTGCGCATTGGTTATCAGGAAAAAATAAATGGCTTTGTTCTAGAAATGGCGCTGTCTGTTAATAATGTTAAATTTCATTACGTAATAACAACCACATAAAAATGAGATGACACAGCAGGAAAAGAGTGAGGAATTCTATCGAAGTGAATTTGAATGAAAGAAGGAATTATGGAGGAAGGAAAGACATGTACGAGTAGGTTAACGTTCAGCCATGTAGCAAACCTACGTCCTCGCGATTTGTTGTTGTTGTTTTGTGGACAAGAAAGTTCAATATATTTTGTATAAGGAATAAAAGTCAATTTTTTGTCAAATATAAGTCCTAGAAATCTGGCCTCGCCCTCCACAGGATTTCGTTGATTCCCGTGAAATCAATCAACTTCGTGATAACTATTGGTGCGAAATCAGCATCGATGGGCTGCATTTTGTAACAATGAAATTTTAGAATCTGCCGTAAGTTTATCGAACAATGTTAATCAACCATTCGATTGATTAAAAAAAAGAAAGGCCAAAGATATAATGAGATTAAAGTATCAAACAACGAAAACAAAACTGAAATCTGTGGTGTGAAAGAGCACACCTGACCCCGGCAGGCGCGTATTCCGTCCTTTCCTATTGCCCATTTTCCAACAGACATGCACTCAAGGCTAATCGAGACGTCGAAGACATGTAATGGTTCCGCCTGACTGGTAGTAAATCCTATACATTTTCTAAACACTCCCTACACGTGTAACCGTGTCCTTGCACTTGAAAAATACAAGTCTTGATCTGTTACCCAAGTGTATTTGAATGCACTGTGCATGGGGTTAAGGAAATGATTCATTCGTGAATTCAAAAGCTGATAGGAGGTATTGCACTAAAGTGAACATCTTGCCAACGTGTGTTTGTTTACAGTGACATACAACATTCCCTGGACACGGGTCAAATTAGTTAGAGGAAATTAGCATAACTGTATGGCACCTCGGCGTGTTACTGATCGCCTTCATTTTTCATAATTATTTTCTTTGAAATGACTTTTATAAAATGGTTTCATACATTATACATAAATTTATATTGATTTGACCATCAATTAGCCGTTAATGTTCTGTCAAAATTAGCATTCAGCCATCAACCATTGTCTGAAACACTATTCATATTTTTGGGAGACTTTGATTTCCGAATTAAATTTTTGATTGAGAAAATATTTCACTAAAGGGTTTTGAACCCGCCACCAACCGGCCACGGCACTCTGGTTGCTGTCGCTAGACACACCGTAGTTACTTGGTCACCTGTAGTCTAAAGAGAAAAGTGAACTAAAGAAAAAGACATCAGTCACTTGACTGATCGACGGTATCAATCCATTAATCGATCGATCAGTCTGTGACCCCTGACAAAGTGCTATAATAAAAACACGTATTCAGCCATGGATTAGCGAATACACATTAAATTGACGTTATCATCTCAATATACGAAAAGAAACGCCTTTAACTGGCATTGCTGTCATCTGTACATACGCTGGGAGGTGTTGGGGGGCTGAGGGAGGGCTGCTCTCAGCGTACGGAAAGTGTACATAGGAGGGAGAGGGTGGCAGGGCATATCTGAGACTGGTGTGTACCCTTTTCAATTATGGTAATTGACTTTTAAAAATGGTTTTATTCACATTTTTAGCAAGCGCAACAAGTTTAGGCCAGTTCCCCGAGCTTTTACAATGTATAAGACCAAAGAGAGAAAAATGTTGTTAAATTTCGCAAGTTTCGAGTACAATGATTACCTATTAAAGGTGTACATCTAATTCGTATTCGGGCTCGTCCATGTCATGGGAAACAGCAGAGTGACCATTGAACTTCATACGAGATTTTGTAGCCGGAAAACGGCAAAAAAGGAGACACTGTATAACTTTCAGCAATGTATAATAACATGAAATATCAGTCCTTATGCCTGTACAGATTCTTTACACCAGATAATGGGGAAACCTCCCATGTCGTAAGGGCCAGACTCGAAACGTTTGAGGATACAGAGGGCCGGATATTCCAAGATTGCTTGGCAGGCCCTTGATTTCCCATGTCTGATCTAGTCACTCCAGCATGCTTACACAGACTACTTTGGACAGTGCATTTTCAGCACCCACACGTCTTGCTTACACTGGGTGGAGGCGATAATGGCACTTGAGTACCATGAGGAAACAATGGTGGAAGGGGAGGTGCGTTTGGTTTCCAAGGTCGCCAGTGCTGATTTGTGGTGACCTGTGACCTGTGACCTGTGACCTGTGACCTGGCACTGGCTTTAAAATAGTGTTTGGTCCAGCGGACTGTGTGTGTGTGTGTTTAGGCCTTTATTTTAGGGGGTTGTCTGCCCCTGGCATTTACCCCTTGTATTAGTTGTGATTATTTATTTTATTCTTGTTTCTGTGAGTTTTTATGGTAGGGATTAGCTCTTTTTTCTATCAGAATTTTGCCCGGGCAGCGGCCTTTTTCGGCCTGCTCTATTTGACTTTTTAACTGCCAAGGTATTTTTAACGTGCGCAACGTGCATACGGGCCCTCCGAGTTTTTGTCCTTATCCGAGAAGACTAGGTGCTCGATCCTACTTACCATAGGATCAAGGATAAGATTTTTTTCCTCCGAAAAGAAGTCCAACATGCCTTCACTGACCTGGAATCGAACCTGGTACCTTCGGCACGAGAGGCGAGCACCTTACTTCTTAGATCGCCTTGTCCTAACGTGGGTCAGTGGATTAGATGCCAGCAGAACTGCTCAGCGCCGTCCTACACGTTTACGGGTTACAAATGAAGTGCAGAGAATTGTCTCCATTGAATAGATTCAAAAATTTATGGTGCAATTTTAGTTAACTGTGACACAAAATCACTCTGTGACTTGCTAGACGACGATATTGTTACATTATGGCAGGTGAAAAGAAAACTGGAGAGAAGGGGGCGGAAGACAGAAAGAAAGAGAGAAAAAGAAGAAAGAAAGAAAGAAATCAGAAAAATGAAAATAGAGAGAGAGAGAAAGAGAGAAAAACTAATGGTCTTTCATTTACAGAGACAAGAGAGAGAGAAAGAGCGGAAGAGAAAGAAAATAAGAAGTAAAGGATGAATGAAAGAAAGAAAGAAAGAAAGAAATCAGACAGGCAGAAAGGAAGGAAGAGGGAAAGAAAGAAAAGCTCTTATAAATGTATTATCATTTACTGTCTGATTTTTTGATTTTTTTTTTTAATCTTCCTTTGATAAAATCATTAATTTGTTTGTTCTCATTCTGTGGTGATTAACTTTGATATCTCAAGAATGCCAATCACTGCTTTAGACATACAGTTCATTATTTATCGTATGATTTCACCGACAGCTCGGCAGTAAGATGGTATCTTTTCCCTGTTCGAAGCACTGAAAAAAACACTAATCCTGTTTCTCTTTCTAATCACTTACGCTGTTTTCTTTCCGTTAACGCATTGTTTATACTGGTCTATGTCATCATGTTTATGGAATAAATAGTTGAGAACCGAATGAAAGATTGAAGAGAGAAGTGGGCAGGGCACATTTGAACTCTGTTGTGACAGCGTGACACGAATGCCATAATTTTATATCAAAGACGTAATTACCTTGTTTTCTTCCTAACTCTGCTTTCATCAAAGCCAGCGGCTCTCAGCCTTTCCGATAATCAGTCTCCCCACCTATCCACTCATCGCCTTTTCCGTCATTTTGGACCCTCTATCGGTCTTTCAAGCTTTTGCTCCCTCCAACCTCCCGAAACTCAACATTCCCGCCCCCCCCCCCCGGGGGTGGTATCGCCCTCTTTGAGAACCACTGAATTCCTAGCTCTTTACCCCATTGGGTTATTTTGCAGGCTAATCTCGCTAATAACAGGCTGAGTAATTTATTCCCGAATGTGCGGGCAAAATGTAAATTAGAATCAAATTTTGTTAGGATTGACAAATTTGCGGAACTCTTGATTGGCGTTTCACGTTAGTGATCAAAATTTTTTCAGTGCCATCTCGGTGCCATCTCGGTGTCATCTCGGTGCCATCTCAGTGCCATCTCGGTGCCATCTCGGTGCCATCTCCGTGCCATCTCAGTGCCATTTTCCCCATATCACGTCATTGCAAGTAATACATCGTAACCGTAATTCTTGTATGTTCCAACTCCACTTTTTGCATAGCCATAAACGTTTGCGGCTTCAATATTATAATAAGGATTTAAAGCATATCGGAACTGTGACAAAAAGGCACTTTAAACAAGTGTCAAAGTCTGCATTTGGTTTACCTGTTCTACATACAAAAGATCTCCAGATTTTCAGAAAATGGAGATAGAACATACAAGATCTAAGGTTGAGACATGCTTACTAACACTTGACTTGCATTTTATGTTATATACAACCAGTCGCGTGAGGACTTCATTGTACGAAAGCTTTGGGAGCTTCACAAATCTCCAAGAACTCAAGTTGGCACTCTGCTGGGTATGAACTCAATGCTTGTGGAAATTCGTAGTCGTTTGCAGTCATGTAGATCGTGTGTGTGTTTTGTAAACACGGATTGTGGCGAAACGTGGTAAAGTGTAGAAAATGATTCACGTCAACTTACTATCGCATCATGAATTATCCAGTTTAAAAACAATGCATGGATTAATAAAGAAGATCAGTGTCTAAGTAATTTCTTCATCGTTAATTCTAAGAGTTTAAAAGAAACAAATAAAAGAAATCATTTTTTTTTAACATAAAAACAAATTACTTCTCGTTAAATATTTATATATATTACATTTAAGAACTTCTCGTGATGGTACATATAGTTTGACCATGAAGCTCTTTGATGATAAACATGGGTAGTTCAGACTTCCACATTTCTGCACAAATATAAGCTAACCATTTACTTAGTAGTGGAACTGGGATATTTAATTTGCTTGTTCGTATATTTTACTTGCGGCCACGCCTGCTGCCTCTTTAGATGATTCTTAATTATGTTATCAAATTTTTAATAACAAAGTAATAATGTATTTTCGGAAAATAGAAAGTTTATAATAAAAACGTTGTTGGGGCATTCTGATAAACGGAATCTCGTTAAAATGTCCACAATATAAGATGTCAATGAATCTTGTTTAAACAATTCGTATTTTAAGGTCACGAATACAGTATCCCACAAAGAACATCTCTTCACAATGTGAAAATACAAGTCCTTGATTTAAACATGCATTTTGCAGGGTGCAATCTGTTTATGCAGCTGCGCCATGTGCTTTTGTAATGATTCTCCAGTTTTCATAATTTACATATTAATCGTTGCAGATTACACGATGTCTTGTTTTAGATGGGTGAATATTACAGGAAATGTACACATGACCAACGGAAGCATAATTATTTAGCAAAAGCCAGTAGATGCCAACATTTTAATTTGATCATTAAAAATAGGCATCAAAAGACAATGCGTAATTATAACAGTATAAAATAGTCATTATGAATAAAATGAAGTAAAATAAAGCATAGAGATTTGGGGTCAATTCCAGTCAGTAAAAAGTAAAATTCGATTTCCGTGAGAATATTTTCAATATCTGTAGATATAGTTTTAATATAGAAAGAGAAACTGACCTTCTAGAATGATAACCAATATTGGAAATTGAATTACGAGAATTTGTATACCTTTTTTCAGGTTGACATTATGTAACGCACCCAAATTAATACGGCTGTAGATTCTGACAGAGGGTGACTCACCGGACTGGGGTTTGGGAGGAGCAGGCTTGTAATCATCTGTAATCCTAGTCTTGGGTTACTGCAACTTATATGATCTCTACTTCTCTCTCTTTCTCTCTCTCCCTCTATCTATCTCTCTCTCTTTCTTTCTCTCTCTTTCTCTCACTCTCTCTTTCTCTCTCCCTCTCTCTCTCTCTCTCTCTCTCTCTCTCTCTCTCTCTCTCTCTCTCTCTCTCTCCCCCTCTTCCTCTCTCTCTCTCTCCCTCTCTCTCTCTCTCTTGGTACTTGAAGTGACATGACTTATCTTATTATAATATTGATAAGGTTTTACTGTTGCATGTGAATACTAGAGATTGTCACAAATCCCAGACTGGGAGATGTAATAAGTATGACAGGACAACAATCACGAACAAACAAGTTTAACACTTAACAGAACAATCCATCAGACTCACACATTTATTAAACATAATTATACATATAATAGCGCAATTACATATATTATATTATTGAAATGACTGCCGTACAACGGCCTTATTCTCACACACACGCTCCCTCGGATCCACAATCCGGTAGTTACTCCTAAAGGCACTTCGGCCTCAGCCTCTCCCCTCAGGGTCTTAATAGTACATTAATGATTCACTGGCACCGCAGTCTCTCAATATCACCTTCCTATTGTCATACACCTTAGCACTCCCCTCGCACCTCCGCAGGGCAATAACACATTAGTATTTCCATAGCCATCAACATGGCAACAACATAATATCAGTTCACGAGCCTATCAACAGGGCACAATATAGTATCTCATTCACTCTCATATCTACGTCCCTGTCCGTGGCCTGACTGCCACGACTTTATGTGCCTCTACTGTCCTGCCCCGACAGTCTCACTTCTGGCCTATGCACGGCCTCCGGCCCTATGCTGGCCTATCCCCTGTGCTCATCGAGGTGGCTCTGCGGCCCGTCCCCGACACCAGTCATAACTGGAAAGACCTCTCACTAGTCTTCTCGACTGCTTCCCCTTTATGTCCGCCCGATGGGCTTTTATTCACAGGTCCGATCCCTAGGACCTTCTAACTTGCAGTGATAGTTATACAGCGCTTTCGCCTCCTTCAGACCCCCCACTCATGACATGCACGACTTTCTCACTTGTCTCCGTGCGTTAATTTTACTCTCCTCTCCCCCCGTAATTATTAACTATCGCTCACTCCACTCGTGACATCATCCCCCACCCCAAAAAAATTAATGCAATTAATTTCAAATCGCATCAAGATGACTGTCAACGAGTGAGCCTGAGCAATACCTACATTAAAAATCACCTACCAGTTCCCCTAGTATATAGAATACCGAAATCAGGGGAAAATATGGGGATCAATATGGCCTGCAATATGCATATATGTGTCACATCATGAATAGCTAACTAACCACAATACTTAATACAGAATCAAAAACCATTCAACCTATCAACCATTCTTCATATCATATTTATAATGTCAATATTTTAAAGACGACTTATTCACACAGATCCTGTCAATGTTCCTGTCCTCCGATGTATAAGCTCCTGAAATCTTCCCCTAGGCTCGACTAAGGTAGTCGGCGATATGATTGCTGGTTCCTGGAATTGGTTGAATAACGAAGGTGTACGGCTGCAAAGCCAATGCCCATCTAGACAAGCGTGGGCTGGACGAACGATTCTTCGACAAAAATGTCAGTGGCTTGTGGTCTGTCTGGATACAAAATTCTCGTCCCATGAGATAACGTCCTAATTTCTGGACGGACCAGACAATGGCAAGACACTCACGCTCTATCACAGAATACTTTCTTTCTCTCTGCAATAACTTCCTACTGACATAACATACAGGATGGAGACATTCGTTCTTCTCCTGCAGAAGACAAGCGCCGACACCAGAGTCCGACGCATCCGTTCTGAGGATAAAATTAGATCGAAAATCGGGCAATATCAGAATGGGTGACGATGATAATGCTGTCACCAAATTATCAAATGATGTCTGACATTCAGACGTCCACTGGACCTTATCGGGTTGTCCCTTCTTAGTAAGGTCAGTAAGAGAAGATGACAAGGAGGAAAAATTTGGAATGAACTTTCTGTAATAATTTAAAATTCCCACTAAGCTTCTGACTTGTTTCTTTGTTTTAGGGATTTGCAACCCTACTAACTTGTCAATTTTTGTTTCTTCAGGTCTCTGAACACCTCTACCCACAATATGTCCTAAGAATACTATCTCTGGACATGCCAAATCCATCTTTGCGGGTTTAGCAGTTAACCCAAAATGACGTAATCGTTTAAAAATTACTGTTAGTGTCTGAATATGATCAGACCATGTCGACGTATGGCATGCTATATCGTCAAAGAATGACACGACATTAGGTATGTCCTTCAACACCAATCTCATTAATCGTGCAAACGTCGCTGGCGCGTTTACCAACCCAAATGGCATGACCTTAAATTGGAATAATCCAATGGGCGTCTGGAACGCCGTGTATTGTTTAGACTCCTCAGTAAGCGGGATTTCCCAATAACCTTTCGTTAAATCAATCTTGGAAAACCACGTGGACCCGGCTAATGAAGCTATTAATTCCTCCTGGAACGGAATAGGCTCCCTATCGCCTACCGTAATAGTGTTCAATCTTCGAAAATCAATACAGAACCGCACCGATCCATCAAGTTTTTTCACGAGGACGATGGGTGATGAATACGGCGATGTTGATGGTTCTATCACATCTAACTTCAACATTGACTCAACTTCCTTTATGACTCTATCTCTCGAAGAAAAAGGCAACGGATACGGTCTAAGAAATACTGGCTTATCCGAAGTCAACTTTATTTGGTGCTGGATCACCGTAGTGCGACCCGGCAAATCCGTAACAACATCCGGAAATGACGCTAACAGGGTCTCAAGTTCCCTACTCCTTGAACTGGTAAGGTCAGGGTTAATTTTTACGTCCCTGTAACCTTGTGTCGGAGTTAACTCCGGCAATTGAATTTGTAACTCCTCCTGCGCCTCGGTGTCGCTTACGTCACAGTCCAACTGGTCTACGACCCCCGTACAAGCAGTAGAGAAGACAGTCTCCTCTGGTCTTGTCTGTGCACACAGATACTGTGGTCTCTCATAAAATCTCTGTAGCATATTAACATGGAAAACCTTACTCGCTCCATCAATGTGGATAGCGTAATCTACCTTTGAAACAACTCGCTCAATAACATAAGGACCTTTCCATGTCATCAATAACTTATTATGGTCCGTAGGTAACAACAACAGAACCTTGTCTCCTGGCTTAAAAATTCTCAGTTTGGAACCTCTATCTTTATAGTCTTTTGCTCTTTTCGAAGCGATACCCGAAGCTTCTTCTGCTATAGTGCGCGCTGAAGATAGTCTTTCTCTTAAATCAACAAGGTACTGAAACCTTCTTAAACGGTTCCGAAACCGTGGGGATCTTTTGACGAGGAGCCTGGGGTGAACGACCCCTATGCGTCGTCTTTTGGCACGCACTGCACGTCTTACAATATAAACGTACATCTCTGTATACTGACGGCCAATAAAAATCTTTCAGAACCCTTTGCTTGGTTCCCGCACTTCCCACATGATCCGCTAATGGAACATCATGGGCCAGACGCAATACTGTAGCAATTAACGACCGTGGCACGACGACCTGCTTTTGAACAGAAGCCACTGTGACGTACATACGGAACAGAATGCCCGCCTGAACAACAAAGGAGGACGACCCGTTCTTATATCTCCTCGTTTTCTCGGTTCGCGCTTCCCCAAAACATGGGTTTAATGATGGGTCCTCCCTTTGTAATTTCGCCAAGCGCTCTGGCGTGATATCTAGGTTGACCGCTGGCGTGGCCAAAGGTCTAATGTTATCTTTATCAGCTACCCGTCGGCGTGTTTCGACCGCGGCGCAAAAGTCAATACCTTTTGATTGCGACCATGCTTGCACGTTCTCATCGGAAGGGGAAACCACCCGTGATACATTCCCAATGATGAGCTGGGCGCCTGGGAAACAACCAACGACTGCCTCGACTTCCCCGCTAAGGAAAGGTGTATCTATCATTATTTTTGCCATGGGTAGTTTCTCAATGGCCCCCGAAAATTGGATGCACGGGACAGTCTCACCTGTAAGCTGTGAATCCCGAATGCAGTCCCTATGCACTCCCACAACGGTAGATCCTGTATCTCGTAAAACCGAGACCGGTTCGTCCCCAACAAACCCCGGATAAACCCTAAGACCACCTCCTGTATGACATGAATTTATAACGGGGATCTTTCTCCCACAAGGTAAAACACCGGAAGATAATAACTTCTCACAACTGGGACACTTAGAATACTGTCCGCCTCCGTTGTCCGATGTAACACACGCAGCCGCATGATGAAATTTATTTGGGGAGCATGGACTGGAGCCACTGTCCACGTTCGCCGCTATCCTACCTGCAGGGCAGTTCACGCTGATGTGATCCGCTCTACCGCAGTTCCAACACTTCGCGGCCCTACACTCGCGTGAAAAGTGACCCACGCGTCCGCAAGTCCAACACTCCGCTCCCTGTGCTGCTCTAGGCCTGGGTCCCCGTGACCCATCGCGACCGGAACTAGAGTCCCTATGCCGTCGGTCATCGGCAAAGGTCACAACTCGCCCCCGGCCATTACCGCGACCTAGCCCTCCTGCTCGGTCAAACTTACCGGATCCATATGCCGGTGATTGGCGATAGCCCCTACGCTGCCCCTGGGCTTGCCCGCTATAGGCACCACGCTGACGCGACCTGTCCCTAAGTCCTGCCGGCGACCCCTCGACAACGGCGACGTATCCAGCATCTTGGACGTACGCCCTGGCGACTGGTTTGGACGGATGCGCCGTACGGTATGCTTCCGCCAACTTAGACGCCTCCTGCACCGTCGCGGGTTCGTTCTCTTTCAGGAAAGCCACCAGATCTTTGTGGCACGAAGCGTACAGCTGGTCACGGATCATTAAGTCTTTCAGTTTAGCAAAATCCGTGCCCACATGCGCCAAGTCTACCCAGTTCGCGAAATACTCCGTTAGTCTCGCGACGAAGGCAGCAAAGTCCTCCCTGGTATCTGCACGTGCTCGCCTAAACTGCTCCCGGAAATATTCCTCGGTACGCGCAAATCGGCGAAGCAGCAAAGCCTTCAGCTTATCGTAGTCTTGCACGTCTTCGCGCTGTAGCTCTTTAAAGTAGGTTAACGCTCGCCCCTGCAATAGCGACGCCAGGTACGTGGCCCATAATTCCTTATTTTCCCCCCATTGCAATTGTGCGTTCAGTTCGAACCTGTAAAGGAAGGCGTCTATGTCGTCCTTCCGGTCGTCGAACGTAGGGAGCTTAATCCTAACGCCACCTTTATTGTGTACCTGCCGCTCAACCGTTTCCGTTGGCGTATTCTTCTTGAGTTCTAACTCGGCGATTCTTATTCGCGCCTCTCTCTCCTGCTGCTTATCTTCTAACTCCTTTAACTTAAACTCCCTTTCCTCTTCCTTATCCTTAGCCTCTCTTTCTTGTTGCTGAGCCTTAGCCTCTTTTTCTCGCTCTCTATCCTTAGCACGCTCATCGCGCAAATCCGCCTGCTGTTCTTTGATCCAGCCGCGTAGCTCCTCTCCCTCAAGGCCAAGTTCCTTACCCAACTTCATTAATTGTTGGAGTTCCGCCATTTCACAGATTTATGGTTATGGTATGTATTACCAAAACGGCTAACCTGTCGGTATGATCACTAACAACACGACCAGAGACCTGAGATCACACCAGATATAACCACACCTACTTGTATCCAATACAATTCAGAAATTTACCTTTACAGCACAACTAATTCTATATTCATAAAATGTACTGCACTATTAATAATAAAAAAGAGTAGAAAAGACAAGAATAAGGAAATTCAATAGAAGGACCACAAGTACGTCAAGGACAACGAACCAGACTAGGACAAAGCTTCTACAAAAAAAAGAATATAATGGAAAAAACTGCAACCTAACTACGCCGATTACACAACAAGGTACGAACAAGAACAGAGTCTGAAAAAAAAGAACGTATCTATAGATAGGTAGAGAGAGGGACAAGAGAATACGTCTTCCTGCGGAACAGAGAAGATATCGACGCTACAACTAAACAATATTACAGGTCCCTACAGAACTGTTCACTGTGATGAACGAAGTTCCAAAGTTTACCACACCTTTTTAAAAGGATAAACTAAGTTCAACACAGCAAACCCGCGCCACCGCCCGTATAACCTATAACGACAAAAACAGCAAAAACAGGGAAACAGACAGATGAAAAGACAGCCCTTAATCCAGGGTACAAAATTTTTGACTTTTACTTAACTTTCAGCCTTATGCGTTTAAGTCCTCGACCTAGTCGGAGCTCTGGCTGCTTGTCTCCTCAGGCTGCACGCACACTCTCTGCAGAAATTTTAAATACACATTAATACCTATTCATAGCAATACATGCATCAATACATATTATTATTCATAAACATACATAAATCATATCATCATGAAATTTCCATTCATCCCACGAACAAGGACAACAGAACGAATTCCTAGCACAACAGAAAAACAACTAGATATAACGAATACACAATGTCAAAATGACCACAGGTAACCAGGACGAGCCCCCAGTGTCACAACGGACGAGCCCCCAGTGTCACAAATCCCAGACTGGGAGATGTAATAAGTATGACAGGACAACAATCACGAACAAACAAGTTTAACACTTAACAGAACAATCCATCAGACTCACACATTTATTAAACATAATTATACATATAATAGCGCAATTACATATATTATATTATTGAAATGACTGCCGTACAACGGCCTTATTCTCACACACACGCTCCCTCGGATCCACAATCCGGTAGTTACTCCTAAAGGCACTTCGGCCTCAGCCTCTCCCCTCAGGGTCTTAATAGTACATTAATGATTCACTGGCACCGCAGTCTCTCAATATCACCTTCCTATTGTCATACACCTTAGCACTCCCCTCGCACCTCCGCAGGGCAATAACACATTAGTATTTCCATAGCCATCAACATGGCAACAACATAATATCAGTTCACGAGCCTATCAACAGGGCACAATATAGTATCTCATTCACTCTCATATCTACGTCCCTGTCCGTGGCCTGACTGCCACGACTTTATGTGCCTCTACTGTCCTGCCCCGACAGTCTCACTTCTGGCCTATGCACGGCCTCCGGCCCTATGCTGGCCTATCCCCTGTGCTCATCGAGGTGGCTCTGCGGCCCGTCCCCGACACCAGTCATAACTGGAAAGACCTCTCACTAGTCTTCTCGACTGCTTCCCCTTTATGTCCGCCCGATGGGCTTTTATTCACAGGTCCGATCCCTAGGACCTTCTAACTTGCAGTGATAGTTATACAGCGCTTTCGCCTCCTTCAGACCCCCCACTCATGACATGCACGACTTTCTCACTTGTCTCCGTGCGTTAATTTTACTCTCCTCTCCCCCCGTAATTATTAACTATCGCTCACTCCACTCGTGACAGAGATATAAAACAAAAGTGTATTCATACTTCGCCAATTGCAGCAAATTGAAAAAAAATAATTTTTGTTTTTATTTTTATTTTCACTGTGATACCCATGGATTCCAGTAAAGTTAACGTGTTATTGACAAAACGGTGCTGAAATACAAATTTAGAAGCTAATAGTCTCCTATTATTTGATGTACAGTCCGCTGTTCGGGCTTTTATCTCTTAATTTACGTACAGCAGAAAAGTTAATCACTATAATATTGTTCTTGCTTTAAAATACAGATATTCGAGCTTTTAGTCTCACTTGCACTATTGTGTTGTAAAATCCAAAAGACACCTGTTGTATGCACTGTTGTATGCACTGTTGTATGCACTGTTGGCTGTTGGTGATAAGGTCAATGTGGTAGTACGCCAAAGCTTTATAGTTGTAAGCTTAGTTATGATGCATAGCCAAGCTTCTCTTCGGTTGCTCAGTGGGCCTAGTAGTTCTGTAACGCATTAATATACATTGGTTTACATTGTTTTGTTTTGGAACCCATGGTGCATGGTGGGGTTTTGCTTGACTTTTTTTTTTTTGTTTAACCTCTTTCTCCTGTACTTAAAATAAGCATTTTTTGTGTTTTTTTTATACGAAAGTTGCTTAGGATTATATTTTTTATGTTAACATATTATATCTGTAAATCTCATTAATGAAAATGGTCATAAAACGATAGTTTTTTGTCCAGAATGACTTACGAAGTTTTATTTTTGTCTTACATTTAAATGCCCCTTGATAAATCTGAATAACTCGCATTTTCTTACAACAACAGTTGTCGTTCTTTTGTGCTTTCTGGCCCTTTCCAAATGCAGACCTTTGATTCATTGCAAAACCAGTGTTATCAACAACAGAAATATGCAATAGAAGAATGATTTCCAGACCTAGGCGCCATTCCAGGAATGAGTGAGTTTTTTTCGTTGGGGGTGGGGGTGGGGGGAGACGATATGGGGGGAATGCTGAAATCTGAAAGGTTATCTCACCAATGTGTTTGGCACGTCTTAGGTGTCAGTAGGAGCGTTAATCTGAACCAAATAAGAATAATTGTGGAGACTCGACCTACCAATATCTCATTGTCAGGCAGGCCGGTGACATTTTCAATAGCAGTCCCTGGGGTGAAAGTTCGGCATTTGCCAAGACCAAAGTGTGTTTGTTATTGTTCAGCTTTTGGCTAGCAGTTTGACACAAATCTGACTCCTTGCCCACCCCTGTCACATATTATTTACTGTGCCTCTATGGAGACAGTTGGCACTTTTTGCATTTAAACTGGCCTGGTGTGCATACAGAAAGGAGCTATAATTATCCTTCGCTGTGTTCTCCAGTTTTAATGTTAGCATTTAAGCTGATTCTATATAGTTGTATTTCCCCTATTCTTTTAAATGGCATTGTTTCTGATAGGCGGATGAGTGACTTCCATAATTCAAGGAGTAGACAAAGAAACGTATGAAATATACCTGTGTGTAATGTGACAGACTGGTGATAAGTGAATGCCGATTGTTATTCAGTTAAAGGGCCACTTCTCATTCGCTATTTCACACTATGGGCTTTAGGCGCAGCAAGTTGCCATGAAAGTAATAATAGCAGTAAACGTCCAAAGAAAAGCAAGGCTTGCAAACATATTGTACCTATCAGAACCATGCCCAATTTGTTGCCTCAGTGCAAAAAACTTCATGTTCACCGGGAAAAAATTTTTGTCGTTTGATTACATCACATCATAGTTCAGATTAATTCATTTCACCCAACGGCTTTTTATATGACCATGGGCAGACTTTGTTTAAAATAACGCAGTGTAGAAATGGAAGGCCTGACCTAGTGTAGTAATTATTTAAATGTGTATTCCCTTCCCTTGTAAGCTAATGGGGGCTTGGGATAGTGAAATTACACCAAGGGACAGTAAATTTTCACCAAGGGATAGTAACGATTTTCTGGATTGCCTTGCATTTTTTTCTCTTCAAAATCATTTGAGGTCCTTAGTCAAAGGAGTGGCGACAGCAGTTTGTCGATAATTTGAGGACCATTATTGCTGTCCTTAAGTACAAGGTCAAAAGCTTTGGCCAATTTTGTTTTAAGGCGATTAATTAAACATGAATCCCAAAACGGCCATATCGCCATTGCCAGGTAAAGAGATTACGTGTCTGACGTAACTGATCTGTGGACAGTCCTGGGTTTCCGGTATTTGCTGTATCGTATGGATTAAGACTAGCGATTTCTGGCAACTGTTTCAAACTGGCTTGTTATACGTCAGTATAGGAAACTGTACGGAAGAAGTGTGATGTTATAGATTATTGTGTATTCCAGAGAATGCAGTTTATCTAATTTGGAATATGGATCAACAAAGCTAGTTGCCATTTGGTTATTGGAATTGTATATTATAGTTTTTACTGTGCTTTGGTATACCGTGATTCAGTTGAGTGATTTTTGTGAATATGTGTGTCTCTTTAGCCGTGTTTGATGCTATTATGTGGTACATTTTAGTGTTCAATATCCTGGCTGAAGGAGTACAAGACATTGTAAATATACTTTACCAATCTGCCACGGGAATAAAAATTATTATAGAGCAAACGCCTTTAAGTGTTAAATTAAGAAATATCTGCGCTGACTCTAATAAATGTCATTCTTCATCAGACCAGCAATCTCTGCCTATCTCGCGTGTGCAGGTTTCATTGTACTTCATCATTGCCAGGCAAATATTCTGACTAATTGATAACAAAAGAATAGCATGTAAATAGCAGGGACACATTTTTAAGCTTGAGATCACAGTGTACCCGTTCAAAAGATGTCAGCTAGTTATAGGGAATTTCAGTCGGGCTTTTTGATTTTTGGATGGGTCACAATGATTTTGTTTTTTTTGTAACCAGACTTGGTATGGTTTTTCCATCTTGAGAATGCCAGACTCAATGTCTGTGTCTTTGTTGGACTGTTTGTTTTTCAATTTAAAAAGATAAAAATATATTTGATGGGAAGAAAAATGTACGGGGAAGGTGATCTTCTGTTGGTCTTCGTTATGATATAATGTACAGTTAATGGTGTATTTTTTTTTTTTGTAAGGTGTAACTTATACAACCTCTAACTCTGTTATAAAAGTCTAGTGGGTATCTTAACAATGATTATCAAAACCTCTGTCGTATGACGCTTCAATGCTGATGTCCTGTTCTCAGCCCTCAATTGTGTCAGTCTATTCTTGGTTAAGTATGTGTCTTTGAAGAGTTAACTATCGTAGTAGGTGGCCAGTTTTACCAGAGGGTGAAGAGGTGACTCCAGATAACTGTTTTTGATCTCCCTTTATTGTCATTGTTGCTGGCCTAAAAATCCTATCCCTCAACAGCCCTTTTTGTGTGGCATTAATGCAGCGTGTACTTTGGACGTTAATTATTCTTTATTCCTACACGTTTGTGCCAGTCTTAACGGGGAATTACATTCTTCAAAATAATAATGTTCTCCAGGAAAGCTGCCGTTTGTTGTAACAATGAACACCGTGGCCAAACGCGCGCACATTAATGACTCCAAAATGCGTGTAAGCCAAAGTAAAGCCAAGCCCTAGACTATAGACCTACCCGAAGACTTATACAAATAATTCAAAAGTCCCTTTGAAAAGTCACCCCGGGTACACTCTTTTGTAATCCCTGTGCATTAGGGCAAGGTACTTTTCAGGAGCGATAATTCCCTAAATTAATACTGGCGACCAGCAATCGAACTAGATCGAACTCGGCGAAACAGGAATGTGTATGTACGAACACTTTACCAGTACACATAGGACGTAAAGGTGAACTGGTTAATAGCTGAGTATTAAGTCTGGAAGGTATGTGGGCCCAGTGCCGTATGCCATTATGGTCTCGGGTGAATGCTCTCATTAGTCCAACGACTTTTTATTGGAAGATGAAAGGTTATAACGTTGCCTTACTGGCGCTTTGTTTATCGAGCAATGGCTTGAATGAGAAGGTTAACTACTACACCATTCTTATTGATGCCTCTAATAAGAGTAGACCAAAATATGTACGTGTCAACAAGACGCAGCAGAGAGGAGATTTACGTCCGATAGAACTTTCAGACTTAAATGTTGTCTGAACCATGCATTTGAGAAAAAAAAAAAAGGTTATTAGTACGATAAGATAAAAATCACTTTATTATCGTAGGAGGGAAATCCACTTTCACAGAATGTTTAAAAGCACATAATGTGATATTATATATCTCCAGCATCATTAAATGAACATCATAACTCAGTAACAGACATAAGATTAAGTTGCATGGCACGGTACCTTGAGAGACAGGATCACTACAATAATGGGAGGAGATAAATTGTCAAGAAATGCGTTTGCTCATATCTTCTTCTTCTTCTTCTTCTTCTTCTTCTTCTCCTTCTCATGGAGATCTTCTCATATCCAGAGATCAGCCAAGGGGAAAGCTATTCATAGGAACATCAAACTTACTGGTGGTCTGCAATGTCTGAATTTGATTACCGTACGCAGTATCACTGCTTTGTTGTTCTGTCTTTTTTTTTTTTTTCTCGTGGAAGGTGGAACAATAGACAGGCATTTTCCCAGGGAGATAAAATATTGATTCCAATAACATGGTTGAATACTGCAGGACCCTTACCATGGGACTGGGTCTTTGGCTGTGATTTGTCTTGTGGACATGGAGAACTGAGTTCCTCAATGGTGGACATTCAAGTCCTGAAGATCATTCGCTCATGTGCGCTGAGAGAGAGTGGGAGACAGAGAGGGGGAGAGAAAGAGAAAGAGAAAAAGAGAGAGAGACAGAGAGAGGGAGAGAGAGAAAGAGAAAGAGAGAGATAGATAGATAGATAGATAGAGAGAGAGAGAGAGAAAGAAAGAGATAGATAGATAGATAGATAGATAGATAGAGAGAGAGAGAGAGAGAGAGAAAGAGATAGAAACTTCGACAATTTGTTTGTAACAATGGAGAAGATACACTCTGTACTTAAAAATGTTCATTGACGTCAACTAAATGTTCCGTATCGTGATTTTATTTCACCGAAGTGGACAGTGGTCAGTTTCAAGAATTCTTGTAGGGTTCATTCTACTTCTGATGTCCTGGTGTGGACGCTGACAATCCCATGAAGTGTTTAGGAAGTCATTATATATCTTGGCATTACTATTGATTCATTGCTTAACTGGCATGCGCATGTAACATATGTATACAAGAAAGCCAACCAGCGCATGTATTTCCTCAGAAAGCTCCGCTTTTTAAAGTTACCAAAAGCATTCTGAAAATATTTTACACCATGGCTATTCAGAGCGTTTTGATGTATGGAGTTGTCTGTTGGGGAGGAAACATCTTACAAAAAGATAAAAATAAGATCAATAATTTAATTAAAAAAGCATCCAAAATTTGTATCTGTGATCTGCCATATTTTGATGAGCTGTACACTGGTGCTTGTATTAAAAAAGCTAATATTATTATAAATGACCCCCAACATCCCCTGAACAAGGAATATATAAGATCTGTAAGAAGTTTAAGGCTGTTGTCAAAGAAAACTAAAACTGAGCGCTACTTTAAATCGTTTATTCCATCATCAACTAGGATGTTACAATAATGTCGTCATCTTGATCGTAATCTGTGCACAGTTGAATTATGTCCTGCGTGTCAGGTCAATGTGTTTTAGTTAGGGAAGCATATTGTGTGCACTGTTAATTTTGTTCATTTAGTTAATTTATCAGTGTGTGTGTATATATGTGTGTGTGCGCGCTATGTATCATACTTTCTGCTTCTGTAACTGTATTGTTATGTATTCAATGATCAAAACAAATTTCCTTGTACAAGGACGAATAAAATTTATCTTATCTTATCTTATCTTATTATCTTGAATCATGCAAATCGCCCCTTTAGTAAAGCTTCTATTACCCACTTGAAGGTACTTGTGTATTTAGCGGTCAAATTTGCGCAGTACTTTGGTGTCTGCCGCTGTCAGCCGCTCTAGTGACACTTTTCTAATGGGAGTATAGACAGACAGGAAAAACTGGGAAAAAGGGCCTCACAGCAGTTCATAATTATCGTGATTTACGTTAGACTGAAAGAGGAAAAATTCTTATAATTTGGTGAATGCGTATTCTTCCGTGTGGAGGAGATCCGGAATTTTGGGACGCCACTATCCTGAAAGCAGGATTACTGCAAGCGAAATGAAATGTCTCCTCAAAACCCTCAACATCACAATAAGAGACAGGCAAAGAAATGAAGTTGTAAGAGCAGCTGTTGACACAGACTCCTGCCTGCATTTCATAGAAAAACAACGTCTTAAATGGTTTGGCCACCTGCCACGAATGCATTTGGTTAACCAGCCTCGAGAGCCTTCAACACCAAGTTCTCAGGCTACAAAGGAAGATGCAGACCACGCAAAAGATAGATTGAAGGAGTCAAAGGAACCCTGAGAAACAACAACATCTCAGTTGAAAGAGCGGCAGAGTTGGCCTAGCATAAAAAAGTGCATCTCCCCTCGACGCTCAACAGCAACAGAGGATGGACAATCACAGTCACAATCACTATCATGCAGTTCGGTGATTAACATGGTATTTATAACTACGAGATTAATGTGCATGCTTTCATAACGTAAATGACCTAAATGAGAGATGTTCACGCTAGAGCTGCAGTAGCGTTTGTGAAAACAGCCACGATACCTTTGCATTGCCTGCCGAGTCTGGAGATATAAAGACACACAGATTAGGCTGTTCCTGTGTGGCTCTGTAACCTGGAAACACAGTCTTCAAGGCTCAAAGTGGACATTTAGTACACACTTGCAGAGAGGGAGTAAAAAAATGAGTTTACAACCCTGTATGTCCTCTGTCAACTTTACAGGCCTGATTTTCTTTTAATCAAACGTTTCTCTGCGCTAGACAAGCGCCATACCTCTTGTGTAACTGTCAAGTCAATATTGGCCCGTCTTGTGCTGTATTGCAGATTGTAGAAATATATCGACGAGCGTTCATTTCACGAAAGTGCGTACCCGCGGGGGCGCCTGCAACAGAATAGATGACTTTATAGTGCACTAAATTACTGGAACTATTTCTGGGTACACTGGCCTCTTTGCTGCCTCTGATCTGGCCTGTACTTTTTGTCTCCCCTATGCATCCTCTTCGTTTCCCTCGGGCTCGCAGTCTTTTTTGAAAGCTGAGATTTGAAACTTTTGGGAAAGCGAGACTATGGGAGATGTTCAAAGGAAGAAAATCCTCGTCAAACTCGTGTTTTGGTCCTTGACTTTCTTACCTTCATCTGTGTTGTATGCAGTCATGAGTCTGGGGGTTCTACGGGCAACATTTTGCTCAGCATACTTGTTTATGGAAAAGAACATTCCAGTTGTCACTGGGGACAATACGTTTGTTATTTTAGAGAAGTTCGAGTGTCTGAGACCTATGAAGTTGCCCAGCTGAAATTGCATGGCGAGCAACTCCACACTGAACTTTTTATTTTAAAACTTGATATCAATTTGGGACCATCTTACAACGGTGCAGTGTTTTCTCACTTCCACATTGACCAGTCTTTCATTTCATGACTAAGACTTTTAAATGTTCATAATTTCCTCTGTCTCGTCACAGACATGAATTTATGTCTGGGCACGCCCAACTTGTTTTGCTACGGACAAAAGACCGTATAATACCCAAGTCTTGGTTAAATTCACGTTTTAACACCATTTTCTAGAGTGCAGTTGTTCTATCTATCTATCTGGGGTATAATTTCATACGATATAAAGTTTCTTTTTGGGAATAACAAAATGGATTGTAAGCAAAGGATAAAGCAGGACACGGCGCTAACCGTTTTTTTTTTTTTGCGTCTCTTGTGAAAGTTTGGTTTTGATACGTACCGTCTTTGTCCGTAACAGAATAGCAGATTTATCTTTAATAATGTGTCTATAAATGTAAATCAACCAGGTTCAGTGGTGCCATTGTGGCTATAGCAATGCGTCGGTGAATAGTGTGTCTTGATAAAAAAGCCTTGTGGTGGACGAAGCTGTGGCACTTTGGTATTAATGTTTAAATTATTCTCAAGCTGCCAGTCACATTTAGTCTAGAAAAGGGTAAATCGATCAAATAAAAGCTGTACCTCTATACTATCCTACCTGGGGCATTTTGTGGTCTTTGTTCATGATATCAGAGAAAGGTCGGCAAGTTATCACTGAAGACAGGAAAAATCGATACATGGCAGGCAGAAAAGCAGAGGGGATCTGTTTAAGATTTGGGCTCAGTCTGTATGGAACGGTCACCTCTGTGACTTCATTATATGCTTCTGTCTGGGTGTTAAGAGACCCCGTTTCTGTTTTATGTCCTGCCAGCTACAAACGTCAGTGTTGTGAGGTTCGCTGTATCTGCGTTATTTTGTGAAAGTTCATCATTCACGTCAATCATGAAGTTGTCCTCATTCTGGTCCCAGTGTTTTCTCTCAATTTGTGGTAGAAAAATGGCGTCTCTTTCCTTAGTAAGGGGAATAAGTTGGACTTGTGACATTGAACAGTTTTCGATAAATTGTTCATGTTTTGGAGCTAAGTCATGTACGAAGAAAGATTCTATTGATCATGTTTTTTTGGGAGTCCAATTGGTTGAATTTTAACAGAACAATTCTCACCAATTCATAATATCAATGTGACCAGAGGAAAAACTAATCTGTGCTGTGTAACGTGTTTCTCCTACACTTTAAATGTGGACATTGAACATTTACATAGCAGGGGAATAATTAATTTCCTCTTTTTTACAGCCATGCTATTCATAAATTACTTCTTTATGAATTCACAGTTCAGTTCAGTTTTTGGGTTTCATTCTAACGTATTTTTGCTTTTTCCTCAATGTAGTCTAGAGTTGCTTTCTGTATCTCATGCATGGTGTAGGTTCTCGCTCGTAGTGGCTTCTGTCAAAATAATATTTTGCTGTTCTAATGTTTCAAATGCTCAGTTGAAATATAATCATTCTCGGTATGATTGCTTTCTCTTTGGTTATTCTGGTTTGGGCTGTTTATCTCTGTTCTTGTGGGATGTTTCTTTAGTACTAAACATTTTTTTGTTATCTTGGTTTTTAGTTTCATACCGACAGTTGGTGTAATTTCACTTTATTCATTGCTTGCGCCTATGGAGCACTAACGGCTGATCTGTTAATTTGTTCAGCGCAAATGATTAAATTGGGCATCGTATCAGTGAATGGACATATTAATGTAAAGATGTCCCTTGTTTAGCAAATTATATTAATATTTCAATATTTGTGGTGACTTTAATACTTAAGTCAAAGAGAGATGATCGCTGTTGTCGCTGTAGAAAATAATGACAGACAAAAAAATCAGGTTTTAATTGGGTTGTGTAAATAAAAATGGTGAAGAGAATTTTTTTCTCTCACTTTGGTATGAGCCAGAATTGGGCAAGATGAAGTTATTTCATGATTTGTGCGAGTATTTTCTCAGCGGATTATAATTATATACAAAACACTGTATGAAGTCATGGCTACTGCAATGGTATTAGTTTAACTTTTGCCTTTTTCTCAAAATGTATTCTTGTGGATGTACTCATAAACAGTTGAAGGAAATTACAACTTTCGTGGCTGAATTTTAAACAGTATGTCCAACCAGACACTACTGTGATAATATTCTATTGGATTAATCTGTCTTCGACATTTAACAGAAGCGATACTTCAAAATCTTGGATTTGACTTGATTGGTGTTTCATCGAAAAGTCAGATGCGAAGAGGAACTTTGGAATTTGTTATAAAAATTAATGTTACTTTTTGATTGGTGACTTTGACTCAGCATCTCCAAGGTACAATCTCTCAGTGTCAGACATGTTCGGGACAAACCAGGTCCCCCGGGACTTCCGGTTAAAGGGCTACACAAGCCAAAACATGTTCTCACCCAGGCAGCCAGTTATCGCCCCGTCTCCAGATGACCGGAGGAAAAATGAGGAACAGTTGCTGAAATATTTTGGTAAATCCTCCATCTTTGATCCAGGTAGGTTTGAGGAAGGAGAGAATCCAAACAATCATAATATTTGTAGAAACATTTAACTATCCAAAAATCCAATATTATCCATGTAAGATACAATAAGATAAGAATCACTGTATTTTCTCAAATTTAATGGGAAATTCTCTTTCACGGAGTGTCGAAGAGCACATTCATGGTACACACATCTTAGGCATCACTCATAAACATAATTATAACTCAATTAAATCAATAACAGTCGTACATGAAGTGACATGGTGAGGAATCTCCTTGCATTATGGCACATACTCAGCTAAAATGTCTCATTTAGGCGAATTGCGGAGGGTAAAATATGCACATCATGATTTTTTCCAAATGATAACACTAATGGCAATAATAACCCAACAATAAAACAGCACCAGAAACCAGTGGATGATTTAAAAAGCCACAAGATGGAGATTTACAACTGAAAGCGTTCGCATTGGTACTTTGAGTTCTGAGTTTGGGTTTAACGTCGTGTCGGTGCGGTAACAGCCACATTGAGCCTTTCACGCTTTCTTCGTTGAATGTTTTACAAGTACGCCCAGCGAGTATTTTGCGCTAGGGGTGCGTATTTTTAAGCCTTGTGTGACGCCAGGGCTAGAGAGCTGCCCCCGAAATTCTCTGGAAATACTCCTAACAACAGCCTTAATTAATTATTCTTTCAGATTTTCTGTTTGTTTTACTCATATTTTTTAGTTGAAAGGGTAGGGGGCATGCTTAGGGATTCGATACGATTTAAGGTTAAGGGTAAGGACTTGGTTAGGGGTAGGTCGGTATAAGTACTCCCCCCCCCCCCCCCCCCCCAGTGCAAAATGTTTGGGGACAGTACGTACTAATAAGGACAGCCTTTTTCGTTACCTTACTTTGGTTTACTTTTCAGTTTCAGCCTCCTATAAAAAACAAAGTAAATAAAAGTGAAATTAAACCCTAAAAGGAAAAGGCCCGTACTGCAAAGTATGTCTGTCTATAGTGTGCGTTTTGTAAAAACGATAACTAGTTTAAAACAATGTGTAGACTAGACAATTATTTTGAGCATGACGTCATGGGATGATCGTCTTTTCAAACCAAGAGGTGGACGTAACACCATCCAAATTCTGAATCAGTGGCAAAGAGCAAACTTTTGATAAATACAAGTTTTCAAAGTGAAACTGACACGTGGACAAACTTGAAACTTGAAAGAAGGGAATAAATGGCTTGTTTAACACTGTGGCTGACTGATATGGAGTAGAATTGTAATAATGAAGGGGAGGCTACCATCTATCAGCATTTGTGAACGTTGCAGGTGTGAAGACACGCAGCTCTTTCAAATTGCAATCATGACATTTCCGTGTTTCATTAACCTCAAAATTAACTAATCGTACGGTTTTACGAACTGTTAAGATGTGATTTACCCAATCATGGCAAAGTATCAAAATATTCCATTTTAGCCAGGTCGTGCCTTTAGAATGACAAGGTTCTATCTCCAGTGTTTGGCTGAACTGAGTTACACACTACACACTGCTTGTACGGACCTTCTCCAATGTGTGTCAAAGTATCAAGCAGATTCCGTGTGTAATTTGTAAGTATTGCTAAACAGAAACAAATATCTTCGCTATAAAAGCTATGACCACAGTCATGAAACTTCAATCCTCGATTTCCCAAAAGTTGACGGATAGGAATTAGAACCTTTTCATTCGAAGGGGACGTGGTGATAAAGTTTTAGCGTTGGACATGAGCGCTCAGTCCGGGAACGTAAACCACACTGTGTCGTGAGTCAAGTTCGTTTTGCCTTGGTTTGTGCGGGACCCCCACAGCCCCCCCCCCCCAACCCATCCCCAATGAGAATGAAGCAAGCCCAGTTGACTGCAAGAAGGCTCAAGTCTCAGTCGAAACTGTCGCAAAACGGCTTGACTTAGTGCGTGACTTGCACTTTTTAGATTATGTTTCATTTTTCCCGAGATTCCTTGTCTTACTGACATGATTTAGTGAAAGCTGTTTCAAATGTCATTTAGTTTTCTGCTGTTAGGTCACAAGTTTCCATACTGCGCACTGCAGCTGAATATCTGTCCCATTACTGTCACTGAATCAAAGTCCAGTTTTTTTTAAACTTGATTCTGAATTGCTTTCCAATCCAGAGCGGTGACCAATTATGTTACACGAGAAGTTCAAGTCCCAGAAACGCATAATCACAAGACCATTTTCTTTAAACTGTGTTGGCCTCACCAACCATTTAATTTCATCGCAAAGCAAATCTTCTAACTGTTGAAGAAAAGAGAAGAAAAAAGTCCATGATAGTTATGTGAGTTTATTTTGACCATTTCTTCTACCTGAAACACTCCTTGGTCTGTATCTTCTCTACCTGCCTGTTAACCCATTCAGAAGCAACGCTGCAGATAAGATAGAACTTGTACATAATGTAAAATAACAAAAGACTCAGTTAAAAAGTCTATATTGTACACATAACGACCTGGACACTGCTATTTTTATCAAGAGATATGATAAAACAAAACTCAAGGGATATGATCAAGTGCATACCAATCGTTAATCTTTTACACTGTATGTGCACATGTAAAAACCTTCAATGGATTTATCATTTCAGAGAACCATGTATTTGTAAGGGACCCGAGATTAGGTAACAACAGATTTATATTCACCTGTCTGTAGAGAATCTAGGCAGTTCTCCAAGTTTAGTGTGCCTTTTGTATCTATTCCTTGGTTGTGGTTTTGGTGACAGTAGCCCATTCTGTTCTTCCAGATTTAGCATTCAATGGCTGTGGGTACCTGGCATAATCCATATTGTTCACACTTCAGGTTTGCTGCTGGAAGTTTAGACATAAGAGGGTGCTTTGAAAATAAGAAAGATTGGCAGATAGGACATGAGTTCAGGAGAACTATACACAGAACGAGAGAGAGAGAGAGAGAGAGAAATGAGGGAGATGTTGAGAGAAGGTGATAAACCGTATGAGAGAAAACGTGAGACAGACAAAGAGAGCGCAAGAGAGAGAAAATGAGAAGTAGATAGTCGTACATGGAGAGAGAGAGAGAGAGAGAGAGAGAGAGAGAGAGAGAGAGAGAGAGAGAGAGAGAGAGAGAGAGAGATTAACTAGAAGTAAACTCTGTACCCAGCACTATTGTGTACATAGATAATTTGAAATGGATTGTGCTAGAACTGCCTGACCAGGCTCACACATTCTACAAGTTGCACGATTGCTATACTGCTCATTGCAAGATTATTTTCTGTGATAAAGTCTACCCCAAGCTTATCGTGTGTCAAATCTCTCCTTTGCCAACCTCACCATTAGCCTGATTAGACCAGAAACTGTATTCCAGTCATGCACCACTGTAGCTGGACCAGTCTGTACATATTTTTTGTTTCTGTCTGTCACTGGGTCTCTACCCCCCTGCCCTTGGCTTGTTTGTACAGTCTTGTTCTTTTACACCAGCCTGTGAACACGATGGTAGTATTTTGTGTGAACGCCTTACCCCTGGCATGATCGTTCCCTCTTGTTCTATTACTCCAGCATGTGAACACACAGTAGTTGTGTTTTGTGTGAACGCTTGCCATCTCCCTTGCCTCATTTAGTAGCAATCCGCTTTGTGAATAAAGCTGCCATTGCAGAACAAACGAGACACACTGAATGGCTTCAGTCACTGCAAAATGACTGAAATGTTATTTCTCCTTACCATAGAATTCTATTGTAAACCGTCAACATTCCAAAAGAAAACTCAGGCCATGATCCTGAAATTTCTAAGAAGTTTGTCTATGATGTTTAAGACTGTCTATAATGGTTCAAGTACTGGCTGTTGACTGCTGTGTTCGTGATGTTGCCCTGTACATTAGCAGCATTTACTGAACATGTACTGCTATTTGCTCAATATTCATAATTTGTTTGTTTTAATTTCGTCCGCATATTCTCTTAACACTGAACTCAACCACTGATATATGGCTCCTGAATAACAACAGAACTTTTCTTATTTCATAATAACTCGGTTCCTTTAGCATAAAGTACACCTCGTTTCCTCCTGTGAACTATCTCTGTGAGTGCCACTCTATAATCGGCTGTTGGAGTAGTTTGTGTTCCCACATGGAAAACAAGTACAAAAGAAAAAAAAAATAAAATTGGAAATCTTTCACGAAATGACTATTTTCTCACCGTTGCCAAATTAGGTTATATTTGCACAATTCTTTTTGGAGAGTTCAGAAATTAGGATCATGTTGGTGACGTCCTTAGTCGAGTGTCTTTTACATCTATTTTGTCTAAGTATGCCAGATCTCTTATTCCACCTGCTGACTCCAGACAACTTCGGCGTGCCCAAATTAGAGAGCCAAACTTGTTTCAATCTCACCCGTGCGCGGAGCTCCAGGTCAACTCCAGAATCCACATCTCAGGCTGACGTTAACGCAAAACAGAGTTGCCTCAGTGTGGGGGCGGAGCTCCCGTACAACTCCAGACTTCACATCTGTACTAAAAGTGAGACATCACTGACTTGACTCAGTACGCGAGGGCCCGTTCAATTTCCCATGGAAAAAAACGGGCGATTGGAAATATTTTGGCCACAAAATCTCCACCGTCGGAACAACGTCAATAACAAAACAAACAAAATTTAAGAACAGCAAAAAATTGACACTGGCTCTGACTCAGGTCACATTTTCAGGCGTGGCTTATCTCCCTGATTATCCTGGTCGGCTGTGTCAACATTTTTGTTATGACGACAAAATTGTTTTCTCTCACCTGTAAAGGAAATACCTGTATTTCACCTGTTTAGCTTTTCCCTTAGCTGCACATATGCCACATGCTGTAGTGTCTGAGTTCCATGTTCCTTTTGACACTGTAATGAGCCCAACTGTGGCGTGTGCGCCATCTAGATTTCAAAAATTGCGACACGACAGCAACACAACAAAGTCGGGTGTGCGCGCCTAGACTACGGCAACCACAATGTTCCTACTTGTAATCATTCTTCAGTTTTGTTTTCTTTTTTCTGTATTTTCCTCAACAATGACAAAGATCATCAATGGTTTCCACATCACTTTACAGTCTAGCTTCTTTTTGTTTTTTAACACCAAACTGTCTGTCTGTCTGTCTGCCTGCCTGTTTGACTGTTCTTTTTTTTTTCTGGTCTACACAGTTCCCCCTCCGTTGTGTATGCCTAAAGTCATTCCATGGGATTTTCTTCGTCTTCTTTTCATATTAAAACTATAAATAGGTTCTCAGTGCAGCCTTGTGAGGGCTTGTGCTGTATGCAATCAGCGAATCCAGTCACACGGACTTCTGAAGTCTGGGACTGGTCAAGTGTAGTCAATAAAACAGCGGTCTATTGATCTTTAGAAAGAAATCCAGCTTGGCCATATCGATCACTGACCCGTAGTTACATTTCCTCTCAGGTTTAGCCATTAGCATGACCAATACATTGATTACGGGCACTGAAATCTGCCGATTTCCTGAGGCCAAGCATGATTGTCCATGGAAATGCATTGTTGATGTTTACAGGAAATCTCCATTGTTATGACTGATAACTATAATTTGTTTGTAATGAGACCAGGATATTTTATCCAATCTGAGTATTGAAAGAAATTCCAACAGATTTATCGTGTTCTTTTCTCTGTAATTTTACAGCAATTCAAACACTAGTGTCTTAAATCTACAGGGTTAAACACTATTTTTACACCCCATAGCCTGAGTCAGAATGTGGCAAAACAAAGTATTGAATGTGGCAATGAATTGCTGAAGGAAAAATACAAAAATGATACAGTAAAACTCGGAGGAAAGGGAAAAACTTGGTGTTTTACAGGGCCGTTTTTGTAATATATCTTACCCGAGACTTTGCAGTTTACTATCTTTTCTGTATGCCACATTTTGGCCATGACTTCAAGCCTTGCTGCAACCCTAAAGACTTTGTAGTTTGCTATCTTTTCTGTATGCCACATTTTGGCCATGACTTCAAGCCTTGCTGCAACCCTAAAGACTTTGTAGTTTGCTATCTTTTCTGTATGAGACATTTTGGCCATGACTTCAAGCCTTGCTGCAACCCTACAGACTTTGTAGTTTGCTATCTTTTCTGTATGCCACATTTTGGCCATGACTTCAAGCCTTGCTGCAACCCTACAGACTTTGTAGTTTGCTATCTTTTCTGTATGCCACATTTTGGCCATTACTTCAAGCCTTGCTGCAACCCTACAGACTTTGTAGTTGCTATCTTTTCTGTATGCCACATTTTGGCCATTACTTCAAGCCTTGCTGCAACCCTACAGACTTTGTAGTTTGCTATCTTTTCTGTATGCCACATTTTGGCCATGACTTCAAGCCTTGCTGCCACCCTACAGACTTTGTAGTTTGCTATCTTTTCTGTATGCCACATTTTGGCCATGACTTCAAGCCTTGCTGCAACCCTACAGACTTTGTAGTTGTTGTATTTTGTGTATTAGTAGGGATATTTTTTTTACTTCTTAAATCCATTTTTGGGAAATTTCCCTTTGTGTCACTGCAGCCCAGTTACAACTGGAGCAGACACGTCGTCGTCGCCACAGTGCAGCGCCGGTTGGCAGTTGTTTTGTTTTTGAAGGGGGAGGGGGGGGGGGGCGTAGGGAGAAATGTTATTTAATTTTGCCCAGGCAGCGGCCTCTTCGGCCTGCTCTTCTGGATTTCCAATTTGCCAAAGTATCTCCGAGTTTTTCATCCCTATCCGAGAAGACTAGGTGCTCGATCCTACCTACCGTAAGATCAAGAACAGGAAAATATGAGAAAAATCCCAAAATTCCAACATGCCTGCACCGACCTGGATTCAAACCCGGTACCTGCGGTATGACAGGCGAGCACCTTGCCCCTAGACCACCGTGGCCCGGGCGGACACAGGATCGGGTTTGAGTCTGGCTGTTCCACACTCTTGAGACACCAACCGGATCCTTTTATCTTGTGTTACCCTTCCTCTTTTTTTATTTCAGATTCATGAAAAATATAAAAACATCCTGAACCTGTCACAAACAGAACTAATATTTAACAACTTCCTACATTGTATCTCTCTTTCTAAGAATGACTTTGTCAGAGAAATCACTACTGCCTTTGGAATAATAGAAGAGAACAGAAATTGCAGCGTGAACTAAATGTATCTTCCATATTCATGCTTAGCTGATTGTACAATGGTAACTCAGGGATCGGTGGGAAATTTAGAAAAACAACAAAATACCAAAACTCTGTTGCTGCATATTCCTGTGTTTTTTGCTTCACTGTTTGTCTCCACATACGGAGTTTTTTTTTTTCCCCTGCAGAATTCCCTTTGCACGACATTTCCCGCTTTATCACACTGTATCAATATGGCGAATTTGATCAATTGCATATAAAAGTAAGACTGTCAGTTTGGCAATCTGGCTTGTAACATGAATAGAAAAAAAAAGAATACCATAGAAAGTTCAAAGTACGATTACGGCAAAGAAAGAATTGCCACAGTCTAATATGCAGGTTGTTATTTATGATACTGACATTATTTAACAGAGATTCATGGAGTGGACACCATTACATCATAAGTAGAGAGAAGATTAGATAAAATTTTGCAGTGAAATAAAAAGGAAACCGTGTCCCGTTATGAGTTTTTTTTGGCTGCTCTAGAGATGGCTCGACCATTATAATGTTTATGTTGTGGAAGATTTACCTTATGGTGTTCTTCCATTGCAGTGGGTGCTCTAGTTCTGTTCCAGGTATTCCATGAAAACTGACAGAAATAATATTTATACAGCTGAGCATGAAATCCCATAAGTGCCAAGGGCCTAATTTTATAGAACATGAAGAAATACTTGGTATTTTGCTCTGTATGTAGGCATATTAATGACCATAAATACATATTTAGTTATATAACTAGACATTTGAAGTACTCCACTCTCTCTAAATCAACGGAAAAATGAACTTCCCCCATTGTTCACAGAATAATTTGGCAAACGAGAGCTGTATATTTATATGTCTGCAAATGTCCTAATTCACCTGTACAGCCTCATGATAGGACCAGTTATATAAATATTCAACGTATTCAGAAAGATTTGTGGTCCCAAGTCAGACCAGATCCATCTTTTGGTTACTGAGTTTTTATATGTAATCTGGGCACGCAAAATGCGACTTGCTCTCGTGTAGTCGTGTCTCAGGTTTATGTTCCTACAGACCCTGCAATGTCCCCATGTCTCATGACGTTTGTGTTATGTAGATCTCCATTCATTCGCTCAGACTTTAAAAAAAAAACAACAACTGACGCGATTGCAACGCAAACAAGGAGCACGTGCTGACCCAGCCTAAAACCACAATTACTCTGCACTCACGAGTTGCCACTGAAATTGCTGACCCCAGATAATGTTATGTTTATGATATCCCCACCATAGCCAAACCAAGAATTGACGAGGGCCACAGTGGCATGCAGTATGGAGACCGGAACTATGACAGAGGACATCCACATCCCAGGCCCATAACTGATCCTTTTGTGGAAAAAACGTGAGTACCAACCAGTAACAATTAAATACAAATATTACTGCGATCTTTTCTCATCTAGCCTGAGGTGGAAATCATGGAAATCAGTTCTTGTCTCCAGTGTCAAACTTCTTGATCACATATCTTGAGGGAAAACCATAATTATCATGAAGGATTTTGACGAACCTTAAACAGTCCTTGATAAAACTTCAACAAGATGTACAAGCCGTGTACATCTATTCTTCTGCCCCAGCATGTTTGTGGAGAGCCATCTATAATCATTCCTGACCTGGGTTTGAGTATCGGGTTGTTTTTCATTTTGTCTTAAACATTCATAATGATGTCAAATTTTAATGAAAATGATAGATCCGTATTCGTAAGAATTGGGACGAAAAGGTGAATGATCGATTGCTGATCCTGCCTCAAAGGGAACCCACTTACTCTCTATAGTCATTTTTTTTTCCACATTTCTGTTAGGAGATTGCGGGTCACGTGAATGGTTTTCTGTAAATGTAATGTCATGATTTCGATCTGACTGAATCCTTATACAGGTACCAATCTTTCCGTCCGCTCGCAGAAACTGAAAACGAGAGGCCTTGTAAAGCGGCTGTGGGTGATTACTTCGGAAGACTACTAAATTCGATTATCCACTGCAAAAGCCAGAGCTATAACTGCTTTGCTAAGGATCGAGTATGTGATGTATACTTCATAGTTGGAGCGAGAACATCGTATCGAGACTTGATCCACTCTAAACTCAATAGTGTATTTTTTTAACTCATCGAACTTACATTTTGGGGCTGATGAAACGCGTACGTTTCCTCACTTCAGTTCTTCAGTGTCTTTAAAATTTCTGATGACAAACATCAAAGCAGTTTCCCCCCACCAAAAAAAATAAAAAATTATTTAATGTGAAATGTTCGTTTCGGTGGGTTTTGTTTATGATGTTATTCTCATCTGGATACTTTGGATTCGTCGTTTCAACGATAATGTAAGCATTTTTGGCATTCTAAATGAAGGTGGCAACTTGAAAACTGAAATGCACTGCAAAATAGTGCGGTGAAATGTGAACGCTACAGGCCATTTTCATTCTATCCACCATTATCTCGTGGGTTATGTGAAAGTCTTTTAGTTTGCGAAAAATCAATATTTCCTCTTTACCAACTTTTGCTCCAAACCCCTTTCCTGCCTGAACTTGATGTATGTCCATGCCATCTGTGTAATGCAAGGACACAATGGACTTATCTATTTTGGTTCTGTTTCAGGGATAACGACATGGACAAGATCAGAAAGCAAAGAATGGATATGGATGAAGACATCCAGAGAATGAAAGAAAGGCAAATGAAAGAGAAAATGCAGAGGGAGGAGGAAAAGAAACAGGTAAATAAAATGGCCGGTCGTGAAATATAAAAAAGTCATCCCACATCCGATATTTGTAATGACAATGAAACTCAGATATTCAAACATTGTTTTCAACATCTTAAACTTTGCAGCCTTTTTTTCCCCTCACAATTGACATTTTAACAAGAACCCCCCCCCCCCTTTTTTTCACGGACAGGTGAGCAGGACGTTCAAGTAGTCGCTAGGCTGTCCTCCTGTCATGACTTTCGATTTTTGGACGAATGTTTTGGCAATACCAAAATAATACAGTACAAAGACATTGATGAACCCTGGCATAAAGATACAAAGGAATAGGCCTAAATAATGTGGCTTCCTTGTACCATTTCCTCTGAAAAGAAAACAAGAACATATAATAATTTACGAACATTTTATGTTTAATTATGGCTTCTGGAAAGTCATCTGAACAAAATATTACTGTATCTAATGTAAGCAAGCAAGTGATCATAAATATATCTTTGTTTTCTTATTTGTATTTGCTAGAATTACGACATGCTTACAAAGACATTTCCTTGGGACCAAAGAAGCCAGGGGCACGGTGGACCAAGGGTAAGTGTCGATAGAACTCAAACAATGATCTGTACTAGTCTCTTTTTAGTGTGGAAATCATTTATAACTCTGGTTTCTAGATGTTATAACTCTGTCTGCCAATTCCCTGCCTGTGTGTATTACAGTACAACCCACATTCAACTTTTCAAGTGCACATTGCAGTTTTAATGATTTGGCCTTAACATAGACAAAACTTTTGTCCGATCAGATAAAGTTACTTGATGATATTTAAGTGTGAAAGCGAGGAAAATATACTCTAAAGAAGACGAAAGTCGTAATTCTTATGGTGTAATAAATGTACTTCTTTACTCATCATTCTGGAAAACACACTAGATATATCTCAATAGCATTGCTCAATAGCAATGGCTTACAAAATAAAATCTTAGACGTGGACTCATATTAATGTTTTGTAGATACCGGTATCATTTATGTTTATGTGCATAAAATTTCGACTCATTTTTGATTATTGCAGGCGTTACTATGACTTTGTAGTTCAATTCAGCAAATAAAACTTAAGTCTGAGGCTTACGCGTTCTCCGACTATCCGACCAGCAAATAATATACTCCATAGTCTGTCAAAGTCGGCATTTCCGCTGTAAACAGATTTTGTTTGAAGATAAAAATGAAAGAAAAAAAATTTTGTTTTTTTAACTTGATTTCATTCTGACTTATAGGATTGTGTACCAGAATGAAGGGCATGATAAAGCAGTTGACAGAACCGTGCTACTAATGAAAAATTGACAAAGAAAGACTACAATGAAATGTTGATATTTAATGATGACGAGGGTGATTATGTGGCAGCGTAATTCATGATGCGTGCAGGTAGTGACAAAGCAATGTAACATGTGCGGAGTCGTCCATGGAGAAATCTTTTTTGACTGGTAACTTTTGGGGTAATTCGTTCATAGGGGAGGGGGGGGGGGGGGAGGAATGTTCTTCTTTTGACACTGCAAAGTGATCTAAGTTTGACACTGCAAAGTGATCTAAGTTTGACACTGCAAAGTGATCTAAGTTTGACACTGCAAAGTGATCTAAGTTTGGCACTGCAAAGTGATCTAAGTTTGCGCTTCCATGTGCCTTCCCGCCCCTTTTTTTGTTTTGTCTTAATCATTGTCTGCTGCCCACTGAGCTGGTTGGTTGTCATCCTTGTCATGTCCACTACATACAATTTTCTGACCATTGTCTGTGCAGTATGACTATGATGATTATACATGGCACGAGCAGATGGACTTAGATAATGGTCCAATATGGGTTAGTAAAATATTTGGTCCCGCTTTTAATCTCTTTCTTTTTCACAGCATTTTTCAATTATTCCGGCTATATTTTTAAACGTGTATGCTTATCATGATGTAAAGCAAGCTAGTAAAGGCTTATAACCGGCTTTTTACGTGCAAATAACATTGTAATGGTGTCACAATCTGGTTTGGGTTCTGATCTGCAGGAGAGGGATTCACCCCATAAATGTGATTCATTGTGAAAAACTTGTAAAATAATTCTGGCCTATGCTAACTTCAGGTATATTTCAATGGTGATTTTAACTAGGGTTCCGGCTGTAATAGAAGATGGAAGTTTTTGGAGACAGATTTTAGTCCCCGCCACCAGGAAGGTTATAAAGATGTGAGTACTGTCAGTGTGTTGGACGTTTTGCTGCATGCCGCTTAATTGCAAACATGGTCAATGCTACCACTGTCAGTCGCATTTTCTCACACAACTAAGCACACTGGCAGATGATGTTCTGTGTGCACTTGTACAAGCAATGAGTGATTTGCATGGGATACAAAATTTCAGTGCTACCAATTATCTCGGCCACCAAATAGGATCAGCTTTTACTCATCCTTTTTATCTGTATGACGTGTACTTTGGTGCAGTGTCTGCCACTAAGGACATTTTCTATGAAGTTTTAAACTCATGCAAGAACAACACGTTTCAGATCGAGTGGCATCAACCAGAATGTGTAATGTCCAATTTTATTCATTGTCCTAACTGTCTGTACACGTCCAAGACGCAAAGTGTGTGACTTTATTTTATAGCTCAATGAAACTGTATGTGTCATCATGTTGAAGTTATTGCAATCAGTTGGATTTTCATTAAGATTACACATTTCCAACTCGTTTTTCTTACTTTGAGGATTTTGGACATAAAACATTCTGGTTGCCAACTCTGGAAATATTCCTGACTAATTTGAATAATTTCATGAGTGCTCTCTCGACTGGCGCTCACACCGAAAACTTAAAATTCTTTATCGATTGCTGCAGTAGGATACTTCGGCCAGGCATCTCTGTTGTTATTCTCACTTATAAAATAGTTTGAAAAATACATTTGAAAAACAACAATAACAAAAAGAACAACGAGATAATAATTATCATAAATTAAACTTGGCAAAGTATTGAAAGTCGCTGTAAAGAGCGAGCCAGTATTTGTGAGTTTGCTATCAGAGGTCATAATGCAGAAGTTTTACAGTGTTTAGGCTGAGCTATTCAGAGTCTGAGCGAGAAGGAATTTTTATCTTTCTTCTTTTTTTCTTGAATTGACCCACAATTTATATTTTAATTTCTACGATATATTTACTTACTCCATACAGTTCTTGGCCTAGAAAGACAGCAAATGTAGATGTTGAAAATATATCATAAAAACCACAGAAAAACTGTGAGGTCGCAGCAGGGCTATAAGCAAAGTCAAAATTGGGCAAAAAGAAAAAGTTGTATGTAGCGAAGCCCCGCATGAGAAATAAAACCCAAACAACACAAAGCAAACTAAAGAGAAGACAGAAAATACACAAATTTTCGGCTTTCGCCTTTTTCAAGTGAAAAAAAAAACGAACAATAAAAGACTTCAACAGCAACGAAGTGAAACAGTTTACTTGGCTGCGAGTTCTTGCTTCGTTAGCAGCACCAAAGCACGTCCGTCCGCCAAAAGCATTCGAGCTTCCATTTCTGTATTATATACTGATTTTTAATTGTTTTCTTTAAACAAATCATTACTTCCTGTGCGTTTTTTTTTTTTGTTGTTGTTGGTAGACAACTCTATTCTTCACCTTGTAGCATCGTAGCATCCTGTCTTTCCGCACTGCACATGTAATCAATCTTATCTCTTTTTCAGTTCTGTCTATCTTTAAAAAGATGAGACTAGCGTGTAATGAGTATATTATTTAGTATCTCTTGCTGGTAGAAAACTGATCAGACTAAACACAGTGGCCCCCCTTTTATTCTTTATTTGGTGTGTTCGTGTTTGCGTCCGCTGGGTCCATTTTTTTTGTGTTCGTGTGTATGTGTTTATTTGGGGGTGTGCTCGTGTTTCATTTGTCCGTGTGCACTTTCTAAAGCTTCAGAAATCTCCACGACAAAGCTTTTATTAAGACAGCTGTTTGTTTTCTGCACTATCAACAGAAGAGTGAGAGACCAGAGTATCAGATAAGCCGGGTAAGTTTGAAATAACAAAAAAACAAAAAGGTGTACTCGTCAGTAGGCGATAGAGCAGTACTGATATTATAGGCTACAGAGCAGCAATAAAAGCCTGTATTCAAGTCCCTTGACCTAAAAAAGCATGACTTCGAGTGCTCATGATTATTGCAGCGATGAAATAAATCATCTCCGGGTATCATTGCTTGTATTTTAACTCGCAGCTCTGTACACTGAAAAAAAAAATGAGACCTGATCACAGGAAAGTACGAGCATCTTAAAAGTGCACAGAAGATGCAATAATAAAGATGGCCATTACACCAAAATGTCTAATTATAAAATGGTTTCTGTGTAGCAAATGTAAACAATAAAGCACCTTTGTAGAGGGTGGGGTGGGACGATGCTGCATGAATTAAAAATGTGCTACCAGTTTCTTAGAATAATTGCCTTCCGGCTTTCTGTGTGTAATCAAAAAATGACGAAAGTTCTCATTTGCTATATATTAATTAATGTCAATTATTAATTTTAGCTAAGTGGTTCTGAGTGTTGATTTACATTTCTCTATGTTTTCCTCGTTCGGCTTTAGTGGAAGAAATATTAGGGACAGGGTTTTGCACAGAAGAGTCAACTTTAATAAGCCAAATGGGGCCCTTGGTATACCCGTTTGATAAATATATTATTTTACTCATTCAACAGTATTGAAGCTAGATAATAATAATATTATTTGACAGGGGCATTGTCTTCTGTGTAATCGTGTTGCATATTATTTATCTAACACTGTACATGTTTCAGCATTAGAAATTATTTACCCTCTGCGTCCTTTTTTTGACGCTTTTGTAGTTTTGTACATTAGCTCTTTCACTGCACTCTCTTCATCTACTCTGAAAATACAGGACGCCAAGAGCCTGAACTCTCCAGACCAATGGAATTGTTTGTCTGATTCCACTTACTAATCACCCATCAAACTAAGATTCTATGGCTTACTATATCTGAGAGTGTATGCAAAATGTCTGTATATTAGTCAAGAATGTAATCTTCTAAAAGGCTGCAGTTTTTCTTCCATCGCGAGATCATTACAAGTGACTTTGTTGTGTAAAAACGTTCTCTTGCCATTTCTTGAACAGAAAATAATAGAAATAACTAGAAGTGAAAGTGTTTGTCATCTTGTGAATAATTTACGAAAAAACATACCCTGGACTAAAGCTGGGTTTTCACGTGTACGGAGAGGGGAAATGTGAACGTCAAAATCCCTTAAAGTTGTGAAATGGAAAGTACGTTTACATGAATATGGAAACTATTCCTTATTGCTACTTGATGGATTTTTGCAGTTACCATACGAAAACACTGCTTAATCCGACTTTCACTGAGAATGAATGGACACTTATTTCCTATTAACTAACCAAAGTTTGTTTTTTTTAATGTTTGTATCCTTTGATATTTTTCTGGTGCATAGCAATTTTAGGATAGAAAATGACTGGAAACTTATTATATTATTATATTAGTTATAGATAGGTAACATAGTTTTCATCTTACATAGTTGTTAGTGAAATTTCTAGTCAAATGTTTGCTTAAACTATATTATTTTATAGTGACACGTATCTACGCTACGGAACTGAAATGTTTGACCTAATCAATGAAAATATATCGTAAATAAAATTGAATAGATTTATGTTATAAGTAATTTGACTTAGACATGAATTTCGTTGCAAATCTGTGAGTTTGGTGGGGTTAATGATGACAGAATGAGCAAATTTCCCGAGAAAAATTAAAACCATTTTGGGTGTGTGTGTGTGTGTTTGTGTATGTGAAAAACAGCAAACCATTTTTGTCTTCAAGATCATGAAGGAAGATCAATACAGGTTTAAATATCAATTCTACATAATATTTCTCCTTGTTGGCTTTTACTTTTCTGTTTGACCATTTCTGCTGCCCATTGTGATAAGTACATACATAACCTAGCCTGGTTTACAGTATTTGCATTCTTGTTCTTTTAATTCCGCGTGCTGACATTCCCCCTAAAGCCTCTCTTACAGCAATCTTCGCGGTCATTATATACATAATGTCATTAACTGTGATTCTGACCTCGCTGATTCTCCTTAGATTGCTCACTGATAATTAATACACTTAAGAATTGCCCCAATCCTATTGATCTTTGAATGAAATGTTCGGTGTTTTCATTTATTCTAATATTATATTATGTTATTTCTTTCCCTAATTGAATTCTTTCATTATTAGAATTTCACTGGTAACATGTGAACTTTTTAAACACAGGACATATTCATTCGTAATTCATCCACCCATTCATGAATAATGTTCCTAAAGCCGCTTTTTGGTGTGCACGAAAACGGAAAAAGTCGGAAATCCATGATCCGGTAAAAAGAAAGAGTGGCTCCATAGATATGGAAATGGCGTCGCTGGGCAAATGGTAGCATACTTTTTATTTCACTACTTGAACGTTTTTTGCCGTTTGCGTTGCCATTTCCGTCCCCGTTTCCATTTCCGTTTAAGTACACATGAAAACCCAGCACCAGTCTTTTCTTACAAATGAATAACTGTATATTTTCACGTGTGTAAGCGTATGTTGGCAGCGTATAAGAAGTAACAAATTACTTTTCCCGTTTTAAATATTTTGCTGGTTCTTGAATGATGTGCGGACATAACATCGTAATTACCATTGAGTTAATTATAGTGTTAATTTCAGTACAAACGTCGGCAAATGACGAGATTAACCATTTAAATCTGTTCACTCATAATTGATTTTGAAAAATACAGTATCAACGTAAAATTATATTAACAAAAGGTGTGGATATTTTCAACATCCTATTCATGATATGCGTTGAGGTCTTTACTTTCAATGGTTCTCTGCCCTTGCCATTTGCACCTCTCTTTTTCTTCTTCTGGTTTGGTTGTTGAGGTCTCTGTCTCTTCTAGGTTTTCATACCTATTAATGACTGCTCATTTTTTTCTTTCAGAAAAGGGAAACAGATTTGTTCTTGGACACACTGGGAGGTCCCGGTGGGACGGTCCTGAGACAGAACGGATCCCCGACCCTGACAGACTCTCGCTTCCAACAACAGCAGAGCCAGTTCCAACAGTTCCAGACTCAGTCTCCACACCCAGGCGGCATGACGCCGAAAGAGCTGCAGGAGTACAGTAAGAAACTAGGTCAGTGACGTCACTGTGTGATACGAACAACAAAATAACGTAGTATAAATGCATAGGAGGCCTTTGGGGGGGGGGGGGGGGTCCATTGCGTGCGTATGTTAGGAAGAGTGAGCGGATTATTGGTGGACGCTACTGGTAGAGTCTCCCTCTGTCCTATCAATGTGTTATATTCTGTCTAGGTCTATTGTCTTGTTCTTCCAAGCACACTATGACCGCTATCGTATCAACTTGCTTTCTTCAAACTCAAACTTTGGGAAGGGGGGGGGGGGGGGGGGTTCGTCCTTAGCATAATAAAAAAAAAAGCGGATTTGGTAGGTGTTGGTGGGGGGAGGGGGGGGTGGATCTAGAGAGATGGTCCTAGTTTAAGATGAAAATGTGTCATGTTTAATTCCTTCGGTTTTAATTGTCTCACAGAACAAGTTAGCGAAGAGAAGAAGATGATGAAGCAGCAAAGACGTATTGAAGATCTCAGAAAGCAGATAGATACAGTAAGTTGATTCACAGGGATTTGTTGATTATCAGGGAAAAAAACTCCCGACTTTTATGTCCAAAAGGGGACATCTTGGGAGAAAATAATCAAATAGAAAACAGGTCAATAGAGAAACAGGCAGTGAAAAATCAAACGTGTGGGGCAAAAGTCAAGCCAAGCAAAACAAAAGGGGGGGGGCAGGGCGGAGGGGGGAGGGGGGAGTAGCAAAACGTTGATAATTGCGTTAATCTAATGATGACATAGTGTACAGTCATGTACTAGGAATGATCAAAGACCGGTATTTTCTGTCGAGGTAAGAGAGCCCAACGAACAATAAATCTCCAAATTAACACGCAATGATGATCAATGTTATAGGGGGAAGGGGGGGGGGGGGATTTCCTAAACTGGGTACTCCGCTGTCTACTCCAAGAAACGACTTCAGGGCAGTCGGAGTGCCGTGCGCGGGGTGTCACGGGGGGGGGGGGGGGAGGGTGGAGGCAAGGCAGGGTCAGACTTGTGGCCTGTTTTTATATTTAATACCCGGCTCGGCGATTGGCACTCAGAACATGACGTCATGACTTCTCTTTAAAGTGGAACGTCTCCCGTATGGTTTGTTTTCTGGAGATAAGCCGATGCGGTAATCCTTCCCCTGATTAAGCACAGCCAATTATAACTTGTCATTTTTCCCACTTGATTGTTTTCCAGCTTAACCTTTTTCACCAGTTGTCTCTCTTTCCAATTTGACTTTTTTTCGCATGACTTTTGAAGTATTAAGTATATTTTATTTCTAAAATGACAGATCCGTTGATCACTTTCATCCCTAAAAGCTATTCTGACACGGTACATGAAGTGAGGATTCACTTATAACATTATTTTTTTTTTGGAAATTAAATTTGCGTAGTATAGAAATTTTCAATTCAGTGTCACTAGAAAGTTAGCCTTGTTGCTTATTCTAACCTCAACCTGAATATTCGTCTCAACATTAAATGCATTCTAAAGAAATTTAGGCAAAGAGATCAGAATACAGAACATTTAATTGGGGTAAAAAATATCTTAACCAAACCGTGAAAGAAATCAATTTTGTTATTAATACAGCACCCGTTAGTTGAGAGTTATTTTTAGGAAAAAGAATTATTAGGCTGACTACTTCGTCTCGCAAGAAATTGTTAAACAGTAGAAGAGACATTCTGCTGCGTTAGTTTGTCTGTTTGTCTGTTTTCAAGTTCTGCATCTATTTTTGTTTTTAGCTTTTGCTTACTGTGAACTAATGAACTAATGAACTGTCTGATGCTGTGGGATCGCAGCAAATCCTGGCACAAAGTCAAAATTGACCACAAACAAAAAGTTCTCTGTAGCAAAAGCCTCGCGTCAGGAATGATGAAGAAACGTCACAGTAAAGCACAGAGTGTGAAGGAAAGAAACAGATAACCTTTCTTTTTGCCAGAATTTTACTCTGATTGTTTTATTGAATATTTACTTTTTGTGTGTTACAGATGAAACAAAGCAATGGAATCGATAATGACTTCGATAATTACTCCAATAGAGGTGATGGTAAGTACAGGGCCATGTAATTACATAATATAGCCGAATTCTATATCTTCTTTAGGCATAAGATCAATCCCAGGCAATATCCCGACGTCAATCTGACGAAGATTTGTGTAGGATTTCAGCAGGATTGGTAGTACAGTCGTAGTGGCGGGTTCCTTACATCAAACCGACGTATATTGTTACCTGCATTATCTGAACTTGCGTCCTGGATGTTTCATTGCACTCTTAAGAAAACTATCGAATGTCCACTTTGATTTCCATTAGTATAAGCTACTGTTTATTACTTGTTTCATTTTATAACGACACGATCATTTTCTTTAAAGTAGAAAATGGGATGAGGTTGTGTGTGTGTGTGGGGAGGGGGGGCAATATTGATTATTTCTTCAGCCTATTCATTAAGATTTTATCATTTTCAATTACAGACTACATGAGACCCAATCAGGTGAGTACTGCTTTCCAATGTCCACTCAGGTCTTCTCCTAATAATATTGCTTGGTGAAGTACAATATCGAATTAAAGTTTATCTAGGGTTTCTGATTTTTCTACCAACTCAGTGATCAACTTTGCGTGTAATTCGTGAAATATTGGCAGGGATCTGTGGAAAATGCCATAATTGGCAGTACTTGAGATAATCTGTTCTTTACCACTTATGGACGAAATGATGAATGCTAGTTTCAGTTCACTATAGTAATGTCACATAAACAGGATAAATTGGAAGTACCCTTCCTCTAGAGGTAGTTAAGAAATGTATGGGAGTAGTCTTGACTAGTCACATGTCATAGGTTAGATGATTCAGTAATATCACCTAACATAGACATCATGGCAAAATAGTTCATTTTCCATACATGTTCTAATTTCTCTGTCGTTTCAGAGGCGGAGTCTGGATTTAGACAACAGCAAAGGTGGGGCTGGAGCCCCAATTAAGGATCCGAGAGGCAAAAATGTAACCAGATTTCCTATCACTTTGAGTAGAGACGACTATGGAGGTAAAAACAGATTTTAAAAAATAGCCAGTTTGAAAAGCCCCCCCCCCCCCTTCCCCCAACCACGTCACCCCACCCCCCAAGTTGGAAATACAGAACAACGAGGTTGTCAGCTACAAACAAAATAAAACTGCACTCTCTTCTAAAATCTATAAAATCAAATCCCAAAGTGTAATCAGACACATCATTCAGACAGCGGGAGATACTCACTCGATATGCAACTTAAGATAAATCATTAGTCCTAATATTGGAGGTCTCCATGTCTTGGCGCTTGGCAGTGCGTCAAACGAAAGAGTGAGAACGGGCAGTTACATGGCAATAGGAAGCGGTGAACAGTATTCATACCAGAAGCAATAACAAACAGTATGGGTACTTATTTGCAGTGAGCCTGGACATTACAGTACTGAACAGGGAGATAGCCAGTAACGAAGGTTTGAACGAATCACGGATTAAAAAAAAAAAAAAGACTAGCAGTTTAAAAAACGCCTGAGGTGGTCAGTGACACATCGACCTGGTCAATATCCACAGAAGAGAAACTAATGAACAATTATCATCCTTCTAAATGTTCATGGAAGAAAGACTAAAGAACTGTTTTGAGAATCTATGCACTGAACTTCAGACCTGATTTCGGATGAATGGGTACATATGCAGTGAATCAAGGACAGAGATTTCATCTCTTTAGCTAGCAGCGTTTGAAACCTCAGCTGATAGTTGTACTGACCAGCTCAGTATTATGTATTACTTTCTTTCTTTCGTATATTAATGTATTAATGTATGTTTTGTATTTTCCTACCAGAATCTAAAATCAAAGAAGACATTCCAGGAAAAGCCACTTTCGACCTCAACTTCATGGAAGAAGAGAATAAGCCGTATTATCCCTGGGGAGGTCAAGGAGGCGGGGCACCAATCAGAGACCGAGATGGAAATGTGAGGACACAGATTTACGGCAAACTTGAGGGAAAAGCGGTGAGTGTTATAACGTAATGAAGAAAATACGTCACAGTTGTGATAGACTAGTGGGCGATCGTGTTCAGAAACAAAAAGTTAAAAATTGCGCATAATAATATTATGCGCATGAACCAAAAAAATGGTCATGTTCCATTTGATGGACAAGGCGTTGCACTGATTGGAAGTCCAGAGGAGGGAAGGAAACATGAGGGCGGCCCGAGAGACGATGGAGAGATGATATTGTGGTGGTCAGGTGGGCAGGCCTGGACAAGACGGACGGAATAACCAGAAGAATGGAGATCACTCTGGCGGAGGGAGGGCTACATCCTCTAGTGGACCGATAAGGCATAAATGGACCAGACAAGACAAGACAGCTCCATTTTACTCATTTCTTAGTAAATTGAGTTCAAACATTTTTATCTTTGTTTTGATTTGTAAATTGTTTCATCCATGTCAAGTCGCCCGAAAACCAGGTTTCCATGAAATAGTATGTCAATATTACCCCCAAGAGATACAAAATGCAGTCTGAACATCTTTTATTCCACAAGTCACAGAGTTATCTTTCTTGTTTATTTTATCTCCAGGGCCCTGATGCAGAAATTCGGCGACACAGGAGACGACAAGAAATGCTCTATAATGAATTAAGTAAGTGTAATTGTCATATTTTAAAGAAAATTGTCCGTCCTGGGAATGACATGGAAATTTGTAGCTTTTCAAGATTCTTTGACTCATTTTGGCAGCATTTTTCTTCTTCTTTTTTTTTTTTTATATTTTCTCTGTTTTTATTTTTATTTAATTTACTGTTGTTGTTTTTTCGGAATGATATGACATTGACACACTAAATAAAATGTAAAGTCAAAATTGGGCAAAAAGAAAAAGTTGTATGTAGCGAAACCCTGCGTGAAAAATAAAACCCAAATGATACAAAGCAAACTAAAGAGAAGACAGAAAATACACAGTTAATATCGGCAGTTTTGAAACAGACAGTATTATTGGATGATATATAGGGCCTAGTCCATTAAGAATTTTGGAAGCATTAGACAGACAGACTATATAAGAGCACATTGAAATTTCTCAAATAAAACAAAACGTCTGCAAAGGACTATTTTGAATGAGTTTCGGATTTTTTATTCTGCAGTCTGATTTACAAAATTTAGATTATTTGTCTTTTCTTTTGGCAACATAAAAGCCATCACAGAATTGTTCCATGGTCGTACATTTTGATTGTTTCAGAGGAAGGAGCAAGACAGCACAAAGAAAACAAAGAAGAATTAACCAGATACATGAAAGCGCCAGTAAGTGTCTCATTTTCTTTGTAATTTCTTTCTCTCGTCTCTGTTGTCATTCTTTGTTCATTCAAATTTTTGGTGTGGGTGGTTTACTTCCACCCATCCATCTGTCCGCTGATCCATTCACCCTTCCACTATAGCGTGTTTACCGGACTATAGTACCTCCTCTCACTGGGCAATTTACCAGCCAGGTACCTACCCATTGTTCGATTAATTATGGTAATCCATCCATTCAAACACCCCAAACAACCGAACATTTTCTTTCCATTGAACATCAGCCAGTCCGAAACACGCCTGTTAACAGGTTCAGTCTTTGTAATGAAAGCACTTTGTTTATCGCATGGTCTGAGTCAATGGCCATTGGCCTTACAGGTCTGCCGCCATGAAGTACAAGGCCGAAAATGACCCCATTTTGTCAGAAGCAAATTTTTCAGTAGGGCCCGAAAAGTATTCTTACTGTTTTGGCAATCTTTACACGAACATTCCTCAGAACTGATATTGTATCCCGGTTTTCTTCTGTTTAAGTTTTCTCTTGTATGATCCACTTTTATTTCTCCATAGCAAGCAGAACTGGCCGAGGTGCTGATGGCTGGCAGGGTAGGGAAGCCCAAGAGAGACGAGATCACTGGGGAGATAGGACAACAACATCTGCCCAACTCGGATGTTTCTTTAGTTGTAAGTTGAAGTATGGTCAGAACCGTCTTAACGCACGGGTGCACTGGGCAGTCGCATAGGGGCCCCAAGGGTGTCGGGTGCTCGTTGCTTGCAAATTCACACTGGTTGTTTTAAATGGGGGTGGGGGTTCAGCCTATTGGTTTGCCCAGGGGCCCAGAGTGATGTTAAGACAGCCCGGAGTGTGGTAAACTAAAGAGAAAAGGTACTGAGAGATGGCGTTGGACATAGGATAATGGGACAGAGAGGGAAGCATTGTAGGTTGAAGTGCTGTAAAACAGAGAAAAGAGAAAAAGGATACCGAGAGATCCCATTGGACCTAGGATAGGGTAGATAGAGGAAATATAGAGGGACAATTGATGGCACGGAGACAAGGAGAGAGAGACAAAGTGTGTGAAAACAAGAGTCACAGAGCTAAGAGGATGAAGTAAATGAACTCATTCGCTACGGTAAACCGAACATTCAGCTCTCGGATTTTTGCTTCTCTACGGAAAGCCGAATATTCGGCTCGAATGGACAGCGACTTTCCAACACTAATATCTAAGCCAACTTCTCGAAATATTGAATTCCATCCTGGTTCATTGATTTTCCTTTACTTTAATGTCTAATGTATTATGTCTTGTGTTTATACTGAGCGAAAGAAGAAAAATCTTTGAACTAACTCTAAATTTCAAACTGGATAGTGTTGCGGGTTCCCGTCCACACTCACACAGTTACTGTGGGGACTGAGTGAAGGTAGGTCGGAGTACTAAGGACATTAATTAGAGAACGATGAGACTTTTAGAAGTGATACCAAGTTAGTGGGAGTGAAAGAAAGAAGAACAAGAAGTGATTCGGACGGGGTTTGAACCCGCGAGCTCTGCTAAGGCACGTAAGGAATATCAGGCCTGAAAGATGGACGGCGCAGATGGAAATGTATCATTATTCGCATGTTGATATCTGTGAGCTTTCTGCCCATCTTATCTTTAAACAATAACTTACATGAATGTCTAGGTCTAGTTTTGGAGTTAACGTGGAGCTAGAGAGATCCCTTTACCTGTGATCGGTTGAGTATGTTGTTTTTACATGTCTAAACCAATAAAGTAAAATGTTATGTTGCTGTATCGCGCATTTCCTTGTTCTTCAGTTAATTGCAAACAATTGTATTATATTTGAGGTCTAAATTTAATAACTTCTTTCTAATTGTTAAGAGCATGAAATTCCTATGACACTGAATTTTACGTCTCTTACAGAAGATTTGACAATAGCAGAATAGTCTGGATTCATAGTTAATTCTAGATCATTCAGAGTGAATGTCCCAATCGGAGTGAGAATCAAAGTGGTCTTACTTTTCTCTCAACCCTCGCCGTCCGTCGTGTGTCTAAATGGAGCCTGAAGCAATTAAAACCGTTTCTGCCGATCTTTTTTCTGGGAATTATTTTTTGAAATTCCAGGCATGCCTCTGTGACGTCACTGCCCGACTTTGAATAGTTCTGAAAATTTAAAATATGCACGTGCGTTTTTACTATTTCTACCAGTACGACCTGAGGTCTCACAGACACCATACATTAAAAGCGGATTTGATTGTCATACGTGACACGTTAAATGTGTTTTATTCTAGGCCTTCATTTTTTATGCGTTTATTCGTTTTGCATGCTTCCCATCCAGTATGTGATTTCTGAGCTTTAAAGGCTTTAACGTATCACATCACTGTATCTGGAGCCCCTAGCTAACCCAAGATAATGTTCTGTCCGACCCCCAGAAAATGAACCACCAACCCAAACCTATCACAGAGAAGAGGAAATACCACGATGAACTGATCAGAATGGCAGAGGAAAGACAGCATCAGAAGCAGCTAGAGAAACTGAAGGAGAAACAAGAGTCCAATGCTGTAAGTTTTGTAGCAGAAGTTACTAGAAGTCAGCAGAAGCTGGGAGGGAGGCACAGCACTAAGATAGAAACTCAGAGAAAATATGAAGCGAATTAAAGTCGTAATGCCTAGTTAGTGCTCAGAAAAGCAAAGCGGGAGTGAAAGAAGAAAGAAAGAGAAATAGTCAAGACGGGATTAGAACCCGCGACCTCTGCTACGGCACCCGTCGCCTTGCCAAGAAGAAAACAGACTGCGTAACCGTTCGGTCCCAGCGACGGATACTCAAGTCAGTAAGTGACACCTCGGGATAGTTCGGCAACGATCGTCTCTTTTTTTTTGAGAGAGAGAGAGAGAGACGGAGTGGCCGAACGGTTAAGCCATCAGTTTTCTCCTTGGCAAAGCGCCGGGTGCCGTAGCAGAGGTCGCGGGTTCTAATGCCATCTTGACGATTTCTCTTTCTTCCTTCTTTCACTCCCGCTTTGCTTTTCTGAGCACTAACTAGGCATTACGACTTTAATTCGCCTCATATTTTCTCTGTAAGTTTTGTAGCAGGTGTGATCTCATTTTGTGAGTCAGTAGCGGTTATAGTAAGTCTTGGCGCGCACGTGCGGCATTGGTGTGTTATTGTCATTGCAGTCGCGTCCCATGATCTTTTGAATCCAGTGGAATGATTATTGGACACGTGCACACATGCGACACTTGACCTCATAATTCAGTCAACGGGAACAGGAAAAGAAAGACACTACAGCAAGTCGCATGACTAGGACGCCTAGCCCTAGAAGGCCAAATAGGAGAACAATAAATTTAACAGTTTATCTAGAGGGAGGTAAACGCTTTAAGAATACCTGAGAAAATTATCAAATTTATTGATTTACATCCCTTGAATTAAGATCTCGATACCTGTGCCAAATTATCTACACATCAATGCACATAAACACCGATTGATGGTACATTGTGCACACACATATAAAAAACACCTCGAGGGAGAGGAATTTTTTTTTTTTTAATTAAGATAAAGATTATTGCGCCACATTAATCTCCACTGAATTAAAATAATACATTATTTCCCTTTTCCTTTGCCAGCATTTCCAGTACATGGACTCGACCTGGGGGGCATTCGGAGGTGGAGCACCCAAACATCAATCCATCCGGAAGAAAGCCAATTTGACAAACTCTCTGTTCTACCCGGAGGCATCACCAGTGAGTAGGACCATGACCGTGTAAAACACACGTTCTGTTCAATCACGAAAAATGATAGCCCTTTGGGTGCAGCTTTTTTATTTTTGTTATTGATAAACACTGCCAGAGCGTTATCAATCTTGCTGGCGCCATTTTTGTATTGCTGTGCAGTTGTGTGAGTTGATCATTATCTGGACTGTAACTTCAAAAGATGCAACTCTGATCTTGTATGGCACAAGCCACCGTTTTTTTGTTGTTGTTTGCTATTTCAATTTATTTTTTTTTTGACGTCAGTGTCCTTTTTTTTAATGACTTAGGTTGGAATATTGGAGTATAATTATAAAGTACATTCTTCACCTGTAACGAGATTCCAGATATTATGACTATTGTTAAATTGTATAGAAATTATTATCATAACGTAAAATCATTTTTTTGGTTACGCCATTTCTTGCTTCTGTGTGGTTTAATTGAGTTGATGATTTTATACATGTTTACATCACGAAATTAATTATTATACATGTAATATGGTACTGTACAGCCTTCACCTTTAACTCTCAAACGTTTTTGGATTGCTGTCATTTTTTTCTGAGGGCAGGGGTGGCTCTGCATTTTGAGAGCTGTCAGGACTGTGCGAAATTATCAGGGATTTTTCTATATCATTTTGCTGAGAAATGCTTACTCAAATATTTTACTTGACTTTCATAATAGTTGAATGTGGTGACCCAGGATAAAACTGAAATGAAGATGTTGCCAGATCAACTTTTAACATTAAGAGTAAAATTTTATTTTAGATGTGTTAAATAGTTTTGATACTTTTGATACAATCGCAGGAGATTCCAATCGCCGGCAACAAATTTGGAAAAAGCTATTTTAATCAGAAATTCAGGAAAACAACGCCAAGAAATAAATCGACAATTTAAGGCTTTTGTGAAGAGATCGTCCCTTTCCTTTAGTGCAAAATGTTTAGGAATTCTAAGAAGGCTGTACAGATCCAATAGTTCTTGAAGAGATCTATATCAGAAATACACAAAAAGCAACATAATAATTATAATCATAATCATAATGATAAATGGAATGGAGACAAAATAGTCATAAGTTTAATAAAATGCTAACTATGCTTAACTGTGAACGGCAACACGGAGATCAAGCGCACGTTACTAACTCCACATTGAAAAAGACAGTGGGCTTGCACTTTAAGTCCAGTAGCGCACTAAGACAGGACTGTTTTGTCACGGTTTTAGGGTGAAATTTAGACTGTACAATTACACAGGACATCATGCACTAGTGAAACTAAAACTGGTCTGTGTTGTCAGTAATGGATTCAAAGGAAAGTTCATGTCTGAGTCAAACCCGACGTAAAACAGACTTGACTGGGTGTCCTACTAGCATAACTACCTCTGTACAGTGGAGGGTCTACTAGAAAACTAATGAAACTTAAGCGCCAAGGCCCCTAACCCGGATGGACCCTGAAGGACCTTTTCTTAATGAGCGAATGTTTGATGCTGCGCTGTTGTTGCTGGTTGCAAAAGGGTCCCTTAACAGTTCAAGGTTGAGGATATCAAAAACGTAGGTTCTCCACTGCCTTTGTATTCTGCACATTTGTTTGTCAATAACACTCACACACACACACACACGTCATTAACACTGCTTTTCTCACGTGTAGGGAGATTACCAAGCCATGGGCGACGACTACCTGCCTCCAACTGGTTTAGGATCTTTTGAATTTCAGGTTTGTGGTGCCGGTTGCTTTTAATTTATTTTATATTTGTCATTTTGTATACGTCTTTGATCACATTGGGGCAATTTGCCGTAATGTCATGGCAGCCCAGTGACAACTGAAGAAAACACGTCGCCACAGTGCAGCACCGGTCGGCGTTTTTTCTTGTTTTTTTTTTAACTACAGAGTTTGGTCACAATTTTCTTGTTTTTTTTTTTGGTATTGTCGTAATTAGCACAAACTGCGAGTTTGATAATCTTACACAATACAAGCGCATAACAATTGTTGCCTTTAAGGAAATGACAAATTAAATTTGACATCTTATAGGTTATTATTTATTCCTGATTTCTTCCTCATTACACCACTGTGATTGCCAAGAGCTTACAGAAAAATGTGTAGGGTTATTTCAACTAGAATTCAATGGAAATATTTGGAATATATTGGCCATGTCATCGTAAAGAAGAAATATTTTTCAATATATTTTGTGACTTCCTTAGCACCGTGAGTGTTGCAGATCACGAATCCCACCCCACCCCCACTCTCACCCACTCCCCGAGTAATTATTATCTATTGCAGGAGCCGTTTTCGATTTTTCGAGAGAAAAATGGAAGGGGGTGGGGAAGGGGGATTGCGAAGAAAAGAAGAAAAAAAAATAAGCCATTCTAGTATCCACACAAATTTAAGTGTAATACAAACCGGCATGTACACTTTCAGCCAATTAGGGCCGAAATGAAATGGCACTGAACTCACGGGACCGTCAAAAAAAAAAAAAAAATCGTGAACAAAATTATGCTTTTAATTGCTGTGCGTGAGACAAACACGAAAGTAAATCAGAATGCAGCACCTTTTTTCATTTTTTGTCACACTGTTGTCGTCACAAACTGGTTCTGAAAAGCATTATTGCTGTAACTTTTTTTTCATTCTTATTTTGGAAGTGTTAACGTGAACGTCCTGTAAGACCGGGAAATTATAATTCATTATGGTAGAAAATACTGCCAGTCAAGCTACGTCATTGTTACAGCAACCCATAAAAATCGGGGCCTGTCATGTTTGCCAAGCGTGACACTTATGACATGCCAGATTTTTTAAAACTGTGATCACATTGTAGCTCTCGTAAACAAATTAGCTGTTCTACTTTTCGATGAGCTGTTGGCAGATTTACATTCATTGGCTAATTGCAACTTATGTTAAGAAATTAAATAAATAAAAACCCAGTTAACTGTGAGAAAAGACAAACACGTAATATCACTGAGAAATCGTTGGTTAAAAAGATGTTCCCACATTAGTGTGTGGATCTGACAAAACTGGGCTAAAGGTGAATTTTTGGTACCTCATTCAAAAATCAAAATGAAATTTTTCTATGACGATTTCAAGCAAAATATTTAACTGAAATAGCTGAGTTACCCGGCCCTACCAGGGAGAAATATCTTTATTACTTATAATGATCTAGATCTAGGACACAAAGTGAAGTTCCTTCCATAGACAAAGAAATACAATGACAGAATCAGTATCGACTCGGATTCAGCGCCAACTCTGGAGTTTGTTTACCCCTTTTCGCTAAAGTTTACAGGCGATCCATGTTTTCGTTAATCCACAATTTGCTTCCTTCAGCGAATGAACGATGGGGGAAACTGCGTCACGGTACTAAAAATAGATCACAATAGCGTGTGTCCCTGTTCTAACAGCATGGAGTTGGAAGTGTTTGTTGCGAATTTTACGTGTGAATTATGCAAAATGAACAAATTACCCAGAGTTTGCAGCATTTTTATATTGTCACAAATCCCAGACTGGGAGATGTAATAAGTATGACAGGACAACAATCACAAACAACAAGTTTAACACTTAACAAAACAATCCATCAGACTCACACATTTATTAAACCTAATTATACATATAATAGCGCAATTACATACATTATATCATTGAAATGAACTGCCGTACAACGGCCTTATTCTCACACACACTCTCCCTCGGATCCACAATCCGGTAGTTACTCCTAAAGGCACTTCGGCCTCAGCCTCTCCCCTCAGGGTCTTAATAGTACATTAATGATTCACTGGCACCGCAGTCTCTCAGTATCCCCTTTCTATTGTCATACACCTTAATATTCCACTCGCATCTCCACAGGGCAATAACACATTATTATTTCCATAGCCATCAACATGGCAACAACATAGTATCAGTTCACTAGCCTATCAACATGGCAACAATATAGTATCTCATTCACTCTCATATCTACGTCCCTGTCCGTGGCCTGACTGCCACGACTTTATGTGCCTCTACTGTCCTGCACTGACAGCCTCACTTCTGGCCTATGTGTGGCCTCCGGCCCTATGCTGGCCTATCCCCTGTGCTCCTCGAGGTGGCTCTTCGGCCCGTCCCCGACACCAGTCATAACTGGAAAGACTTTCTCCTAGTCTTCTCGACTGCTCCCTTTATGTCTGCCCGATGGGCTATTATTCACAGATCCGCTCCCTAGGACCTTCTAACTTGCAGTGATAGTTATACAGCGCTTTCGCCTCCTTCAGACCCCCCACTCATGACATGCACGACTTTCTCACTTGTCTCCGTGCGTTAATTTTACTCTCCTCTCCCCCCGTAATTATTAACTATCGCTCACTCCACTCGTGACATATATTATCCCCTTGCATCACAATAAGTCGAGTAATAGGCGATGGGAGTGCTTACAAAGGTTTGGAGCCCTCCCAAAAACTGCGTTTGAGGGCAGAACTTTCACCCTTAGCTCCATTATTTAACTGAATGCAGCTGGAAAATGGTTTACAGCTCATATTATAAGTAAATTGCAGTTTCCACAGAACATTTTCCCCTTTGGTGGGGTTTTCCCAGGAATTTTGTCTTTTACCTGCAGCCCTATTTCGTCAGATCGGCTCATTTGTATCCCTTGTGGCATACATTTTCTCGAAATTCGATAAGGAATTGCATTTTATGTGTTCATTACATTTTTATGGTACCTAACTTACCAATGGAACATGATCAGTCAGTACACTGTAGCACCTGAGATATGGGAGACCAAGACGGTTCAATTCGCCAAATTCTGTCCGACGACTTGCGCGCGTATCATCCATGTCAACAGTGCAACAATTCCCACCACCCTCCTTCATAATTGAACGAAAAAAACAAGTAGTGCCACAGAGTTCTGTGGGTAGTACTCACCGTGTTTATACGCGCGCAAGTTATGGACATTTAGTGAAAGAAGGAATGGTCTGTCTCAGTATGCTGTGTCACGGGTAGCACCAAATGGGCGTCACAGTGATAGTCGGCGATTTTATCTCATGATTTAGATTAATAATTCCTTGTTAACAGATAATGCAAAGGTCAGTGAAATTAACTATTGGGATCTTTTGAAATTCATTAGTCATCTTCCTCTGGCTGCCAGTTTTATCTAGACCTTTCCATGCCCATATTCCTATTCACTCGTCTCTGCATTTGAATTTGAGCACACTCTGGGTTATGACACGTGTTTCGCTGTGAATAAATATTAATTGTGCTACACGGGGTTTAATTGTTCGTGCAATTTTAGTCAAGTGCAGTTTAATTATTTCATTCATGCACTATGTAATTCAACGCTGAAATAGTTACTTAACATAATTCTGATTTGTGTCTTTCTGTGTCTTGTACCAGTCTCCCAATCCAGCTTGTCAAAAGTTGTACGTAGCAGAGGACAGCAGAAGGTACCACTCACCTGACAACACTCCGCGTTTTACCAAGTCCACCATCAATAGCTCACACAAAAACATGTTTGAAACATCCAGTGAGCAGCGATACGAGGTAAGTATCCATATAAGTAAAATTATAGTATGTTGTATTTTGTATACTTCGTTAATCCCATTTGGGAAATTTGCCTTAGTGTCAATGCAGCCCAATCACAACGAAGGGGACACGTGGTCGTCACAGTGCAGCGTCAGTGGCGTTGTTGTTGTTGTTGTTGTTGTTTTGGGGGGGGGGGGGGGGGGTAATGGTAGGGATCAGTCGTTGAAGTTGTTTTTAGTTTTTAGTCGCTCGAGTATTTTTAGGCCTGCTCTTCTTGACTTCCAATTGCCAAAGTATCTTTAATGTGCGTAACGTGCACACGGGCCATCCGCATTTTTTTGTCCTTATCCGAGAGGACTAGGTGCTCGATCCTACCTATCATAGGACCAGGGACAGGAACATAATATTATGAGAAAAATCCCAAAATTCTATCATGCCTCCATCGACCGGGAATCTAATCTGGCACCTTCGGTATGACAGACATTTTGCAATTTGACCACAGTATAATGGCATTGTGTTGTTTGACCACAGTATAATGGCATTGTGTTGTTTGACCACAGTATAATGGCATTGTGTTGTTTGACCACAGTATAATGGCATTGTGTTGTTTGACCACAGTATAATGGCATTGTGTTGTTTGACCACAGTATAATGGCATTGTGTTGTTTGACCACAGTATAATGGCATTGTGTTGTTTGACCACAGTATAATGGCATTGTGTTGTTTGACCACAGTATAACGGCATTGTGTTGTTTGACCACAGTATAATGGCATTGTGTTGTTTGACCACAGTATAACGGCATTGTGTTGTTTGACCACAGTATAATGGCATTGTGTTGTTTGACCACTGTCACGAGTGGAGTGAGTGCAATTAAGGGGATTGCTACAGAGCGGGTGTAGAGTAAGAAGGACTCACAGTAGACAGCAAGTTAAGCGTGCTGTTGTGAGTAGGGGGGGGGTCTGAAGGAGGCGAAAGCGCTGTATAACTATCACTGCAAGTTAGAAGGCCCTACGGAGCGGACCTGTGAATAAGAGCCCATCGGGCGGACATAAAAGGGAGCAGTCGAGAAGACTAGTGAGAGAGTCTTTCCAGTAATGACTGGTATGTAGAACGTTGATTGATTATTATGATTGATGTATTATATTATATTCGTCTATTACCATGATGTGAATAAGTATATGTGAGGAATGTGGAAGTCCTTGATATTGGATATAGCAATGTGCGCCATGAGCGATAGATGAAAGTGAGTCATGGATTTGTAGCGCGAGTGAGTAGTGTGTACTCCGATGGAGGTGTGTTACCGTAAGATGTGTGGTGAGTGGAAGGTGAACTAGTGTGTGTACGCTTCCTGGATTGTAAGGAGAGGTGGAGTGAATAGAAATGGTAGGGTATTATACCAATGTAATGTTATTCTTGTAGGTGTCGGGGACGGGCCGCAGAGCCACCTCGATGAGTACAGGGGATAGGCCAGCATAGGGCCGGAGGCCACACATAGGCCAGAAGTGAGGCTGTCAGTGCAGGACAGTAGAGGCACATAGAGTCGTGGCAGTCAGGCCACGGACAGGGACGTAGATATGAGCGTGAATGTGATAATGCACTATTGCCATGTTGAGGGACTAGTGAACTAATAATGTACTGGTGAAATGATAATGTCTATTGAAATGATAATGTTATTGCCCTGCTGAGGTGCTAGGGGAGTGCTAAGGTGTATGACAATAGGAAGGTGATATTGAGAGACTGCGGTGCCAGTGAATTATTAATGTGCTATTAAGACCCTGAGGGGAGAGGCTGAGGCCGAAGTGCCTTTAGGAGTAACTACCGGATTGTGGATCCGAGGGGAGAGTGTGTGTGAGAATAAGGCCGTTGTACGGCAGTTGATTTCAATAATATAATGTATGTAATTGCGCTATTATCTGTATAATTATGTTTAATAAATGTGTGAGTCTGATGGATTGTTCTGTTAAGTGTTAAACTTGTTTGTTCGTGATTATTGTCCTGTCATAAACTATTACATCTCCCAGTCTGGGATTTGTGACACTGGGGGCTCGTCCGTTGTGACACTGGGGGCTCGTCCTGTTTACCTGTGGTCATTTTGACATTGTGTATTCGTTATATCTAGTTGTTTTTCTGTTGTGCTAGGAATTCGTGCTGTTGTCCTTGTTCGTGGGATGAATGGAAATTTCATGATGATATGATTTATGTATGTTTATGAATAATAATATGTATTGATGCATGTATTTTGATGAATATGTATTAATGTGTACTTAAATTTCTGCAGAGTGTGCCAGCCTGTAGAGAGGACAAGCAGCCAGAGCTCCGGCATACGTCAAGTTAAATAAAACGCTCATTGAAAGTTAAGTAAAAGTCAAAATTTTTGTGCCCTGGATTGTGGGCTGTTCCTTTAATCTGTCTTTTTCTCTGTTTTTGCTGTTTTCGTTGTAATTGATTGTACGGGCGGTGGCGCGGGTTTGCTGTGGTGAGCGTAGTTTGTCCTCTTCGGGAGGTGGGCTAAATTTGGAACTTCGTTCATCACAGTGAACAGTTCTATAGGGACCTGTATTTTTGTTTAGTTGTATCGTCGATATCTTCTCTGTTCCGCAGGAAGACGTATTCTCTTGTCCCTCTTTCTACCTATCTATAGATACGTTCTTTTTTTTCAGACTCTGTTCTTGTTTGTACCGTGTAGTGTAATCGGCGTAGTTAGGTTGCATTTTTTTTTCCATTATATTTTCTTTTTTACGTCTTTGTCCTAGTCTGGTTCGTTGTCCTTGACGTACTTGTGGTCCTTCTACTGAATTTCTTCATTCTTGTCGTTTCTATTTTCTTTTATAATTAGTAGTGCTATACATTTTATAGATATAGAATTAAGTTGTGCTGTAAGGGTAAATTTCTGAATTGTAATTGAGACAACTGGGTATTGTTATATCTGGTGTGATCTCAGGTCTCTGGTCGTATCGTTAGTGATCATACCGACAGGTTGGTCGTCTTATAACAGATACCATAACCATAAATCTGTGAAATGGCGGAACTCCAACAACTAATGAAGTTGGGTAAGGAACTTGGTCTGGAGGGAGAGGAGCTACGCGGCTGGATTAAAGAACAGCAGGCGGATTTGCGCGATGAGCGTGCTAAGGATAGAGAGCGAGAAAAAGAGGCTAAGGATAAGGAACAGGAAAGGGAGTTTAAGCAACAGGAAAGAGAGGCTAAGGAACGGGAGCAGGAGAGGGAGTTGAAGTTAAAGGAGATAGAAGCTCAAGAGCGGGAGACAGACGCGCGAGTAAGAATTGCAGAATTAGAAAGCAAAAAGAATACGCCAACGGAAACAGTTGAGCGGCAGGTACACAATAAGGGTGGCGTTAGGATTAAGCTCCCTACGTTCGACGACCGGAAGGACGACATAGACGCCTTCCTTTACAGGTTCGAACTGAACGCACAATTGCAATGGGGGGAAAATAAGGAATTATGGGCCACGTACCTGGCGTCGCTATTGCAGGGGCGAGCGTTAACCTACTTTAAAGAGCTACAGCGCGAAGACGTGCAAGATTACGATAAGCTGAAGGCTTTGCTGCTTCGCCGATTTGCGCGTACCGAGGAATACTTCCGGGAGCAGTTTAGGCGGGCACGTGCAGATACCAGGGAGGACTTTGCTGCCTTCGTCGCGAGACTAACGGAGTATTTCGCGAACTGGGTAGACTTGGCGCATGTGGGCGCGGATTTTGCTAAACTGAAAGACTTAATGATCCGTGACCAGCTGTACGCGTCGTGCCACAAAGATCTGGTGGCTTTCCTGAAAGAGAACGAACCCGCGACGGTGCAGGAGGCGTCTAAGTTGGCGGAAGCATACCGTACGGCACATCCGTCCAAACCAGTCGCCAGGGCGTACGTCCAAGATGCTGGGTACGTCGCCGTTGTCGAAGGGTCGCCGGCAGGACTTAGGGACAGGTCGCGTCAGCGTGGTGTCTATAGTGGGCAAGCCCAGGGGCAGCGTAGGGGCTATCACCAATCACCGGCATATGGATCCGGTAAGTTTGACCGAGCAGGAGGGCTAGGTCGCGGTAATGGCCGGGGGCGATTTGTGACCTTTGCCGATGACCGACGGCATAGGGACTCTAGTTCCGGTCGCGATGGGTCACGGGGACCCAGGCCTAGTGCAGCACAGGGAGCGGAGTGTTGGACTTGCGGACGCGTGGGTCACTTTTCACGCGAGTGTAGGGCCGCGAAGTGTTGGAACTGCGGAAGAGCAGATCACATCAGCGTGAACTGCCCTGCAGGTAGGATAGCGGCGAACGTGGACAGTAGCTCCAGTCCATGTTCCCCTAATAAATTTCATCATGCGGCTGCGTGTGTTACATCGGACAACGGAGGCGGACAGTATTCTAAGTGTCCCAGTTGTGAGAAGTTATTATCTTCCGGTGTTTTACCTTGTGGGCGAAAGATCCCCGTTATAAATTCATGTCATACAGGAGGTGGTCTTAGGGTTTATCCGGGGTTTGTTGGGGACGAACCGGTCTCGGTTTTACGAGATACAGGATCTACCGTTGTGGGAGTGCATAGGGACTGCATTCGGGATTCACAGCTTACAGGTGAGACTGTCCCGTGCATCCAATTTTCGGGGGCCATTGAGAAATTACCCATGGCAAGAATAGTGATAGATACACCTTTCCTTAGCGGGGAAGTCGAAGCAGTTGTTGGTTGTTTTCCAGGCGCCCAGCTCATCATTGGGAATGTATCACGGGTAGTTTCCCCTTCCGATGAGAACGTGCAAGCATGGTCGCAATCAAAAGGTATTGACTTTTGCGCCGCGGTCGAAACACGTCGACGGGTAGCTGATAAAGATAAGATTAGACCTTTGGCGACGCCAGCGGTCAACCTAGATATCACGCCAGAGCGCTTGGCGAGATTACAAAGGGAGGATCCATCATTAAACCCATGTTTTGGGGAAGCGCGAACCGAGAAAACGAGGAGATATAAGAACGGGTCGTCCTCCTTTATTGTTCAGGCGGGCATTCTGTTCCGTAAATATGTAACGGTGGCCTCCACTTTAAAGCAGGTCGTTGTGCCAGCGTTGCTGATCGCAACAGTATTGCATTTGGCACATGATGTCCCATTAGCGGGTCATATGGGGATAGCTAGAACCAAAGAAAGGGTTCTTAAAAATTTTTACTGGCCATCGGTCCACAGAGATGTGCAAGTCTATTGTAAGACGTGCAGTGCGTGCCAAAAGACGACGCATAAGGGTCGTACACCCCAGGCTCCTCTTCAGAAGATCCCCACGGTCTCGGAACCGTTTAAAAAGGTCTCGATAGACCTTGTTGGCCCCATTCACCCAGCGACCGATAGGGGGAATCGATTTTTCTTAACGGTCATATGTAATGCTACGAGATGGCCAGAGGCGGTTCCTCTGCGGACCATAACGTCTGAGGCAGTCGCGGAAGCGTTGTTTGCAATTTTCGCTAGGGTAGGAATACCAGAGCAAATTCTGTCTGATAGGGGCGCGCAATTTACGTCGGAGATGATGAAGGAATTGTTCCGCTTATTCAGTATACAACCCATCACTACCACCCCTTATCATCCGCAGGCTAATGGCATGTGCGAGAGATTGAACTCGACGTTGAAGTCGATGCTGCGTAAGGTAGCTGCTGATCGCCCTAAAGATTGGGATAGATATATCCCTGCAGTGCTATTCGCGTACAGAGAGGTACGGCAGGAGTCAACGGGATTCTCGCCGTTCGAAATGATGTACGGTCGTAGTCCTAGGGGCCCAACTGACGTTCTTCGGGACATGATGACGTCGCCATCATCGGGAGACGATGAGCAGGTTTCGGTGTTTCAGTACCTTGTTGATTTAAGAGAAAGACTATCTTCAGCGCGCACTATAGCAGAAGAAGCTTCTGGTATCGCTTAGAAAAGAGCAAAAGACTATAAAGATAGAGGTTCCAAACTGAGAATTTTTAAGCCAGGAGACAAGGTTCTGTTGTTGTTACCTACGGACCATAATAAGTTATTGATGACATGGAAAGGCCCTTATGTTATTGAGCGAGTTGTTTCGAAGGTAGATTACGCTATCCACATTGATGGAGCGAGTAAGGTTTTCCATGTTAATATGCTACAGAGATTTTATGAGAGACCGCAGTATCTGTGTGCACAGACAAGACCAGAGGAGACTGTCTTCTCTACTGCTTGTACGGGGGTCGTAGACCAGTTGGACTGTGACGTAAGCGACACCGAGGCGCAGGAAGAGTTACAAATTCAATTGCCGGAGTTAACTGCGACACAAGGTTACAGGGACGTAAAAATTAACCCTGACCTTACGAGTTCAAGGAGTAGGGAACTTGAGACCCTGTTAGCGTCATTCCCGGACGTTGTTACGGATTTGCCGGGTCGCACTACGGTGATCCAGCACCAAATAAAGTTGACTTCGGATAAGCCAGTATTTCTTAGACCGTATCCGTTGCCTTTTTCTTCGAGAGATAGAGTCATAAAGGAAGTTGAGTCAATGTTGAAGTTAGATGTGATAGAACCATCAACATCGCCGTATTCATCACCCATCGTCCTCGTGAAAAAACTTGATGGATCGGTGCGGTTCTGTATTGATTTCCGAAGATTGAACACTATTACGGTAGGCGATAGGGAGCCTATTCCGTTTCAGGAGGAATTAATAGCTTCATTGGCCGGGTCCACGTGGCTTTCCAAGATAGATTTAACGAAAGGTTATTGGGAAATCCCGCTTACTGAGGAGTCTAAACAATACACGGCGTTCCAAACGCCCATTGGATTATTCCAATTTAAGGTCATGCCATTTGGGTTGGTAAACGCGCCAGCGACGTTTGCACGATTAATGAGATTAGTGTTGAAGGACATACCTAATGTCGTGTCATTCTTTGACGATATAGCATGCCATACGTCGACATGGTCTGATCATATTCAGACACTAACAGTAATTTTTCAACGATTACGCCATTTTGGGTTAACTGCTAAACCCGCAAAGATGGATTTGGCATGTCCAGAGATAATATTCTTAGGACATATTGTGGGTAGAGGTGTTCAGAGACCTGAAGTAACAAAAATTGACAAGTTAGTAGGGTTGCAAATCCCAAAAACAAAGAAACAAGTCAGAAGCTTAGTGGGAATTTTAAATTATTACAGAAAGTTCATTCCAAATTTTTCCTCCTTGTCATCTTCTCTTACTGACCTTACTAAGAAGGGACAACCCGATAAGGTCCAGTGGACGTCTGAATGTCAGACAGCATTTGATAATTTGGTGACAGCATTATCATCGTCACCCATTCTGATATTACCCGATTTTCGATCTAATTTTATCCTCAGAACGGATGCGTCGAACTCTGGTGTCGGCGCTTGTCTTCTACAGGAGAAGAACGAATGTCTCCATCCTGTATGTTATGTCAGTAGGAAGTTATTGCAGAGAGAAAGAAAGTATTCTGTGATAGAGCGTGAGTGTCTTGCCATTGTCTGGTCCGTCCAGAAACTAGGACGTTATCTCATGGGACGAGAATTTTGTATCCAGACAGACCACAAGCCACTGACATTTTTGTCGAAGAATCGTTCGTCCAGCCCACGCTTGTCTAGATGGGCATTGGCTTTGCAGCCGTATACCTTCGTTATTCAACCAATTCCAGGAACCAGCAATCATATCGCCGACTACCTTAGTCGAGCCTAGGGGAAGATTTCAGGAGCTTATACATCGGAGGACAGGAACATTGACAGGATCTGTGTGAATGAGTCGACTTTAAAATATTGACATTATAAATATGATATGAAGAATGGTTGATAGGTTGAACGGTTTTTGATTCTGTATTAGGTATTGTGTTTAGTTAGCTATTGATGATGTGACACATATATGCATATTGCAGGCCATATTGATCCCCATATTTTCCCCTGATTTCGGTATTTTATATACTAGGGGAACTGCTAGGTCAGTTTTTTTTTTAGTGTAGGTATTGCTCACGCTCACTCGTTGACAGTCATCTTGATGCGATTTGAAATTAATTGCATTAATTTTTTTGGGGTGGGGGATGATGTCACGAGTGGAGTGAGTGCAATTAAGGGGATTGCTACAGAGCGGGTGTAGAGTAAGAAGGACTCACAGTAGACAGCAAGTTAAGCGTGCTGTTGTGAGTAGTGGGGGGGTCTGAAGGAGGCGAAAGCGCTGTATAACTATCACTGCAAGTTAGAAGGCCCTACGGAGCGGACCTGTGAATAAGAGCCCATCGGGCGGACATAAAAGGGAGCAGTCGAGAAGACTAGTGAGAGAGTCTTTCCAGTAATGACTGGTATGTAGAACGTTGATTGATTATTATGATTGATGTATTATATTATATTCGTCTATTACCATGATGTGAATAAGTATATGTGAGGAATGTGGAAGTCCTTGATATTGGATATAGCAATGTGCGCCATGAGCGATAGATGAAAGTGAGTCATGGATTTGTAGCGCGAGTGAGTAGTGTGTACTCCGATGGAGGTGTGTTACCGTAAGATGTGTGGTGAGTGGAAGGTGAACTAGTGTGTGTACGCTTCCTGGATTGTAAGGAGAGGTGGAGTGAATAGAAATGGTAGGGTATTATACCAATGTAATGTTATTCTTGTAGGTGTCGGGGACGGGCCGCAGAGCCACCTCGATGAGTACAGGGGATAGGCCAGCATAGGGCCGGAGGCCACACATAGGCCAGAAGTGAGGCTGTCAGTGCAGGACAGTAGAGGCACATAGAGTCGTGGCAGTCAGGCCACGGACAGGGACGTAGATATGAGCGTGAATGTGATAATGCACTATTGCCATGTTGAGGGACTAGTGAACTAATAATGTACTGGTGAAATGATAATGTCTATTGAAATGATAATGTTATTGCCCTGCTGAGGTGCTAGGGGAGTGCTAAGGTGTATGACAATAGGAAGGTGATATTGAGAGACTGCGGTGCCAGTGAATTATTAATGTGCTATTAAGACCCTGAGGGGAGAGGCTGAGGCCGAAGTGCCTTTAGGAGTAACTACCGGATTGTGGATCCGAGGGGAGAGTGTGTGTGAGAATAAGGCCGTTGTACGGCAGTTGATTTCAATAATATAATGTATGTAATTGCGCTATTATCTGTATAATTATGTTTAATAAATGTGTGAGTCTGATGGATTGTTCTGTTAAGTGTTAAACTTGTTTGTTCGTGATTGTTGTCCTGTCATAAACTATTACATCTCCCAGTCTGGGATTTGTGACAACCACAGTATAACGGCATTGTGTTGTTTGACCACAGTATAATGGCATTGTGTTGTTTGACCACAGTATAACGGCATTGTGTTGTTTGACCACAGTATAACGGCATTGTGTTGTTTGACCACAGTATAACGGCATTGTGTTGTTTGACCACAGTATAACGGCATTGTGTTGTTTGACCACAGTATAACGGCATTGTGTTGTTTGACCACAGTATAATGGCATTGTGTTGTTTGACCACAGTATAACGGGATTGTGTTGTTTGACCACAGTATAATGGCATTGTGTTGTTTGACCACAGTATAACGGCATTGTGTTGTTTGACCACAGTATAATGGCATTGTATTGTTTGACCACAGTATAACGGCATTGTGTTGTTTGACCACAGTATAACGGCATTGTGTTGTTTGACCACAGTATAACGGCATTGTGTTGTTTGACCACAGTATAACGGCATTGTGTTGTTTGACCACAGTATAACGGCATTGTGTTGTTTGACCACAGTATAACGGCATTGTGTTGTTTGACCACAGTATAACGGCATTGTGTTGTTTGACCACAGTATAACGGCATTGTGTTGTTTGACCACAGTATAATGGCATTGTGTTGTTTGACCACAGTATAATGGCATTGTGTTGTTTGACCACAGTATAATGGCATTGTGTTGTTTGACCACAGTATAATGGCATTGTGTTGTTTGACCACAGTATAACGGCATTGTGTTGTTTGACCACAGTATAACGGCATTGTGTTGTTTGACCACAGTATAATGGCATTGTGTTGTTTGACCACAGTATAATGGCATTGTGTTGTTTGACCACAGTATAATGGCATTGTGTTGTTTGACCACAGTATAATGGCATTGTGTTGTTTGACCACAGTATAATGGCATTGTGTTGTTTGACCACAGTATAATGGCATTGTGTTGTTTGACCACAGTATAATGGCATTGTGTTGTTTGACCACAGTATAATGGCATTGTGTTGTTTGACCACAGTATAATGGCATTGTGTTGTTTGACCACAGTATAATGGCATTGTGTTGTTTGACCACAGTATAATGGCATTGTGTTGTTTGACCACAGTATAATGGCATTGTGTTGTTTGACCACAGTATAATGGCATTGTGTTGTTTGACCACAGTATAATGGCATTGTGTTGTTTGACCACAGTATAATGGCATTGTGTTGTTTGACCACAGTATAATGGCATTGTGTTGTTTGACCACAGTATAATGGCATTGTGTTGTTTGACCACAGCATAATGGCATTGTGTTGTTTGACCACAGTATAATGGCATTGTGTTGTTTGACCACAGTATAATGGCATTGTGTTGTTTGACCACAGTATAATGGCATTGTGTTGTTTGACCACAGTATAATGACATTGTGTTGTTTGACCACAGTATAATGGCATTGTGTTGTTTGACCACAGTATAATGGCATTGTGTTGTTTGACCACAGTATAATGGCATTGTGTTGTTTGACCACAGTATAATGGCATTGTGTTGTTTGACCACAGTATAATGGCATTGTGTTGTTTGACCACAGTATAATGGCATTGTGTTGTTTGACCACAGTATAATGGCATTGTGTTGTTTGACCACAGTATAATGGCATTGTGTTGTTTGACCACAGTATAATGGCATTGTGTTGTTTGACCACAGTATAATGGCATTGTGTTGTTTGACCACAGTATAATGGCATTGTGTTGTTTGACCACAGTATAATGGCATTGTGTTGTTTGACCACAGTATAATGGCATTGTGTTGTTTGACCACAGTATAATGGCATTGTGTTGTTTGACCACAGTATAATGGCATTGTGTTGTTTGACCACAGTATAATGGCATTGTGTTGTTTGACCACAGTATAATGGCATTGTGTTGTTTGACCACAGTATAATGGCATTGTGTTGTTTGACCACAGTATAATGGCATTGTGTTGTTTGACCACAGTATAATGGCATTGTGTTGTTTGACCACAGTATAATGGCATTGTGTTGTTTGACCACAGTATAATGGCATTGTGTTGTTTGACCACAGTATAATGGCATTGTGTTGTTTGACCACAGTATAATGGCATTGTGTTGTTTGACCACAGTATAATGGCATTGTGTTGTTTGACCACAGTATAATGGCATTGTGTTGTTTGACCACAGTATAATGGCATTGTGTTGTTTGACCACAGTATAACGGCATTGTGTTGTTTGTTTATTGATTTGAGTGTTTTTTTGGTCAGCCTTCCCCCCTCCACTCCTCCTAGCTTTAAATCAATGCTTAGTGTCCATTTCAGAAATGTACAAACGTGACAACACAGAGGTAGTATCTATGATATTTGTGAACACCAGATTGCTGGAATGACTGTAAACACCAGATTGCTGGAATGACTGTAAACACCAGATTGCTGGAATGACTGTAAACACCAGATTGCTGGAATGACTGTAAACACCAGATTGCTGGAATGACTGTAAACACCAGATTGCTGGAATGACTGTAAACACCAGATTGCTGGAATGACTGTAAACACCAGATTGCTGGAATGACAGCTAGCTTCTTTATCATTTGAGAACACTGAAATCGTTTAAACAAACGGACCAGATGGTTTTGTTTCTTTCTTTCCCAGGACGTTTAACGTGAAGTTTTCTCCAGTCATCTTTCTGAAGGAACAATGACTAGATCTAGCTCTTATTCTTACTGTTGAATAAGCTTCCGCTTTCACGACTAAACTGGAGAAACCGCAGATACTTATGCAAATTGGAATTTTGAAATGTCTTTTCCAACCTTTGCATTTAGCCAAATGTGTCGATAATACATAATTATGCAAATGTCTGTCAAATTTCCAGAGATGCAGTCGTTAATACAAGTGATTAATGTTACCAGCAACTCTCTGATGTGTTAGATCGTCAACTTTCGCCAGTGCCACACATCACCCCCTTTCCCCCTCTCCCCCCCCCCCCGGCTCTACTGCGAATGTGTGAACTATGTATTGTCTTGGCGTGGGAAAATGTGCCTTGCCTCATAACCCAGTCATGTAAAAGAAAATACGCCAACCAGCAGTTGTGGGTTGTTTTTTTTTCTCTCACTGCCAATCCTGGTTTTAAAGCACAGGATCCAGAGAGCTCTTCGTCTTCGGAAGATTTCGGTTTTCAACATTTTTTTTGTTCGCTCATGACATCTGTTGTTAATGTTTATGTAATCTTCAGAAGTCGTGTTTAAAGTGAAGCGTTGGGAATAGATACATACATTGTGTGGCTGAAGAAGTAAGCAACAAACGTTTAATGGGGGCATTTTTTTTTTTTGTGTTTTTTTTCAGACTAGGAGCCCGGGCTTTCTTTCCTGTGTTTGACATTAAAATTCTGGTCAGACCAAAAGAGTTTAAAAGTGTCGATTTTTTCTTTCAATACGGGAGGCATTTCCACTTTGACATGATTTATTACATATGGGTATCTGTACCTGCGTACCTTTCATTATGAGAGTAATAGTAGTACTAGTTGCTGTTGTAAATAGTTAAGGATTATTATAAATATCCAGTACGTGGTATGTGGTATTGAATGTCTTATCGAAATGCATCACGGCTGCCCGCGGATACAACGACAACAGCAGCAACATCAGCAACAACAATCACGTCACGTTCCGCTTTTCATCGTGCAGCTTGTTGCGGTGTACATGGCAAGGAGATATAGCACTTTCGCCCAAAATAATTATCATGTCTCAGATCTTAAACAAATAGTACGTAAATATTATACAGAGGCTTCCTTGTGACAAGTCATCCTTATGGAGGCTAATTATTATCATTAGTGTGATTTCAATCATTTTGACGAGTTGTCTGTTGACAGTTCCAGTAGACGTTGGGGCGTTTCTTGTCTTCATTTCCTGAAAATTGCTTAATGATTCAAAGTCGAAAGTCTATCTAGAACCTTGACATGTGGGTAGCTGCTTCAATGACAAAAAAACAACAAACACAGAAAATAATACGTATTTAACCGTAGCTCTGACAATGTTGTCATTTGATCTTTTATAAACATCGAGAGGCCACAACGCTTTTCCTGTCTGAAAGGGAGGATGACAGATACGTGGAATAACCCTAAAGCCCGTGTGTTTATGCGTTCATAGCCCTGCATGGAACAGTAATCACCGCCCGCACATGTTCACAATGGGATCCTGTTGCAGCCGCTATGTCACCGCTAGGATTGGCTGGGACACACAAAGGACCTTTCATAACTTTAAGTCCATTATCTTTACTCATTGAAAAGTGGAAAAAGAAGGTAACAAAAAAAACCGAGGCTACGTGGAAACTCTCAAGAGGCCCGGCCTTGCCTTAAGAATCACTCGTGGGTGAATTTGAGAATTAAAGCCAAAAAACCAGAAATAATAACAGTTTAAAAAAATAAGCATAGCATCCTCAAGCGACATGTTTTGTTTTTTTCTTGTCCTAATCTTGAAAGTGGAGTCAGAACGACTTCATAGAGTTACGCACGGGACTTGAATTAAGCAGTTGTGCTTAGACAAAAATGTTCTTTGCATTTGCGTGGTCGCTATGGTGTTGTTGTTGTGGGGGAGAAATGGCTCATACGAGTATTTTGTTTTACTTAAGGTATAGCTCAATTTTTAGTGCGGGGCACTACATACATTAATGCAGAGAGGGAATGACGAGACTAATGGATTCGGCAGGCTAGATTTTAAGAAAATGCGCGCACCTAATTCCATTGAACTTTTCCTTACGCCGTGGTAACAAAATAATGTTACCATATTATCCCTCTTAAAAATTTAATATAAAGTATACCATTGACAGCACGGTACTGGAACTTCCTGCATTTTCCAAGGTTTGTCAGAGAACACATCTGATGCTATAAAACTGCATGATTGTTTGTTTAGGCGGTATTTTTTTCACACTGACTTTTGGCGAGCATAATATTATTTTTGTTAAGAATAATTTCTCCTCTTTGCACACTCTCATTTCTAATTCAGAACTTGTTTAGGTGTGCGTTGTCTTTCTCTTGGAGTGGAAACGTTTATGTAATAATATCATAGTCGAACGACAGACATAATCTATCTGAATACCAGCGAGAGGTCCAGTTTTCAAAACTACGGCTGGAAGACAAGAGTCCCTTATGGAGTTACTATGTCCTCGTAGAATGACAAGGTTCTAACTCACTTCTATCAGCTTTGATTAATTGACGATTGAAGTCCCATCTGCTCGTAACTTTTAGAGATACGACTTTTGTTCTTTCTAGTAAAAATTAAAAATGACCCACTGATTCTGCTCGCTACTTTGACACACAATGGACGATCTATAGAAGTAATGTGTGGGGACTAACTCGGTTCAACGAAAACAACAACAACAAAAAATGGAGTTAGAACCATGTCATTTCAAAGGGGCGTCTGGCGTAATACTTGTAAAGATAATCAGATCTAAATAAGACATTTTCCTATCTCTTTTCTTTAAAATAGAAACCATTTTTTCACCTTCTCTAATTAAATCGGTGGGACTGAGACCCCTTTTTCTAAGTCTGGATTATATCACAACACTACCTTTGCATACAGCTGAGCCCCCCAGTATTCTGATTGTAGCTAGGACAGGAACCAGAGGTCAGGCTAAGTTGCTGAGCCAGGTCAACTAGGCGAAACCCATTTGCACGTACGAGATACAGTGGCGAATCGACTATAAACTAATGGAGCTCAAAGCTTCAGGGCCTCAGAACTCTAATCTCGGAGAGGCCCCGAAGAAACGTTTTTTAATAATTGAATTTGGATGTTACCCTGTTGTTGCAAAAGGGCGCCATAACATCTCAAGGTTCAGGTAGATCCGCCATTGACGAAATGTCTTCATTAATTTTGGGCTTCTTTTTTTCTTTTCTGTCTCTACTTTGTACTTGACTACCAGCTTTCTCAAAATGTTAACAATATAATATTTTTGTTATTTCTCATTTCAGAGAGGTGGACCACGAGAAACTCTACCACCCTATGCAACAGGCGGCATATTCTGAGCAACACATTAGTCAGAACTGTACAAACTATAACCAAGCACTGTGATAACTTTGGACGTCACAAGATAATAATGGCATCACACAGATACTGTTCCACTTTGTGCTTTAGCATTTGACGCACGGAGAAGAGTATTTTCAGCCAATAGATTTTTAAGAAAATTAAGACCAAACACTGGCTTATTATATTGTTTAGAACCATTTCTGAGTGTTGGTTTTCTTTTAACTTCATGATTTCGTTATTTCGACACTGTTTCTTGTCCTTTCATGCCGCCTCAATGATTTTATTGACTGCATAAAGGACAAACTGCTAACATGTAAGCTTTTTAACTGGAATGTTAAGGCCTCAAAATGTTATCAAAACATTGGCTTTGTTAATGCCCTTCAAATTTATTATTCGAGTGACTTCAAGGGTGGCTTTATGTAGAAACCTGTTTGCCGGACTGTCGTGGTGCGAGAGAACCCAGATTTAAAAAAATACAAAATGTGATCCATAAATAACATTGAGTAAACACTTGGTAGCTTGTCAGTCGAGGCTTAAGAAATAATTCACAATTAGTATCAAACAAACTCACGAAGTGTCTGGTGTTGCGGTGAGTCTTCCTATCAATTGAATGATTGAAATTATCGGTTTTTTCTTCAAAGAATTCAGCTCTAGGGACATTTTCAGCGCGATTGTCATCACATAGACATAAGCGCACCGTTTCCCAGATCAACAAATGCACATCTTTGGAAGGTTAATTAACTTTACTGTGTTCTGAAACTTACTACACAAATGACTGACGATACTGAATTTCTAAAGAACATTTGGCAACATGAATGCAAAGGGCTACCTCAGTTCTTGGATGTTCCAACTCCTTTATTTTTTTTTTTGCACAACTGAGAAATTCGAGATTAATCGTTGGCGGCTCTAGAATTGTGATAAAGAGCTAAAATAAATCGGAAGTGTGACACAGCTTGATGAGTCTCACAAAGCATTTTATGTAAAGGCATTGTAAACAGGTGTCAAAGTGTGCATTTTCTGTAATTATCTCTTCTACATACCAAATAATCTCGAGCTTTTTTCAGACAATGGAGATATAATAACGAGCCGCGAAATGTCAAGAGGTTAATATGATTTGGACAAAACGTTTGGTGAAACAGAACGTAGTGGCTATTTTGCCTCAGAAGGTGTCAGAAGAAGGGCAATAAACATTAACAAAGAAAAAAAAAACAAACCCACCCAGGTAAAGACAGCACAAAAACCTGCCATTATTTACGATGTTTATAATTGCACTGTGACATTCTGAAGGGTGACCCTCGATCAACTGGGTCACCTCGACCCCTTGCTGCAACAGATCATAAGGGGCATGTCTGAATTTGTTATTTTTGTCCTCACGTGTTTCTCTTCATTATGTTATTTTAATGTGGTTATTTATTGGAAGCTAAGTGATTCAGTATTTATTATGCAGAGTACCAACAGTGTTTTCCTTTTAACTAAATTATAAATCGATTATAGAGTTTGAAATTCGTCCTCTGTCGCTTAGAACGCATTAATTAAAACATTTGCAAAGTTAACAAGTTTATTAAATGTAAATTGAAGCACAAACTCAAGCATGGAAAAATGGACAGACATTGTACACAACTCGACGTTCTGCGATTGAACTCGCCATGTTCAACAGGAGGGGCGGCTGGACTATTAATTAAAGCATCAATCTTTGTGTCGACACCGCAACTTGGAGCTGTAACCTGTACTACTTTTGACATTTAGCTTGTTTGAGACTTGAGAAATAGATAATTTACACTTTACATTTCGCCAAACAAACTCTCATTACTGTCAATTGTGTTTTGTCTATTACCTACAATCCGGGTGTCTTTTCTAGAAAGACATTTAGATAGGAATACGAATATTATAAAGAGGTTATTCTTGACTCCGCCATCTATGTGAAATTCACTTACGTTTTTTCCCCACATGAATGAGTGAATTGAACACTGGTAAATACTAACAGCCAGTAACAAGAGACGTTTTAGAGGAAAATGAAAAAAATAAAAATAAAATACTAGGCCCAATAAGAGTCGCCGCTGTGTGTGTGGAATCGCTGACAATTTCACTTCATTTTATTGATTCATGTTTCACAATCATGATCTTCGATCCGCACATTGTCAGTAATCAATGATTTCTCCATGGACAGTTTACTAATATATTATGCCACTGAGTTTGAAATCAATAAAAAAAAAAATATTTGGAGCCGAACATTTGGCAACCAGACATTTAACCATTTTTGATCTCCAGATTTTCCATAACTTTCAACTTTTGACAACATTATCCGCCTCCCATCTCTTCTACCGCTCGAAGTTTTTTTTGTGTTTCTTTTTTCAATTTTATTTCGATTGTTTTTTTTTCGAGCTTTTTGAGAGTATTATGTCACGTAGTTGGTTTAATGCCAAAATTTGAATCGTTTTTATCACAAGTACATTTCTGATACCAAAGTATACATGGCAAAAGATCATGCAACTGCTATTTGTTTTCCGAGAAAATGAGGCTTAACTCATATAACATGTCACCAAATGTATTATTTATAATATTTTGTTTTGACTGTGATATCAAAGGCTGCACATCTTTATGGACAGTATTCATATGTAGTGCATGTTTAATTTAAATACAACATAGTAATTAATCATCCTTTTGCTGTCACACGTTTTTCATTTGTTTTGTATGCTATTTGAAATGAATTTTAAGATTCTAATCATTGCATTATCAATAAACCTTGTGTTTGGCTCCAGTATTGAGAAGTCTTGCTTGCGTCATTTTGTGCAGTTTGAATACTGTTGGTTGCTCAATAATTGTGGGCTTTTTTGGGTGAGTTTTGGAGACAATGATAAATCTTCACTCATTCAAACTAATTTGATATTCAAATACACGCTTCTGTGGTATAATTAGTCAAACTGTAATTAGCTGGCAAACTGATCCAGGTGGGGATTAAAAACACAGTTGAACCCCTTGTTTCTAATTTGGAACCAATCACTGAAAGTTCGTCTTCAACCACAACCAAGGCGCGTTAGCAGCACAGCGACTGTAATTCTCAGATAAAATAATGATAGCATGATGCCCACAAGCAGTTACTTCGGGTCGCAAATTCGCTTATTAAAGGCGAATGGCGGATATAATTACTTGAACGTTCTGGCCCAACAAAATTCTCCAGAAACTTACAGGGAAAACAACAAATGGGCAGGTTGAGAAAGGAGTATCAACAGTTTCAATACCAAAGAATGTCGTAATTGGATATTATTATTAATATATTGTTTGCTGGGTGCCAGGCTCTCTGTGTATCTTGCTGGGAAACTCTCCCCTAGTCTCGCTCTATCGAGATTTTTTGTTTGTTTCAAAGCACTGTTATAGACAGAGTAGCAGCCAATCATTCGTCCATTTTGTTTACTGTGAAAGTCAAATGCGAAAAAACAAAACAACATCAATAACTGCCCAGTTCAACTGGGAAGATCCCCCAAACCCCGCCCCCGAATGTGTTGCATGCAAATTAGCAACAACCAATAAATTTTGATTGAATGTTCAGATTTCATGCAAAACCCGAAGAAGACACTAGGCGTGCGGATCCATGGAAGTACAAAATTAGTATCTACCGTGACCCCACATTGTGTCCTACCCTCCCTGAGAGAGACTAAAATCTACCGCTTGATTTAAAATCTTTTATACACATTTACAAAACTCTTTTTAGATCCACACAAAACAACTTTGGAGAATGTTACCAACGTGATGAAATTGATACGGAACAATTTAATTCTATTTGTGAAATGTGGAAGCTGTGAATGCGGAATGTAAATAAAGTACCCAAATAGACTGTGAGAGGCGCAAAGTGGCCGTTCTCATACCGACGCGGCGTCAAACCCAGACTCAAAGCTGGGGTTATCCATCATTTACTGTTTAATATTTCATCTCGTTGTCTATAAATACCGTCGATGAATAAACTCCGTCCAAACACAAGAATAACTCCGATCTTGAAGTGTTAAATGACTTGTTACTTTATCAAAAACATTAGGACATACTCAACCAGTTCTCCAAAACCTTCATTGGTTGCCTGTTAGAGAGCGTATTCAGTTTAAGATTTTATGCATTGTGTGTAAATGCCTCAATCAAAGCTCACCAGAATATCTTTCAGAGCTCATTGAAAAATACATTCCACCCAAAAAAGTGAGATCAGCACAAGCAAATTTATTAGTAGTGCCCAGATCAAGAACAATCATGGGAGAAAGAGCTTTTTCGGTGTGTGCACCTAAAATGTGGAATGTCTTGACTGATCATGTGAAACATTCAAACAGCTTGATCCAATTCAAAAGAAAACTTAAAACGGTGTTGTTTACAAAAGCGTATACGCAGGATAATGTAACATTCTTGAGACAGTGATTATGTATAGGTTGATGAAAATGTGTGTTGTGTGACTGAGAGCACTGTTAGACGCTTTAGAGCACTCTTCTGTGGAATCAGGCGCTATAGAAATGACTTATTATTATTATTATTATTATTATTATTAAATGTATGTTCATGGACAAGAGAAAATAATTGCGTTTATTGGAACTAACCAAATGTAGGTTACCCCAGAGAGCGCTATAATCAATGATGTTTACACCTCGATTTGAGGACTTCATTTTGGTATCTCAAGTGCAAACATAAAAACATACATGGTTGTAAACGCTTGAATTATTGGCCCCTAGGAGCTGCTGTTTATGAGTTTATTCTTGTCAAACTGCAGTTATGACACTGGCGTACAGGTTCTCCTGTAGATTGTTCAACATTTTAGTTCAGGCCATTAAGCAGTAAATGTTTTTCAGTATAATTTATGGTTTTTCAATTTTGTTCCACATCTCAGAATGTCAGTAGGGTCTAGACGTGTTTGACTTATGAAAAGTCTTCCAAGACAGTTATCTATCCAAAAAAAATAATCATAAAAAACACATATATAAACTTCTAGTGTCGTCGCCACTTGGTACCGATCCGCCTTAGCGGGAAATGAGTTACTTGGTCACCTTTTTATTTTCATTCAGAAAAAAAATATATTAGCCTTTAAACTGCAATAACTTAAAGTGTCTAATCTTGACCTTTTCGGCCTTGTTATTTCGAGTTTCGCTTCAAGATCATCCGTATAACACGGGCGGGCGAATTAATGTCTGTACACTATACTAGATTTCTTCGCCGCCAAGTCCCTAGGCCTAGCCTAGAAGCTGAGGGGTGCAGACTCCTACCCCCTTGCATGCCACATAAACAATGTGGGACATACAGAAATGTACACCGCCTTCATTCCTCTTCAAGTTTTACTTTGCCTTCGTCCGTCCTGTAGATCGTTCTGTTCGCCAAAATCCACTTGAATGATTTCGTAATATTATTGATACATGCTTATGTAAACAAAATGAGACATTTGCTCAGCACGAGGCAAAGAGGATTGGAAGAAAAGCTGCAGCCCAGGCAGACAGATCAGCCTCAGACTTCATCTGTGCCCTCTGCCACAGAGACTGCCATTCCCGCATCGGACTGGCCAGTCACACCAGACGCTGTACCAGAAAAAAAAAAAACCCAGAGCGTAACTCGATAGTCTTCCCAGTCTGAAGGATGCGTACTACTACTATGTAATAAATAAATAAATAAATAAAATAAGATAAGATAAAACAAAAACGAAGAGTTTTTTTCAATTGAAAATGATGCAAAAGTCAACTGTTCCATTGTGAAAAGTCATGAACTCAGAGTTTAACATACCATTGAAACAAAAAGAATACTGCGTAAACCAGAAGTTTAAGCGTTAATGAATGAAAGAGAAATACAATTGATTTGTTGTTCAATATCCATGGACAGGCAGGCAAACGGACAGACAGAGAGAGGGCCAGAAGGACAACGGACGGACGGATACAGACGGACAGACAGACGATCATTCACATGGACAAATAGACAGAGGATGAGACAAAAGACACGACGAACTGAAGGACGGATTACATACGGATAGACAGACGCGTAACTAGATAAACAAACTATAGATTGGCGAAGCACATTACTGTAAAATTCTCTGTGTAACCCAAGGATACATTTATACAACATCACCTCATTGGTAAGGTGATGTGACTCTCCTAATGTTCCAGTAGTTTCACCACAGGCCTGGCCAGAGTTGTCAGGGCACAGGTATTCACTATGTCATCATGTCCGTGCACACACTGTGATGAACTAGAGCTGACACATGTGACCTCGTCCCTTCAAACCTGACCCCTCCCATGTTCCTCCCCATTCTCACCCCCACCTTCTCTCTTTCCCGGCTCGTCATTATATTGATTCATTAGTCACAAAACGATAGGTTTTGTTTGGTCAAAGAATAAGCTTATGTTGCTATTTTCAAGGCTTTGAAAAAAAAAATGCTGGGTACGGACAAGAGAAGATGGAATTGGAGGGCAGAAACCTAATTTTTAACTTTTATGTCAATCCTAATGTCTGAAGTGGTGGCTTTTCTCTGTGATCGTTGCCAGAATAGAATCGTTGCTTTTATTAAACAAACTGCCCACTCTTGAGTCTCGAATGCTGACGGGGTGGGAAAGGCACGAATGCTTAAAGGGGGGGGGGGGGGGATTGAAATAAACGTATCTACACGTAAGAAAATAAACAACGACAAAATAAACCAAAGGAAGTGGCAAAATGAAGCCGAGCCATGATAATCAGCCAGAACTGAAACTAATAATTTTATCCCGGGCAAGGCCGGGACCTGAATTAGTATAAATTGATATGGAATTGACAGATTTAATTTGACCACTGATTTTATTATTGCAATAAAATGATACCAGGAATAGTGCGTGGACAGATTTTGACCATAAAATTGCTTTACTAATTTTCTGGTGTATGTCTCAAAGTAGTAGGACTTCTGTATTTTGTTGTTGTTTTATGACTGTCAGATGGGCCACTGGCTCGAGTCAAATGCACGAGATTCAGGATAAGTAATGTGCAAAGAATAAACAGTAATGAACAGACAGGTGAACGGTCGAAGTACATGCACGTACAGAAACATCGATTGATAAGCAGAACGATATTAAATACATTTAGGGAAAGAATGCATAGGTATTCGGTGAATAGTTTTGGACCTGGCGTATCACGGACTTTAAATCATGTGCGGTTACATTCTCCTGGTTCTTCTTCTTCTTCTTCTTCTGCGTTCTTCGTGTCACTCTGTTTATCTCAGGAGGCCGGTAGCCTTTACGAAGGACGCTGTGCTCCTGAGATCCTCTGCTGTCCCATATAATTATATAGCTTAGTATGTAGTGCCGCACCTCGGAGCCAGCTGTCTTCAGCCTGTTGTCTGTATAGGGGGGCATTGTTGGAGGACATGTTCTGCATTCTCTGGGGATTCTCCTGCTTAGAATGTTCCTAAATCAGGGATGAGCCAGATTGAGGAGATTTCTGTGTAAAGTGCGCTGCATTTAAAACTTAATATCAAAGCTAAACATTTCAACAATTAAACAGAAAAGAATATGTGTTAGAGACAAGTTGTGGTTTTACCTACGGATTTAACCGAACGCTTGGCCGAGGGTGTCTCTCAACTTGGGCAAAGTGTTACGAATAAATAAAATATTATTCATTTATCAAGCAGCGGGCGGTAGTCTGTCCATCCCTGTCCTAAAACCATGCATGTCAACGTAATTACTCCATAATAATAATAATCTGCATTTACTGTCCTACACGTGTATCCCAGTGCCTGGTAATTAGGCGCATACGCCAGTCATGTTAGGCCCACCTTAAAGAAACATCAAGGCCAGGCTGAACGGTTTACCAGACCCACGTAACAAAGACAGAAGCCGCAAAGCTCAGGTCATAAGGTGATACATGAAATATACCATTTGTTATCGCTTACAGATGGACATATCCAGTGTACGCCGTGAAAAGGGGAATTCGTTAGAAATGTATTTTTCTAAGGAAAGAACAGCGGAGTATTAATGTATTTGTTTGTGTTTGTTTACTTCAAGTATTCAGAAATGTATGGTTACTGTTAGCAGATGTTTTGTATGCTTTTTACCGAAGGTGGGGATGTTTATCGAAATAACCTGACTGCTGTGTAGCTCCAGGTGGCGATATCGCACATACCTGCACAGAGAAACAGGCTGTATGAGAGAGAGAGAGAGAGAGAGAGAGAGAGAGAAAGAGAGAGAGAAAGAGAGAGAAAGAGAAAGAGAGAGATAGAGAGAAAGGGAGAGAGAGAGAGAGAGAAAGAGAGAGGGAGAAAGAGAGAGAGAGAGAGAGAAAGAGAGAGAGAGAGAGAGATGAGGGAAACAGACAGACAAACAGAAAGTCAGAGAGAGCCAAGAGGAAAGAGAGATAGGGAGAAAGACAAACAGACAGAGAGAATAGAGACAGACAAACAGAATGGCAAACAGGCAGACAAACCGAAAAAGCAAAAAGGAGTGAGAGAGAGACAGAGTTACACAGAGAGAAACAGAGAGGAGACAGAGACAGACTCAGAGAAGGGAGAGAGAGAGAGAGAGACATTGAGGATAACAAGAGAGGGAACAGAGAGAGGGGGGAGAGAGACAAGCAGACAGAGTGAAAGAGAGAAAGGCGAATGGAAGACAGGTAGACCGAGAGACAAAACAGGAGATAGAGAGAAATACAGAGAGAGAGAAAAAAACAGAGAGAGAGAGAGACCAAAAGAGAGAGAGAGGAAAAAAGTTAAAGAGAGAGACAAACACAGAGAGAGAGAGAGAGCAAGAGAGAGAGAGCAAGAGAGAGAGAGAGAGGGACAGGCTGGGAAAGAGAGGGAGAGAGAGAGAAAGAGAGACAGACAGGGCCAATAACATGCCAATAGGCAAGTTTTCCCAAGTTTTAAACGTTCCATACACAAGGCATATATCGGCCAAGGCGTGTCTCAAGTTGCTAAATGTCCGCATAGCGACCAAACGTCGCTGTCGGTGAAAATTATAGTTCTGTTGTGTTGCTTTTCTATCAAAGGCAGTTTTTCCAGGACCGGCTTCTGCTGTCCTCACCATGGCAAATATTCCATCAATTTCGCTAAACGAAAGCCGGCGTGTGGTACATCATGCACTGCCAAGAGTAACTTTTTTTTTTGGTATTTTGTATACTTCTTTCATCCCAATTGGGAAATTTGCCTTAGTGTCATTGCAGCCCAGTTACAACTGGAGCAGGCTCGTCCACGCCACAGTGCAGCGGCGGTCAGCGGGTTTTGATTTTTTGGGGGAGTGGGAACGGGGGGTGGGGTGGGGGTGGGGTGGGGGGGGGGGGGTAGGGATAAATCTTATTTAATTTTGCCCCGGCAGTGGCATGTTCGGCCTCCTCTTCTCGATTTCCAAATGTCAAGGTATCTTTAACGTGCGCAACGTGCACACGGGCCCTTCGAGTTTTTCGTCCTTATCCGAGAAGACTAGGGGCTCAATCCTACCTACCACAGGATCAGGGACAGGAAAATATGAGGTAAATTCCCAAATTCCAACATGCCTGCACGGACCGGGATTTGCGTAGCGCCCAGTACAAAGCGTTTCTTTCAACCTAGCACATAGCGGTGATAGTGATAGTGAAGGCTGATTCATTTAATGTGACCCACATTCTCTAGGTACAGTTTATCTTAAATATACTTTAAAAACCCTGTTCTTCGGCCACCAATTTTCTTTGAGCATAGATAAATAAACAAACACAAAAGCGAAGACTTGGGCCAAAAATCAGCAACAGCATCTGCGATCGTTTATAATAATTGTTCTTTGGAGATAATAACCAAACCAAAAAAAAATGAACATCTGACCATTAAAAATCCACCAATTCTTATTTTCTGAACAAAGACAGATCCACAGTTATCATGGTGGAACAGAACTGAACTGAGTCATATTTAATCTGTTGCCCTCATTGTTCTCCTTGCTGCCTGTCAATGGTAATTTCGACACTTCTACGCCAACTCCGAGCAGCGGGTCAACATGATCGGAAGTTTGTGCCAATATCGTGGGAAAGTTATGCACTTCTTACTGAGATGAAAACTGATATTGGCCAAGTGAGGACATTGATTGTTCGTCCTCCACCGGGAAAATGACAGTTTTGTTTTTTTTTTTCGTAGGACACAATTGTGAACAGAAAAACAGGCAGAGAAATCAGGATAAGTAATGAATGACAATTCCTGCTGAGGTGTATGCCTTCGGTGGAGAAAAGCTTATTGAAAGGTTGACCGAGTTGTTCAATCATATGTTGAAAGCAGGGAAGCTGCCACAGGACTTCAAAGATGCTTCAATCATCCATCTGTACAAAAACAAAGGGGACAGCCAAGTCTGTGACAACCATCGGGGAATCTCTCTACTTTCAATTGCTGGCAAAATATTGGCAAGAATGCTTCTGAATCGCCTTCCTGATCACCTCTCGTCAATTGACTTGCTTCCCGAGAGCCAATGTGGCTTTCGTAAAGAGAGGGGAACGGCGGATATGATTTTTGCTGCCAGACAGATTCAGGAAAAATGCATGGAACAAAATAAAGCGCTGTATATCACATTTGTTGACCTCACAAAAGCATTTGACACAGTGTGTCGTGAAGGCCTCTGGAAAATCTTGGCGAAGTTTGGGTGTCCACCCGAATTCATCACAATAGTGCGCCAGTTTCATGATGGCATGCAAGCTGCAGTCAAAAGCAACGGCAGTGTTTCAGAGCCCTTTGCTGTCACAAATGGGGTAAAACAGGGTTGTGTCTTAGCCCCAACTCTGTTCAGCGTCATGTTCTCTGCAATGCTACAAGAAGCCTTTAGCTCTCCTCCTCAAGGGGTAAGCATCAAGTACCGAACTGATGGCAGTCTATTCAACCTCAGGAGACTTCAGGCAAAAACCAAAACCAAAAGTACTCAAGTCTGTGACCTACTATTTGCTGATGATTGTGCACTTCTGGCACACGATGAGGATAGCATGCAAAACTGTGTTGATAAGTTCTCTAGTGCCTGTGACAACTTTGGCCTCACAATAAGCACAAAGAAGACGGAAGTGCTCCATCAGCCTACTCCAGACGACAAGTATCCTGTGACCCCAAAATATCAAAGTCCCTGACAGTCTTCTGAAGGTGTCGGAGAACTTCACCTATCTTGGCAGTACACTGTCTTCCGCGGCTCGTGTTGATACTGAAATTCTCTCAAGAATCAGCAAAGCCAGCTCTGCATTTGGCAGGCTTCGAAAGAGAGTATGGGATGTCGCCGGCATTCGCACAGACACTAAGCTGAAAGTGTACAATGCTGTAGTCCTTCCCACCCTACTCTATGGGGCTGAAACCTGGACAGTGTACCAATCGCATGCCAGAAAGCTAAATCACTTTCATCTGGCCTGCCTTAGAAAGATCCTAAGGATCAAATGGCAGGATAAAATTCCAGACACTGAGGTCCTCAATCGTGCCAAGGAATTGAGCATCTTCTGCCACCTGAAAAAAATTCAGCTACGTTGGGCAGGACATGTTGTCAGAATGCCCGACTCCAGACTCCCTAAGCAAATCTTCTTCTCTGAGCTCTCCAATGGAACGAGGAATGTTGGGGCCCCAAAGAGACGTTACAAAGACACTCTCAAGCAATCACTGAAGGCCTTTGCCATTGATGTGAGTGAGTGGGAAAAGCTCTCGCTTGATCGTGCAAATTGGAGGGCGGCCCTTACCAGAGGCAGCAAAGCATGGGAAGCTGACAGAGTCCAGCAGGCTATCAAAAAAAGAGAACGGCGCAAGAAAAGGCCCAGTGGTACTGAACCAACGGAGCACTCTTGTCATTTATGCGGAAGGGTCTGCAGGGCAAAAATAGGACTTATCAGTCACATGAGAAGCCATAAGTCATGAAAGAACAGTCTTTCCATTCTGTCCTCTGTGTCCTTTAGTTCTCTTTATTGTCCATGTGTTGAAATTCTCAACAATTTCTGTTCTTTATTCCTCTGGTGTTGTTAAGGTCATCATCATACCTGATGGACGAACTATTATTATTATTAATGAATGACAAAGTTGGAATTTCCGTCAGCTCTTGAGAAATTTCTGATTCAACTTTCATGTACTCATGGCTTTTGGAGGTATTGCTGCTTTTCTTTTCAGTACTTACAAGTTCCACACCGAATCTGCTTGATACGTTCACCCACAATGGAGAAGGGACCGTAGAAGTCGTGTCTGATGTAGACCTCAGTTCAGCATACCTCAGTTCAGCATACCTCAGTTCAGCCAAAAAGTGGAGATAGAATCTTGTCATTCTAAGAGGACACAACGGGTTGATAAACAAAGACTTTAATATTTAATTATTGGTTTAATTAAGGTTTTCTGAAAAGACTCGATGGAACATGTATTTTCTATGTTTGTTTTGTGTGTGTGTGTGTTTGTGTGTGCGTGTGTTCGCATGATTGTTTCGTTTTAAGTAACTGCCTCAAGAGCCATCCGATAACACAGCGATAGGCCATTTCTTAAGATAAAAGAAAATAAAAAGGAACTACAGACTACCCAAAAAAAAAAAAAAAATGCCCGTCACCCGAAAGTCCTGTCGGCGAGTGACCCCGCCTTGCCGTGACTGAAAAACTTACCTCATTTGTTCGTCTCTTGAAGCAACAACGCCGAGTCTGCGCTGCGCGTGGTCCACATAAGACACAGCCCGGTAAGCCATTCAGTGAGCGTCTGTGATTTCTCAGCAAAGCACAACAGTGTCGATTTGGTTATGTCAGGGCCCCTTTGTGATTTATAGTCCGAACTGTTTTCTATCTGTCTCCTAGTGGACGATGGATGTCTTGGATAATATTAGTTTATACCAGCCCCTTTGTGTGACAAGTGATTTTATTTGTTAGTGTCTCCGTTTACTTCCGTGTTCTAGTGAAAATTCTGACTTTGTTTTCTTGACAAAGAACTCTGTGTAAGTGTTTTCTTTGGAAGATATTTTTTGGTGATCATCAATGTATTTTGAGGAGGAAATATTAATAGCAGCTGCAGAATTCTGTATTTGCTCATTTGATATTCAGTTCTTCACTAATGATTAAATTTTAACTCAAGCATTTCCTTTTTGTCGTGGAAGTTTTAAGTTTATAGAAATGAGACTGATAGTCCAGTCCTTGTACAACCATACGGATCTTCTAAGATAATATTATCATCACCATTATTATTTTTGTTGTCATTTTTGTGTCGCTTTTCTGTTTCATTTGAAATTCATGTTTATCAAGAACAAGGTAAATAAGGTTCTTAACCAGTGTCTGAAAAATGTGCCACGAGAAAGACCCCACGGGGGCAAAGGCCATAATTTAATGTAGATCTATCTAGACTTCTCAACATTTTGTGCTGGATGCTATAAAAATTTCGCTTGTTAATGCATGATGTAGACACTACTGCAGGCCCGTTTTTTGATCAATGAAGTTGATGGAATTAAGACAGTAAAGGCAGGTCTTTAGAAAAACTTTCTTGGGTAAAAAAAAAAAAAATCCGACAGAAAACTATGATATTCACCGATACGCGATGAGGATATTCGGTCGTTCTCCGGACACATCGCAACTTTTATGAAGAGCCAAGGTCAATATAGCTGACATTTGCCTTCTCTGCAGCTCGTAGATCTATAATGCGCTGCGGTATTTTACTTATTTCTTTGCAAGGAACTGTCCTGTTTTTTATTTTTTATTTTTTTTACGATTACATAATTTATTCATTGCGTTTTTGTTATTTCTTCTTCTATAAGAGCGTTCTTTCATTGTCAGAAAATGATCAAAGTGCCGTATTGATGTAGCATTTTTATGAGAAATAATTAATGAACTTTTAAAACAGAGTTTCTTTCTCTATTTACGAAATCTGACACTTCCTAAATGCCGGAGAGCGATAAGTTCAGATTGATTTCGCATGGACATTTTTAAGTTACTTTTATATTTTGATCGTTCAGCTCATACCGGTGACAGAGACGGAAGATTTCAATGCTGCCCCCCCCCCCAACCCCCAAACTGAAAAAAAAAAATGAAAAAAAAATATTTGTGACCTAAATTAGTTGCCATTTAGGATGTGATTTTCTTGTTTTGCTGGTAGACTTCTTTGATTTTCAACCCAAAGACTTGAGTGGCACTTTTCATTTCTCAATGTGTGTCCATTGATCTGTCTATATTATGTTTACTTTAAAGGAAGATGATAAATATGTGTTCGAAGTGAACTAATTTTTTCAATAATATTCTAAAAGACATTCAACGAGAAATATTGGGTACGGGAAAACTGAGCCGGATTTTTAATCCAATTGTTCAAAACTTCAAAGGTAGCTCGTAAAAGCTGTTGGAAGACTGAGCCGGTTTTTGGCATATCGATTAAACTTAATTTTTCTAACGACTAGTCAACCTCTTCCGTTAGCCACTTATCGGGACTGTTTCTTTGCTTTTTTTTCTGGTGAATTTTGTATGAATTAAATGCATGTAATTATAACAGCTGATTGAAACAGTCTTGATACGTGTTGCCTCCTGCTCACCACGGTGGAGGAGGGGGAGGGGGGTGGAAGTGGGATTTTGAGCAGGATGAATTTTATATTGAGAGCTGTTCAAATCATGATAAAAATTGTTTAAAAATATTAAAAGGGCCTCACAACTTGACGGGTAGCATCTTGAGAGCCATTTTGTGCACAAACTCTGCCTGGGACAGCCTTTGCTCATTGTAGTCAGTAATGAGGGTCTCCCTAATTCTCTCACGCTCACGCAAGCTTCTCACAGGAACAATGTGGTACTGATAGGATGATCTGACCTTTATGTCAGTTCGTAGCTGTTCTTCTGCGAGTTTTTCAATGAACAGAAATATGTTTGGATGCGGCGATGTAAAGTGGGTTGCAAAATGTTTATGGAAACTTTCGCATGCATTGGTCGTTCTGACGGAACTTTCAAGACAAGTCCACAAGCTGGGCGGGCATCTGGCAGTTGAAGAAATGTAGTTGTCAAAAACATAGTCTGAAAACATTGTGAGTTTGTCATCATCCTGGTCTGGGCACTGGGTCATGATGACAAAAGCAAAGCAATCTTGTACTTCACTAGGCTCAAGAGCCGGTAAGCCAAAAATGGATTTTAGCCACATTGCAGTTTCACTGGTAGACTTGTACTCAGAAGATAGTTCAGTTTGTTGAAGTTTTCGGTACCATGCTTGGCCGACATGAAACTGACAGGCTTTTATTGTAGTCTCTGGGAAGGTGCCTCAACAGGCGGAAAGCATGGCTAGCCTATTGATAAAAATTGTTAAAAAATTGTTAGGCGCGCGCGCACAGTCAGTTTGTGACTGTTCCTGTTGTGTGTTAGCATACTGAGTCTATCCAAAGATCTATCATGTTCATACAGTCCAGTGACTTTAGGGTTGGTACATCAGGCCAATCGATCTAAAGTTCGAAAAGAACATAGGCGATATCTACAACAAAAACCCGGCTCAGTTTTCCAACAGGGGTCGGCGGCTTATTGCGCAATGCATTGCATAGCAGGTGAAAAACCAGCTCAGTCTTCCGTACACCGAAATATTTCGTCTCTGAAGAGTGGATTACATTTTTTTTTTTTAAATGTTCCCTGTAATGGAATATACCTGTTTTCGCCTCTTCAGCTATCTAGTTCTGTGATGTGGTAAAACATCGGATATGTGAAGAAAACTAGACCTTCTCCTTGAAAAGGAATTATTATTATTATTTACCACTGACATCGAAACACGAGAACATACTTGGATAATCCAGTGAGTGCTGCTGCAGGACAGTTTTAAAACCACTGCTGTAGGCCATTTGAACTGACCATTCTATACATAACGTGCCGCTGGCAATTACTGACATAAATATAAACAATGTTGAAAACGACAAAAGCGACGCAGTTCGTATGTATTATTGTAATGTAATAAACTGAAGACCTAACGCTGGATTATGTGTTTCTTGGAATACGCCATGGTTTGAACCTCCAGTGCAGGAATAGTTTCTTCTTGATGTGGACAAATTCAGATGGAGCGTATACACAAGTTCATCAATCTGTTCATTTGGATACAAGTACTTGGTCTAATTACGGCTGAAGTGCTGCATGGTAGGATTAATACTAATGCCATCTATAATTATTATTGTTATGAAGAAGGTCATTAACAAGGTCAATTATGATGATGATTTTGATTATAAAACCAAAGTATCATTGGTGCATCTAGAGCCCTTCTGTTCTCTAGGCAGGGTTTTCTTCATTTTTATCATTTTTATAGTTTTTTTTTTCAATCTATAATTTATTTTCTTTCTCAAATTGGTTTCATTTCACCTTTCATAAGAATTCCCTCTTTTAAATGTTGCTTTCAATGACGGCGATAATGAATGCTGTAGTTAGTCCAGTGGCGCACTCAGGCAAGACTGATTTGTCTCTTGTTTTATTTTGAGATATGGAGTTGATGGGGACCTGGCGCACCTGTGAGACAGAAACAGATTTGTCTCCTTAGTTGGTTCAAAGAAAGTTCGAGACTGAGTGAAATTATAGCTAGATGCGTGCCATATTTTACCAAGGTTCCATGCCATGTTACATCATACAATAACCCTGTTAAAGAGTTATGATATGTTCATATAATGATGCGGTAGATGTGTGTATCATGTATGCACCCTGGACAGTCAAAATTGGGCAAAAAGAAAAAGTTGTATGGAACAAAGTCTGGCGTAAGAAATAATACCCAAACGATAGCATAATTATAATAGCCTTGCTGGGACCCCACAGCTTTTCTGTAGATTTTATAATATTTCGTCAATGTACAAGTACCCTGGACACGCTCTTAAACGTTCTGTGGCACTGAATTTCCTTCATTGGATAACAAAGTCATCCGTATCTTATCTCTGATCCTCTGCATCTCAAACGACATGAGTTTTGTCATTAGTCTTTGTGAGCGCCAGGCCATTAAGATCACTATCACCCCTTCATAAAATAATTATATTGTGAGTGATGGAATTCGATAATTTCATGTTATATTCCATTTGCTATTTGCAGCCCGAAGGTTGCTACCATCCTCATCGCAAATTAATTAAACATTATGAGTTCAATGCAAAGGTATGTCCTGGCGATGTCCGTTCGTATGACCCCCTATGGCAACAATGGTCTTATGATTTCAGACTGTCCTACGGGATGGGTGGAGTTTAACGGTCATTGCTATCACTTCGTCTTTTACCCTCAGTATGTTCACAGCCAGGCGTCAAAAGCGTGTCAGGTGAGTGTACGGTAGGCTGTTTCAAATCCCTTCAGTGTGAGGTCAGAATCATTGATGAAAGAAATACTCGCTGGCTTGCTGATTGTACTACCTGCCTGTACTTACCATAGTTTTTTAATTCGTTTTTTTTTCTTCTCATACTGTTTTCCTTGTATTTCTTTTTCTTTGCCTGAGGACTGGTTTTCAAAGGGAACACGCGTAGTTTTTTTTTCTTTCTAATTCTTTTGTGATTTACTGCAAACTCTTGTTGTTTCTACCACGAGACTTTGCAACACTGATCCATTTGTCCTTTTGATGTCAGGGTTTAACTTTGTTCCAATCCACCCAACCCCCACCTCTGTCTCCTTCTGCCTGTCACCCCCTCGCTCTGTATGTCTGTTTTCCTCTGTGTCTCTGTTTCCCTCTCTCTGTCTATCTGTCTCCCTCTGTCAGTTTGTCTCTCCCCCCCCCCTCTGTCTGTCTCTGCCTGTCTGTCTCTGCTCTGCCTGCCCCCAACCCCACCCCTTTCTCTCTCTCTCTCTCTCTCTCTCTCTCTCTCTCTCTCTCTCTTATTCTCTGTCTCTGTGTTTGTTTCAATACATATTAAAAGTGGGCACGGTGCCCTTTCGCACGTCCACACCGCTCTTTCTCTTCAGGTAGACGGAGCCTATCTGGTCAGTGTCAACACAATCCAGGAATATAACTTCGTGTCCGGCTGGCTCACGAACAATGATCAAAACCGGTAAGTTGTTGTCTCTGATAGTTCAAGCATTAATCTAATAGATGCACCAAGTACTGACACTGGCCCCTCATAATTACAGCTTTTGTCCTTCGTTTCTGGTTACACAAGTTAAAGTTTGAGTCTGAGTTTGGAGAAACACGCGGACACTATAACAACCATATTGCGCTAAGACAAAAAGCCAGAAGATGGACAGAATGTAGCAGCACCATAGGACAGGGCGAGACCCTGCTAGAAGAAGCGTCCACTGTACTAGCCACTCGTGTAGTCGATTTACCAAAATCATTTCTCTCTCTTTCTCTCTCTCTTTCTTTCTCCGTTTCACTGTCTTTCTCTCTCTCTCCTTCTCTCTTTCACTCTTTCTCCATTTCACTGTCTTTCTCTCTCTCTTTCTCTCCCTCTTTTTTTTTCTTTCTCTCTCTCTTTCACCTCCCCCCCCCCCCCCGCCCCAAAAAGGACGGGGAGACCCTACTAGAAACGCCCGCCCTCCCCCCCCCCCCCCCCGCGCATAGTTGATTTACAATAACCACAATAATTTCTCTCTCTTTCTCCCTTTTCCTTTCTCTCTTTCCCTCTCTTACTATCACTTTCTTTCCCTCTTTTTTCTTTCCTTCACTCTTGCACCCCCCCCCCGCCACCCGCGCACACACATACGTGCCTGTTAGTACTTGTTAATAGACCAGGTCTGACACTTTTCCTCCCTGTCTTAAAAACAGTTCTTCAGATATTTCCTTTACTCGACCTTTGACCTTCATCCCATCACTCTTAACCACCCATGAATTGTATCTTGCTCTCTCTCTCGTGAAAAAGGTCATGTAAAAGTCACCTTCTCTTCTTTGTTTTAGTTCTGCCCCTTTCACCAATCCAGTTAGGGGAGGAGAGGGTAAAAATTCTATTTTCCCCAGTTGTTAATAAATTTCCATAAAATTTGTGGTAATGAATCAGAATGAAAATGTGATTTGAAAAATGTATTCAATTTTTTTTTTTTAACTTTGCGGTTGCTATGGTAACGGCGGCCATATTGAATTTTCATTACATTTTTAAATTAATAATTCTGTGAAAACCATCGGCTGCAATGAGCTAAAATTTTGCATACAAGTTAAAAAGAGGTGTGCAAAGAGAGTTACAACGCCATATTTCCAATACATTTATCCAATTGGTCATATTCCAACGTTGAAGTAGTAGGTTTCATTTTTATCTGACAACACAGTTTTCAAATGACTCTGTCTGAAAAAATATCACATATGACCCAAATCGGCCGTTGTAACATCAAAGTATATATATTCAATGACACGTGTGCAAATTTTGAGGGCAATCGGTTTGCTAGTTATGGAGAAATTAAGAACTGAAATTGTGAAAATGCGTTAAAACCAAAGGGCCCTAAGGGCTTTCTAATTGCTCTAGCTCGCAAAAAATATCACAAATAACCCAAATTGGCCATTGTAATATCAAAGAACATACACCCAAGTACATATGTGCAAAATTTGGGGGCAATCTGTCTGCTAGTTATGGAGAAATTGAGAATTGAAATTGTTTCCCAATTTTGTCTAGATCTAGTCCCAGTGGTCAATAGTTTGAGCCGCTCCTCCGCTTAAGCTTTCCTAGCATGTTCCAAAATTAATTCGCCAGTCTCAAATTTAATGTCGTACGTGACAAGCGAAAGAAAAAAACAAAACCCTATGTAGTCGCTACTTTACGCCCTCGTCCTCTGACGTCATATTAATGTTTACTTTGTCCATTAATTAATTAATGACGCCATGAGATGCTGAGACGGGGCGTGCGCGGGGTGGCGACCTTTGACGTACGAACGTTTTATTGCTCTGAAGAATTAATTTCTGTCAAGTTGAACAGTGTTTTACCATTGCTAATAACTACTACTGTCTCTGTCCTTTTATGGCTGATATGGATGTTTGTTGTTAAGCAATTTTAACGCTTTGTTGGTAAATTGTTAACCTTTTGTCTTTAACCGTGTTGACGAATTTGTACGGACATAGGGAATTCTCGATGTTTTGTTGATTATTTGCATCGCTTAAGTTGCTTTTTCTGTTCATGGATTGTATCTATTTTGGCTTGGTAACTCTGAAATTAGTCAGTAGCACTGCTTGTCTGCTAAATGACGGTCTCCAGCCTTCGGTTGCAAGATCTGTACAGTTGTTATGATACAAAAGTGCCATTTTATCAAAGTTGAATAATTATATCGGTGGAACCGGTGTTTTTCATTTACATTTTCACCAAACCTTCACTGCGTCCTAGGGTGTGGTCACACACACACACACACACACACACACACATACAAACACACTTTTACTTCGCAAGGCTTGATGCGAGCGCGTCAGCAGTAAGTACACCATCCTCATTAAAAAGGTTGCTTTCATATATAAGGAAGTGATCATTATGGTTAGATTTATTTATTTATTTATTTATTTATGTATCTATTTAGTCAGACCTGTTATTTATTTACGGCTATTTATTTATTATCTGTGTATTCTATTTTTCACCGATCAGTTTTCCTGTTATTTCAACAAGGGTCCCATTAATGTTTTGCCAAAGAAGCGGTGGTGTTGGCTTCGATACTACACTTTGGAATAAAATTGTATTCTTCAGGGTTCTGTCAGATTAAAGGTTAGAGACAACCTTAGTTTCTAGGTGAGACAGTATCGCTCCACCGCTGACCAGTTGAACAATAACAAAAACAAAATAAAGATATCTACCCCCCGGGCCGTGTACCCAGAATATCCTGTTAGATTTGATTGACAGCCTGGCTAGAATAACCAATGCCTTCACATACTTCATACTTTGGTGCATGGTTGCTAAGGAAAATGATGGCTAAAGATGCCCGGTCTTTAATGCGATTTTCTTGGGATTTCCACCATTGTTCAGGGGTCATTCCCATCTTTTTAAACTGCAATATCTCGGGCTAGAATTAAGCTAACTCAAAATGTTTTTCACCAAGTGAAAGTGCATGAAATCAGCTTTCACATGATACCAATAACTCTATTATGATAAAAAGCGACATGTGACTCATTTTGACTGTCTGCGAGACAAATATTATTTCAATAATTATATATTTTCAGGGCCAATATCTGGTGGACCAGTGGCGTGGGTCAGGATACAGATTTGATCTGGGAGGGCGATGGAACTCAAATCTCTAGCACGTCTGATATGTGGCTGCACCATGAGGAACAGAATTCTATAGAGCATGGAAACCATATTGTATTTCTGTATTCAGGTAACTGAGATTCTGATTTTAGAATGTTCATGGGTGGGTTATGGTACTCTTTCCTGCCGGTCTCACACTCAAACTCTGGCGTAAAATAGAGAAAAAACAAATGGCAAATGGACCTATACAGTCTTAAATACCTTTCTGAAGGAGGTCTTTGTCAATAAATACTGTAATATCTAAATTAGTAAGCTATTTTTCTATGTGGCAGATACCCCAGCCGCACCTACATCAATCCGACATAAGATTTCCGTAGGATTGGTAGGATATTATAAGGGTAGGTTCCGACATCAATCCGGCGTCGGCAAGATGTCATAACTAGCTAGCTGTCTGTTCCACGTGGCAACAGCGTCATTCGTTTGTGCAGACTTGACGTCAGAAGTGTCGGGATTTCCCCTCGGCTTGCTGGCTGGGGTCCATACTGCAGTGCTGTTGCTGTTGAATGAACAGCCTTTTAATGAAGTCAGGTCACTCAGTGATACAGAAAAAGGTACAAACTAATATAACATATTTGTGAGCATCCTCTTTAAGCAATCTTTGTAAGAGGACAAACCTGTGGCAGCTGTTGAAGCTGTCTTTGTCTAATGCGTATTAGATTATTCTTCGCGTCCATCAATCACCCCACTTTTTTTTAAGTGGTGCCCCTGACTCGGTTCATCCATTTCTTACCATGGAAAAGAAAATTCTGAGACGCTTAATTTCTGTTTTTCCGGGTACTGTAAATCACCTGTTTGTGTGTGCAGCTTTTGACAACACCATAACTCTGAGATGGTGATTGTAAAGTGGATGGAGGTCCCTGAAGTCTTGATCTTTCTTTGCCGGGTGTATGTGTGACGTACTATGTGACTGTGGATTAGAAGCAGAATAAGTTCAATACATTAATACAATACTTTTGGGCGGAATGCCCCAAAACTTACATTGCTCATGTTCCTAGGACACTGATGCTGTACACATTCGCCGTTGCTATTTTTGTGGTCACATAAAATAGTAAAATCTATTCTCAATACAGTTGTGGCTGGCAAATTCATGTATGGAAGACAACGAGCTGGTGTACAAAGTCGGTATGTGTGTGAAATCAGCCTACTTGAGGCATATCGGATTATACAGCAGGACAGAGATCACCGTGAGTTGATGACTTATATATAATAATTTATAGTAATGCTATGAATTGTACGGTTTGTGTTATCATATCTGGTATGTTTATGTAGTATCCTCGGTGATTCTGACACGTTCATGACAGCGTAGGCCTACCCTTCTCTCATCGCCCGGCAGCTGTTGGGTGCTGGCTGTTTTAAAACCCATCGATTCACCGGTCGCCAACAAGATGCGCTCATTCGCACATCCGCTCTCGGCACCCTGCACCACTTGGGATAACACACTTTTTCGTAGCGCATACTTTTGTGTGTGTGTGTGTGTGTGTGTGCGTTAGTAAACATACGATTGTCATTATTCTTCCCTGAAGAACCTTTCCAATGATACCAAATAATATACTCTAGCGTTATCAGAGGATTTCTAATGAATTTCCAACATAGATATACACTAGTGAACGATTTAAAAAACACCCTCAAAATAGTGAGTACACAGGTATATAACCACTCTACAGAAAGAAAGTACAGTGGGCAATGGGCATACGAGAGCCGGAGCCCAGCGGTGCGAAAAGATTAAATACTTCCATTTTTCCGACAAACGGACAGTGTTTCGAAATGGGGTAAATGTATAAAGCGTACAATTGCATTAATATTCATTTTGTGTCGCTTTTTTTTTCACGAACGGGGAATGAAAGGATTGGGCGGGTAGTGGTGGTGGCGAGGGAAGGCCCTACATTTCAGAAATAAGTGAAAAAAAAAAAAAACAGTGGAAAAAGAAGTACTAGGGGAAAGATTCCCCCCACCCCCCCCACCCCCCGCCCCCCCCCCACCCCCAAACAATGTTCGGCGCGGCGGTTTACAGTTTGAAATTGCATATCCCTAATGTTAGGCCTATACAGTGATACAACCCTAGTAATTACTGTGTTGACCCGCGTCACTGGTAGACTATTAATGTTTCCACAAAATGAATTGGTGGACTGTATCTGTCACAAATCCCAGACTGGGAGATGTAATAGTTTATGACAGGACGACAATCACGAACAAACAAGTTTAACACTTAACAAAACAACCCATCAGACTCACACATTTATTAAACATAATTATACATATAATAGCGCAATTACATACATTATATTATTGAAATGACTGCCGTACAACGGCCTTATTCTCACACACACTCTCCCTCGGATCCACAATCCGGTAGTCACTCCTAAAGGCACTTCGGCCTCAGCCTCTCCCCCCAGGGTCTTAATAGTACATTAATGATTCACGGGCACCGCCGTCTCTCAACATCACCTTCCTATTGCCATACAACTTATCAGTTCACTTGCCCATCATCATGGCAATAATATAGTATCTCATTCACTCTCATATCTACGTCCCTGTCCGTGGCCCGACTGCCACGACTTTATGTGCCTCTACTGTCCTGCACCGACAGTCTCACTTCTGGCCTATGTGTGGCCTCCGGCCCTGTGCTGGCCTATCACTTGTGCTCATCGAGGTGGCTCTTCGGCCCGTCCCCGACACCTACAAGAATAACATTACATTGGTATAATACCCTACCATTTCTATTCACTCCACCTCTCCTTACAATCCAGGAAGCGTACACACACTAGTTCACCTTTCACTCACCACACATCTTACGGTAACACACCTCCATCGGAGTACACACTACCCACTCGCGCTACAAATCCATGACTCACTTTCATCTATCGCTCATGGCGCACATTGCTATATCCAATATCAAGGACTTCCACATTCCTCACATATACTTATTCACATCATGGTAATAGACGAATATAATATAATACATCAATCATAATAATCAATCAACGTTCTACATACCAGTTATTACTGGAAAGACTCTCACTAGTCTTCTCGACTGCTTCCTTTATGTCCGCCCGATGGGCTCTTATTCACAGGTCCGCTCCGTCGGGCCTTCTAACTTGCAATGATAGTTATACAGCGCTTTCGCCTCCTTCAGACCCCCCCCCCCACTACTCACAACAGCACGCTTAACTTGCTGTCTACTGTGAGTCCTTCTTACTCTACACCCGCTCTGTAGCAATCCCCTTAATTGCACTCACTCCACTCGTGACAGTATCAATAAAATGACTAAGTTTAACTGCTGATGTGACCTGAATTGTCACTCTGGTTTTCTGGCTGCAAGAATGAATGTAGACCCGATTGGACAAGCCCCCCCCCCCTTTCACCCGATTGGACAAGCCCCCCCAGCTTTTGACCCGATTGGACAAGCCCCCCCCCCCTTTGACCCGATTGGACAAGCCCCCCCCCCTTTGACCCGATTGGACAAGCCCCCCCCCCTTTGACCCGATTGGACAAGCCCCCCCCCACCTTTGACCCGATTGGACAAGCCCCCCCCCCTTTTTTGGGGGGGGGGCCCCTTTTTTTCCATTTTTTATTTTCACTTTAAGAAACGCTAAAAGTAGTGGATTTTCATAAACTGCAAACATTTTGCCCTCTGCGATCCCACACTAGAGAACTTCCTGCATTCCACAAACGTTTGGTATGTGCATAAAACAGCGACAAAAATGGCAGGTTCGATTTGGACGCAAAGTGCGCAAGATCTGGAACTGCACCAAGATCGCTTTAATGTCAATACGGTAACATTCTTATTACAGACTAGCTTAACTTCCCCGGCGCTACCCTTTTTACCCATACGATGCATCAGCAGATGTAGGTCAACAGTTTGCACTCGCGATATGAGCAGACAAACTGCTGACTAAATACAGATATATATAGGTATTTATTGTATGTCATAAATGAATACAAGACGTGTATACATAACGTACCGGCATTTACTACATGGCATAACGCGACCTTACTTCTCGTTTGTTCTAACTCCATCTTCTGAGTAACTGGAAATCTTCTAGTACCGTATAGAAGAGGAGTGGCAAATACACACTGTGACACCTGTTTTAAATTGTTCACAGTTTATATTTATTCTGACTTCTTATCCCAATACTAGAGCAGCACACGTTTACCCTCGAATTTCTCAGTTGTACAAAAGGTGGAATTGGAGCAAACAAGAACTGAGGGCCGGATAATTTGTTATTATTCCAATTCCTTACAGTGTTTGGCACCAATATCACCGACCCCAATGACGTTTTACTGGGACCCAAGTTTATCGTCCAGCCGCAAACCTTGGTGGTCCTGGAGCCAATGGAAGAAATCTCTATTGAATGCGTAGCAACGGGGTAAGTTGAATTTACCTACAGGTGGAGAACAGATCAGTAAACATAGTAGGCCGCATGGGTGACAGACGCAGGCACGTTTTTGATAATATGAATACTGGCGGACCTACATTTTTAGGACCCTGGACTTCGAACTTGCCCCCCCCCCCCCTTGGCAGCCAACAACGGTAGGGCAGCATCCACAATTCACTTATGAGAAACGTTTTCTCAGAGCTCCCACTGGGATTAGGGGCCTGGGAGCTTAAGCCTCATTCGTCACCTAGTAGATCCGCCGCTGGATGTGAGCCAGTGACAGAAATGGGTGGCTGCAAAATTTACCAGCATCACAGGTGCATGTTTAAAGAATGTGTTTTCAAAATGGCAATTAATGTCTTAAAATAATATCACCAAGTTAAGGTAATTTCTAAACAAACTGTAAACCACTGATTTCCTGTGTTATTTCACAAGTTGAAGTGGCAAACATTTGGCCCAAAAATCACATATTTGTGACCACTATCCTCTGTCACAGTCTCATATCGGTGATAAATGCAGGAGACTGTCGTGAGCGTCACGAAATACTCACATGGAATAGTTAAATAAGATCCTTCTTTACCTCCGGACTAGCACCTGTTTTGGCCAGTCAACACTTACAGGAGGAGGGGGGGGGGGGAACTACCTTACCACAACAATATTTTACTATCACGGTTATAATTCAACTAAATGAAGATGCATTGTGCATCGAATAATTTATTGAATTAAATTTAATTCAAGTAAATTTGGTCGAGATAGAATTGGTGTACACTTTATTTAGTGGAAATATAACCCTGTTATTTAAAAGAAAAAGATATTATGGATCACTAACTTTGGCTCACTTTGTAGTTTTTTCTAGTAAGATAGATCGAGCTATGAATATTCACATCAGGATTTCCACTAGGCCTACTGTATTTTCACACACATACACACATGGGTGCGCTTTATTTAAGCACAGTGCAATAAGTATAATAATTAGGATATATGATGCCACATTAGGTCCGGGAATTCAGATTACTTCTGCCACTAAACCCTACTACTGTCATAAGACGATTAAATTGGCGGTTTTGTTCATCCCGTGTCTACAGGGCCAATCAACAGCTTTTCAAAAATGTAGTATACTTTCTAGGAGTTTCTAAATCAAAGACAACCTCTGACACTAAATTTGTATGGTGAAGACTTGCAGTTCGAACACCCTTGGTAGGACGCAGTAACTCTTTCCCGACAGAAACAGGGTTAAATGGGTTTTTTCCTAAACAGAAACAAGGTTTTGTTGCTTTCCCCCTCTCTGTTCCCCATTGCCCCCACAATGATTTTATTGCTAAATGATGTAGCAACAGTTATTTCATGCCCTAAGAGTATGAGGTTTCAGAAAAATATTGCTTAAGCTAAAATGAGTTACGCCCCCTCTGTGCATGCAGTCATCCTCACTGTCATAGCATTCCTTGTTCCAGCAAACCTCATGCCACCTACACTTGGTACCGTGTGACTGACTCAGGAGAGACCACTCTGGTCAGCAGCAGCGACCGCTACACCCTCACCAACGGGAAACTCACCATGTTCAACCCCACAATGCTGAAAGACAAGGGGAATTACCAGTGTGTAGCCAGGAACCATCTAGGGACCACTTTGTCCAGGCCAGCTAGGATCAATTTTGGATGTATGTATAATTATGTATGTCATTACACTTCAAAGCAGTCTTCGTTGAAAAATAAGGAAGAAGAATAATTACAAATTAAATGTAACATACAGTACCAGGAGCAATCGACATCACAGAGCTTAGTTCTTGTTTGGTCCATTGCCACATTTTGCACACGCAGGAAATTCAACATTCAACGTTTGTGGCTTTAGTATTAAGACAAGGAGTTAGAATAAATCGGAACTGTGAAAGATCCTGTTAAGTGCCAATTGAGACATTTTAAATAGATGTCAAAGTGTGCATTTGTTTTACTTCTTCTGCATACTAAAAGATCTCAGATTTTTCAGGGACGGGAGAGTGGAGATCGAACAAACAGGAACTAAGTCACAAACAAAGGCTCACACAGAATTATACAGAAAATTCAGACACATTATGTGTCTAAAGGATTACAATATCCCTGAACTTTGCTTTGTCGGGTTTTCTTTGTGACCAGTTTCCCACAGAAATATATTTGTCATTAAGGTCATGTGACCACGCACAAGGCTGTTATGGTCAATCAGCTAAGCCTAATTCTAACCCTAATTTTGGCCCTGATCCCAAAACTTTCAATTACAACAACAAGAAATTTCACTGTTCAAACGAAACCAATTTAGCCACATAATCTAGTCCAAAGACATGTAGTTGTCTCGAAATTTAGTAGTAGTGATAAAGATAATTAAGATTACTGATATGCAGTCTGAGTTTTCATTATTTCCTTTTTAATTCAACCTACATAAATTTTGTGTCAGCTGTGATCATTACTTATTAGTGATGTACCATGCCATGTTACTTCATTTGTTATGTCTGTTACTGAGTTATGAAAATAATAATGGTCGTGTAATGATGCGTTAGATGTGTATCATGTACGTGCTATCAAACGCTCTGCGAAACAAGGGAAAATGAATGTCCATTATGGGGTAATAAAATGATTCTTATCTTATCTAATCTGTCAGTGCATTTTTATTATCATAATACCTGTCTCATCTGCTATTGTCATTTTAATAATGCATTTCTTTAATGTGAAATAGTAATGGATGCACTTCTTCAAATTTTTTTTTTTTTGGTGGTCAAATTTCTTTCCAGATTTGCTTGAATTTTCCAACGACCCTCCAGGTGCTGTCACAGCTTTGATGTACCAAGGCACAGTCATGAGCTGCCTGTTACCTGCCTATAACCCAAGTAAACTGGTCTTGATTTCCTACTCACAACAACTAAGACAGAAAATAAATAACAGTGGCGGATCTACTTTCAAACAAATAAAGCTTAAGTTTCAGTGACCCAAATCCCTGCGGGGTGTTAACGGAACTTTTTTCAATGATTGAATTTTGGATGTCGCTCTATTGTTGCTGGTTGCGAAGGGACCCCATAACAGTTCATACTTCAGGGTCCCAAAAATATAAGCCTGCACTGACTTTAGACTCATCCTCATTTTTGAATAATAGCTTTTCCCAAAGTAAGCCTAGTAGATCAAACAAAAATTTACCTTCTGAATTTTCTTTTCATGAGAAATAATTACTTGTATGAGCAATGCATTACCTATACAAGATGAGATTTTATATCCAGTCTGTTGTGTAAGTGTCTGAAATGTGGATCTGATTGCTGCAACTTGGTTCTTAAGAATGTTTTCAGACTGGCAAGATTTTCTGTGTGAATCCAAGAGCCATGCAAAAACCACAGAAAGCCTCTGTAGAGTGTAAAAGAAAGTCAGAGACCAAAATATTTGTTTGAGGAGGGTTCTGTCTGTTTGTCTGTCTGTCTGTCTGTCTGTCTGTCTGTCTGTCTCTCTCTCTCTCCCTCTCTCTCTCTCTCTCTCTCTCTCTCTCTCTCTCCCTCCCTCTCTCTCTCTCTCTATCTCTCTCTCTCTCTCTCTCTCTCTCTCTCTCTCTCTCTCTCTCTCTCTCTCTCTCTCTCTCTCTGTCTCTCTCTCTCTCTCTGAAGCTCTTTTGTGATTTTGCTCTCCCAATAGCATCATTTTTTTGTTCTTTTTTGAAGAAAATATATACACGCATTATGTGTCTAAAAGATTACAATATCTCTGAACTTTTCTTTGCCAGGTGTTTCCATCAAGTGGTATAAAGAAGACGGTGGTCCCAATTTCATGAGGACAGATCTACAGCAGTATATCATGGTCTCCAACAATGGGAAACTTTACTTTTCTGAGACATCCAGGGTGGATTCTGGTACACATTCAGTCAAATTCCCAACCAGCATCCCTATGTCAATCTGACATAGATTTCCATAGTGCGTGGGATTGCCATAGGGGTCGGTTCTCTTCATTAGACCGACACAATTTTCTAACCAACGGATCTACATAGGGATGATGTCATTCCTAAATGCAGACTTGACATCAGTCTTACATGTCAGTCATATTTCTGTGAGGTTGCTGGTTGCGTTGACACCCAGGAAAAGTGAAAACGTCGTCACGTGTAAAAATAGGCTCAAAACTGAATTGTTTAAGACTGTTTTCATTGAAACTGAATAATGTCCCTTTTTGGTCTCAGAGGTTTCAGGATAAGAGTAGATCACGTGTTTGTTAATGTGTGTGAGTGGGAGCATGATGAATTGATCTTATGTTAATCCTGTTTTTTATTTTAGTTCAGCACCTTGGAGCAAATAATTTTTTGTAGGATTTGAGTGCTATATAGGTTAATTACTATATTACATTGGTTGTTAAAGTTTTGAATGTTTGACAGAATGTTTGCAAAACAAAAAGAAACAAAACGACATATTAAAATTAAAGCAGAATAAAAACTCTTTTTCCTTCCAGATTAATTCAAGTTACTTGTTTATTCTACGAGTACTGTTTCTTTCTTTTTGTCTTTTAAGCTTAAATAATAACCGGTTAAGTTAGAAAAGCCAGAACCGTGGCAACATCAAATGAAGTTTTGTTGTCAGTATTAGTTATTGTTACTAAAAACAGTGTCAGTTTTCACATTACTGGCAACATAATATATAATATTCAATGATATATTTTACCAAGTAATCAAGATATTTATTACAGTTTGGCTTTGTATTTTCTGTTCTCCAGGCTACTATCACTGCTTTGTGACCCTGGCTTCCCCAGTTGGTCAGCTCCTGTCCAGTGCCCAGCTGCCCAGCAGGACCAGTCTAGGAATTCAGCTCATTGTGACCGGAGAAAGTAAGAGGAATTACAGTAAAATATCACCACTCTTCTAGCACATTATAACGGCCTTTCACAAAAATTAATAGAACTTCGTCCTCCTGGAGTCTTGGTCATAAAAAAAAATTTTTTAAATGGGCCAGTCTGTACAGTGGCAGCAATGAAGTGAACAATGACACCATCAGATAAAGTAGATTTCATTTTGATAATGGTCTTTTTTTTTTTTTTGTTCTCAAAACAATGAACACTAATAAAGACCTTTGATCTATGTTAGTACAGAGAAGATACTGTCATAATTGCTTTTCTATGAATCAAATTTTGGCCTTTAACACAATGTATCCATCAAGCAATATTTTCCAGCGATTTCGGCACTTTTTCTATGACATTGTTCCTACAATATCTTGTGTCCCTGGTAGAAAGTAAGGGAGATCACAGGAAATGAAATGGCCTATATTTGTGGATGCTGCATTATGCCTCTTGGAAACTGTCAAAATTTGTGCACTGGATGCTGTTTGAAAAAAAAAAACAATCAGTAAATCAGATTTCAGATCTTTTAACTCTTTCAGGACGTCAGTGTTAGAGGCTTTGGTCAAGTCTGCACATAATAAATTTTTTCCCTCTTTGGGAAAAAAAACAGCATGGTTCAGAAAAACGCTTACAGAAAAAAAAGTATTGGCAGTAAAGTAAAATGTTACACATCAAATAACAGAGAATTGCATGTAGAATACAATATAAATCAGTGATACGTCCAGCGTTTTTCACTGGAGCCGATAAATCGGGGATATGTCCTGAAAACCTTAATCTATTTCCTCCTATAATGAGGAGACAGATATTGCCCTTTCCTCATTTAAATTTGCCCAGCCCCTTTTGTCACCTCTACCAACTGTAAAAACTAAAAAGAAAGTTGTGGGGTGACTGTGAGGTCACAGCAGGGCTTGGGTCAAAGTGAAAATGTGTCAAGAAAAAGAAAATATTGTATTTTGCAAAGCCCCGCATTTCAACCAAAAAAAAACCACAGAGTTAATTCTGAACGAAGAAAAAGAAGAGAAAAGAAACCGCATTTATCTTTTAATTCTTTTTACAATTTATTGTACAGTTTTCCTGGAGTTTGAGTCTAATGTGAGGCTTTGCAAATAGTCCAGTCCACAGCCTCAAAGAAATGTGAAATGTTTGATTGATATCAAGTTTTGCACAAATGAATGACAATCATTCCTGGATGGATCAGCTGGTTGTGACATTGCACCAATGATGGTTTGATGTAGTGAAGGCACCCACATGGTAATCAACATGAACTCCATGGAACTCCTATACAAATCTACATCGGACTGCCATAGGAATGCTGGCTGGGTTAATGCCACACCACAGCATATTGTTATCATGTGTGATAAATTCTATGACAAGCTTGTTATAAGTCATGCTTAAATAAAGACTGTTGCTGTTTTCTCTGTCACAGAGTAACATCGTCCCATGTATTTTTGTTGTCCGAAAATACTGAAAACCAAATATTTTCACAGTGGCCTTGGATTATGGACCAGAAATTCATGATGATTTTCCTGCTGTTTTTCCAATGCCCCCATTGAGAGGAGAAACCTTGACCCTGGAATGTTTTGCATACGGAAGGTAAATAAGAAACTGTATCAGAGCAGCATGCACAGACACATAAGAGAGAAAGATGAAAATTTATAATTTAAATTTTTATAGGAAACGCTTCGTTAGGGAGAGCTTTCAAGTGAAACCAAATCGAGAAAGTTCTGTGTTCACAGTTCACCTATATTTTCTCTATTCAGCTCAAAAGCAGAGTATATGATGAGGTGAAGTGACACTTAAGGATTCTCTCTCAGTTACAAATTGCCTGCAGTTTGCATTTATTGACATTGTTCAAGTGATCATCTGGCCAAAAGCAAAGTTGTGTAGGATTAGTCAAATTTGTGATTTCCGAGTTGCTGATGTGGTTAATCTATGTGACTGTTTTTTTAATTGCTCAGGTTACCTATGAAATACACCTGGTTCCGTAATGGCGGTCCAGTCCCTGCCAAAGCACAGTATCTGGAACATAACCGCTGGCTTGTTCTTCCTGATGCCCAGTTTGAAGATGGTGGAAACTACACTTGCCGAGTGGAGAGAAGCAGCAGCGCTAGTCAAGAGAAGACACTACATCTCCGCATAGAAGGTGCTTGATGTATAATATTGTTCATTCCTTAATTGTAGACAGTTTTTTGTACCTAAGCTCTGACAAGATGAATCTAACAATTTAGACTCTGATTAGGGAAGTGCAAAGATGTTTTATCAGCTATAAACAAGAAAAGGTGGCATTGAAACATCAGTAACATGCATGCGTATACTTTTCAACAGACCATTTGCATTCATTTTGCTCTTTGCTTGATGTCATTCTGCTTGGAGTCCTTCCAAGTTGTGTCCTTCTCTGACTACATTATATTTCCCTTGTGTGAATGGTAAAGATGTATTTCAAACCTTGTGTGAATGGTGAAGATGTATTTCAAACCTTGTGTGAATGGTAAAGATGTATTTCAAACCTTGTGTGAATTGTGAAGATGTATTTCAAACCTTGTGTGAATGGTCAAAATGTATATCAAAAAAACCAAACAGACAAAGACAAACCAACTCCCGGCATGTACCAGTAATTGGATAATTCATATTGAACTCCAAGTCCAATTAATTCTTCATTCCTGTTTAATTTTATCACTCAGTGATTCAGTCATAATTTCCTTCCTGTTTTTCTCTTCATTCCTAATTTGTGCCACGCAAGTTCTTCTTCTACCTTTTGTTTTTCTCTTCATTCCTAATTTGTGCCACGCAAGTTCTTCTTCTACCTTTCGAATTCATTTGGTCGGATTCCTTTTCCTCCTTCTTACCTTAAGTCTAGATTTATTTGTTTTTACTTTTAAAAAAATTTCCGTTGAGGCCTATTCCGTGCATCAACGACCAACATAAGCGTCACATAGTAACCAGTGGATCTACATTGGAACAATGTCGTTCCTATGAGCAAGCTTGACCTCAATCCTGCAGGTTAGATTTCTATAGGGTTGCTAACTGGGTTATTTTGTAAATTTCATAAGAAGTGTAAATTCCATGCTTGCCTTATGTCCTCAGCTCGACCACTGTTCGTGTTCCCCCTGAAGGACCAGCATGTTGATCTGAATCGTCAGTTCACCTGGAGATGTGAGGCCTTAGCCGTGCCTGCACCTACCTATACCTGGTTCAAGGATGGGAAACCTCTGACCAGCATTCCCGGAGATATTGAGGTAAACTGCTCAGAAATGCATTGTGATCTGTCAAAGCTACAAGCTTTAGGTGCAGGCCAGGGGAATAATTAGTGAAGGTGTCCTTTAATGTGAGAGGATGAACGACTTTTTATTTTTAATGTGCTTTCATGGTAGCTCTGGTGCGTGAGTGAGGGACGGCCACTCATAGTAGTTTATGGACACTTGGCCGAGTACCATTAATTGGATTATTTCCCTTGTAATACTAGCGCGGGACCCGTTATTCACATCACGGTGAAAAGCGCGCATTTTGATTGGTCAGTTGGAAATGTTGACCACCGGGCTTCCAACTCTTATATCATGGCTTTAAGTTTCTTACAACTCGCTCCTTCGTTGTTATCCACCGACAGAAAGACGGGAACCCGAATTCATTTTTGAGAGTAGACAATACCCTATCGGTACAAAATAGGTACTCATGATAACGTTTGTTATCAATGGAGATACGTCGTATTAATGGACGAAAGTATCCCGCACAAAATTGTCGAATGTTGTTAGTCCTGACACTTTGAAAATTTATATTAAAACTATTACCGGGTTTCTGGTATAAGTAGTCAGTTAGAATTTTAGCCGCGCGTTTCTACTTTATATTGGTACCAATTTTGTTGTACTTTGATGCACGTGTCCTATTGAAATAATTAATAAGAGGATCTCGGATTTAAAGTAAACCACGAGTTAGACGCATGTTATCCCCGATAAATCCAACCTGGGTCAAATTTATTCAATTATTGCTGGAGGCCACTGCGTTATTATTTTATGGAATGGCCACTCTGGATGTGTTGTACACATGATCTCCTGAGCCAGTGGAGCGAGACTGTTGTGTTCTTGCCCCTTCATTTGTTATGTCCTTCATACTTTGATTAGTACATTAGTTTATGTTGCCAGTGTACTAGGAAACTCCTTGTGTATATGATATAGCCCCTTGTAGTTGTTATTCATTAACCTTAGCGCTATTTTATTCCATGCAGCCATATCCAGTTGGTTATTGCTTAAATTCTATATTATGTTGTTGTTGCTTGATTTAATACTTAATACTATTAATATGTATGTCCACCATTGATTGCCTGATTAATGTTGTCATTATATCCTAATCATATTTTCGTCTTTTTCTCTTGTTCCAGCTTATGGCTGGTTGGGCTTTTTTTTTTGTTTGGTAGTGATACCGTTGTTAGGCTTTTTGAATAAATAAGATTGCCAGCAGAACCCTGTGTTTGTTAATCCTGTGTATCCTTAAGGGAGTTACTATTGAACCCACGCAGTAACCACATTAGCCACTCGTAGTTCATCCAACATTAAGAAGATTTATGGTGATGAACTCATCTTTCCATGGTCAATCATTCAAACGACACAATATTGAACTGGAATTTAGATTCAGTCAGCTTTGCTTCTTTTGAGGGATTTTAGTCTCTCAAAAATACAAATTTAAATGTTAGAGCAGGTAAATTTTGGGTTCATGCTAGTTACCAAGATGATGCAGTTTACACTTAATTAATTCTCATTATAATTACTTTGAAGTGATTGTTACAGCTACGCCTTAAAATATTTTAACTGTTGAGATTTCCTGCATTTTCACCAATTTCTTTGTCACATTTTACGGCTGGTTTTGCTCTGAATTTGAATTCTAGGACTGGCATAGGGCTTGATTGAAGCTAGAGATTGTCTTAACTTTTCATTAATGAAGTAACACGTTAAAAGGGCGTGGGACACTTCCTTTCTGATTAATGTCACGCACACAGTTCATGTTTCTGTGGCTGGAATGATCTCCTGTGATTAATATCACCTAAACATAATGGCCACACGAACAGCTTCAAATAAATTTACAAACACATTTTACTTTCTGGCTAATCTTACTGGAAAACAAAATTGTCTTCATCGAGATTATATGAGACAAAAAAAAACTGTACATTTATGGAGCCATTTGGGCATGAACGCTTGTGGGAAAACTGGTCGTTGTATGAAGAAAGGGAGTTCTTATATATAATGTAGTTGCTGAACATGCTCCAACATTAGAGGGGTGGAGTACTCTCATAAGAGAGTCTGAATTTCCTCGTGAACTCTGTCACTTTTATATCTTCAAACACTGAATATTTTCTGTTTACCATTCTGACAGGTTCGTACCAATGCCTTAACCATTCTGAAAGCAGATCCAAAACATGAGGGCATGTATCAATGCCGTGCTGTCAACGCCCATGGAACCACTTTCACCACAGCTCAACTGCGAGTGTTATGTAAGTACACACTTGTAAAGTGTCTTTAACTTGAAGGAGGTCATATTTTCCATTTCGATTAGTGTGATACATTTTAACATGTGAAACATAGCCTAGATCTACTCATTATTTCTTCCATTCTTTGTTTAGCCTAGGATTGACATCATTAAAATTGCACATTGGAATAACATTGTTCCTGCATAGATCAACTGGTAATGACATGCGCCAAAGTCAGTTTGAGATAGGGAACCATCCCCTACGGTAATCCTTCAAATACCATAGAAATCTACGTCAGATTGACATAGGGGTGTTAACCGGGTTTTTGTCTATCTCATTTTTCTTAGCTCTCAGAAAAGCAAATAAAACTATTTTATCAGGATGAATTGTTCGACTTTCAATATCAGTTGTTTAATGCATTAGTGTGGGAACAAAGTGGCACATCTGTTTTGTTTACATGGGATAATGTTGGCTTTGACCTCAAGAAGAATATGACCAGTCAGTGCAATATTGGTCTACATCTGACTTTGGCCATTTTGATAATACAATTACAAAAGAATCAAAGACCTATCAAATAAGGCTCATTTGTGGAAATTCCATTGTCATAGGTGATGAGAATCCCTTGAGTTAATGCAAACAATCACACATTATATCAGTGTTCTATGAAAGACATGAAATAGTTTTTCTCACTTTTTTGTTAAATCCACAGCATTTGCCCCAACATTTATCAAGAATCCTCTGAATCCATCTCAATTTGGCACTGCTGGTGGTCTGGTGACTATTCTGTGCCAGCCAGAAGCTGCACCATTGCCTGACATCACGTGGAAAAAAGATGGCAGGATTCTTCCATTGTCTGAAGGTGTGTTTAACAATGGATTTATATTTCAAAACAATACAGGCAGGAGAATGCCCATGGCCATGAACTTGGTGTGGAAATGTGTACTAATTAGCTTTGTATTGTGCTTAAATCCACAAAAAAATGATGTGCTCTGAGGCGCTGGACTGAAATTAGAAACAGGATTAACATAAGATCAGTCCACCATGCTCCCACTCACATACATTAACTAAATTTAATCTGTTCTCATCATCAAACTTCCGAGATCAAAAACGGACATCATTTAATGAAAACAGTCCTAAACAATTCATCTAAGAGCCTATGTTTAAATGTGACAGTGTTCGCATTTTTCCTGGTGTCAACGCTGATGTTGAAAAAAAAAAGCCTTTTTACTAGGCCAAAAAATGACTGTGGGTGTCTCAAGAAGTTTTGCATCCATTGATCTTAAAGTGCGTGATGGTTGGTATGATTCCACTAGTCAAACCCTTTAACAGTGTAAGGAAGTCAAGGGCCAAAACGTTTGTTTGACAAGGGTTCTCTTCCTCTTAATGTCTTTTGTAGTCTCCTTCTTCTTAGGGTTTCACTTCTTTTTTTCATGGCATATATATTTTTCAAATTATTATCTTTAGTGTGTGACTTTTGTGTTTCATACCATCCCATTATGGTGACTTTAAACCCATTTTGCCAGGACCATAAAATCATGTGAACATCATTACAAATTTGATCACAGGTGTTGATGGTCGAGTGACACAGTTGAGTAATGGAAATCTTCTCATCAGAGATCTTCAAATTGGAGACCAAGGAACTTATGAATGCACGGCAACCAACTCCCAGGGGTCAGCCTCGAGCTCTGGCAAACTGATTGTTCTAAGTACGTCAGCGTACAAACTTGTAACTGTTGGTGTAGCCATCAAAATTATTTTGAATTACTGATGAGCCAGTTTAGAATTACTTTATCATAATATTTTCTTATTCACCACATGCCCACCTGGTTGACAATATGTTTTGATCATCTGTGTCCAAGAATTCTAGTACATGTTTACCAATATCATGGGTGTAGTGTTTGCAGGTTGTTTATTTTTTTGTTTTCATAGGCATCTGTTATCAGGAAAAGTAGTTTGATTTAATTTTCACACATGAATGTGGATTGACTTTCATATTCTCTGCTTGTGCTGTCACACCAGTCCAGTTGTAAGAAAATAAGACAATTTACGTAACTCTTATTTGATTGATTTCCATACCAGCTCGCACTGTGATCAATGTTGTTCCTTCCGATACACAAGTGGACGTCAACAGCACCGCATTTCTGGCTTGTCAAGCATCATTTGATGAAAGAACCAAAGATCTCGTCTATGTATGGGATCTGAATGGCAAGATCATTAATTATGACATAGAACCACATTATACAAAGGTAAGTTGGGTACAAGGAAAGGACAAGAGAGAATGTGATATGTTTGGAAAGAGTGAGTGCATGAGGGAGACTGGTGTGAGGGAGGGAGGGAGGGCGGGAGAAATAAGGGAAATGGATCAAAACTGTGGAGTGAAGTGAGTGGTTGTGACAAAACTGACCGGCCACTCTATCAGATTACAGATCTGCCAGTGAAGACCTCTGGCTCGTAACTTTTGTATCTGTGGGACTGTATTTTATACCGTGCATACCACTCCTAATATAGATTCATTAGCCATCTCGTTGAACCGGATTTGGCTATAGCCCAGCCAGCATTACCATGTCAATCTGATGTGCATTCCCGTAGGGTTAATAGGATTACTGTAGGAGTGGATTCGCTACATTAAACCAGTGGATCTACATGGGAATAGTGTCATTCCTGGGTACAAACTTCATCAGCATTAGGCATCTGATTTCTGTAGAATTACTGGAGGGGAAAACATGAAATTCATTTAACTCATTTAGACATTTGATGAATTTCAGAGAAAAACATTTTGTACACACCTAAAAGAGACACTGAGCTGCAATCTTTCAGCAAAGCCATAATTCCAACTGAAATCATCATTAACTGACAAACAGGCCATTTATCTCCCTTTGCCACTGTGTCTTAACCCTTTTGCTGCCAAGCCCTTCCTTCCTTTCGACCAGGGGAATAATGGATTATTGGGTAGAAAGACAGCAGAAAGTAATAAAATTAAAAGTTCAATACATGCTGGAACAATGTTGGCTGATATTTTGGTCTCTTAGCAGTTTTAGCATTAAACAGTAAGGCCGAGATATTGGCCGTGCGGCAGTCTTCCACAACATATGACGGGTGGATATATCAGTAGCAAGTGGGTTCATAACCAATTTCAGAAACTGGATCACATTAATTGACACATAATGACAGTATAATTGTAATTAATTTTTTCTTTTGTCCATGGACCCAGGGCACCCAGAGTGCACTCCCAGGTCTGTACATTGTCAATGCTCAGGTTTACCACACTGGACGTTACACATGCTCGGCTACCACAGTGGATTATGTGACATCGCAAAGCGCCTTTTTAGAAGTTCGAGGTGAGCAGTTACCTTATGCCGAGGTTCACGAGCTACGTGCGGCTCTTTGACTTTCAATATGCGGCTCATATTTAATACGTTCAGTAGAGTTAAAACCATTATCAGCCAAGATTTGGTAACTTTGTGATTACTGAAACTAATACAAATTAACAGTTTAAAAAAGTGCAAACATGAGTAGATATTGTTGTTAATTTTTTTGTATATATTTTTGTATCAAATTGTATATGTAACAATAAAAATGTGTGTGTACATTTGTCCACATCTTGTGGCTCTCGAACATCTGAAATTTATCGCATGTGGCTCTTACATTGAGCACGTTTGGTCACCCCTGGTCTATCAGATTGAACAATAAAATGTTCATTTATGGATCTGGTCAGACAGGCTCCATGAGCTCGTAATGGGATTAATAATTATTAACCAATCGCTTGACCTTCTGTTCTCAAGCTGTTACATCAACATTTCAAAAAAACAGGGAACTTTTACTGTGTGAAATGTTGGGTCCCTATTACCATCTGTGGTAGAATTTCAGTGAAAGCAAGCTGAATTAGTAGGGCAGTGGTGTAGATGGTCCATAGTAGCATCCAGTTGACACAGGAAGTATTAGAAATCTGAACAAAGACACTTTGCACTTAAGAGTCTGATTACTTCATTTTTTTCTGTTCATGGTTGGCAACTATACAAAATGAATTTTTATCTGTGAAACAGTTATTCTGGCTTGCAGGTCTGTTGTACATGAACAAAGAAGAAAAAAAATCAAACACAAAGACTGGTATCATAATTTTATTTTATCTTATTTAAACTGTTTTTTTTTCATTTATTATAATAATATATGATTGCTATTTCAATGATTGTTGCAATGTAATATTAAACTTGCAGGTGATATCATTTCTGTTAATCAGCACAGTAATTTCACAGTATTTTTGTGAATTATTAAGGTCCACCTGGTGAATGTGCTGGGGCACGAGCACTGGTTATCGGGGATAACGTTACCTTGACCTGGGTCCGAGGACCAGCTCATGGAGCACCAATCAGCAGATTTCACATTCAGTTCAACACCAACTTTAATTCCATATGGAGAACATTGCTAGAGAGTAAGTATACCCAGCCAGAATCCTACACAAGTCTGATTTATAGGACTGACATATCAGGTTTGCACAGAGGATGACATTGTGGCTATGTAGATCGCCTGGTTACAAAATTACACCGACGTCAGCTTGATATAGCAAATCTGTCCCTTTGGCAATCCCACCGGCACTACAGAAGTCCTATATAAATCTATGTCGGATTTCCATAGAGTCGATGGCTGTGATAGGCTTAATGCAGATGAAAAGTTTGAACACATAACACACATCTTTCAGAAGTTTCTTGTAATGCCTTTGTTTGTGCATGTATTATTCAAGTTACACACAAATACTGGAGGTGTTGTAGTAGCTTGAGGAAGAAAATACTGACCCAAACCCAGCCAGCATCCCTTAATCAACCCTAAGAAGATTTCCATAGGATTGGTAAAATTACCATAGGGACAGTTCCCTACATCAAACCAATGTTGGCACGATGTAGAAACCAGCAGTTCTACATAGGAATGATGTCATTCCTAGGCAAACTTGACGTCAGTCTGGTTGCAGATTTGAAGCCAATTTCCAAGTTAGTTACTCCAGTTATTTAGCCAACAAAAGGAATATGATATAGCTACTGATAGCAGCTAATGTTGATTCCTCACATGGTAAGAATCATGCACCATAATCCCTGTTGTTTTCTTACCAAAAACCGAATTCTTATATGCCAAAATAAACCCATTATAATTACATGCCCCAAGAAAATCTCTGTTCATCCTCCAGATGTCAGGCTCGCAGATGTGATTGACACGAATGGCATGAGGGAGCGATTGAGGTTGGTCTTGTCAGGTCTCAAGCCGGGGTCATCATACAGGTTCAGGGTCATTGCTATAAATAGATATGGCATGGGACCACCATCCATGCCCACTCGTGAGTAGGTTCTGACTGCCTCATGTCAGAATTATTGTAGTCAGTCAACGAAAATAAGATTTTATGACATCATGACATTAGTTCTTGCTTTTCTATCTTCATTTTCTTAAAAACTAGAGATCTTTTAGTATGTTGAAGCGGTAGAACAAATACACACTTTGACAACTGTTTAAAATGCATTGTGGCACTTCAAGATGTTTCACAGTTCCAATTTATCCTAACTCCTTATCATAATACTAAAGCCACAAGCGTTTAGTGTCAAAATTCCCAGTCCTGCAAAGTGGGAACAAACAAGAACTAGGTTCACGACCTGTGTTTTCTGAGGAGGTAAATGAAAATAGCAGAGAAATGAAATGTTGGTGAAGCAGAGAAACAATGTCTTTGATGGCATGAAAAAGCTCCAATGGAATTGTTTGAATATTGCAGTTTGTTTATACAATTACCTCATTACATTGATTTCTACCATACATTTAAGTGTCTGTAAACATTCAATTAACTTTCTCTGTCTCTTGAAGTATGACAATTCAATTCTAAAAGGGCCATGGCTGGGGATTTTCAGATGAATATTGTATCCACGGCAGGATCAGAGTTAAGAAGATATCTAGCTACCAGAATTAATTAACCTTGTAGTGCCGAAGGATTGTCACATGTAAAAGTGATGTAACCAAGAAAACTGACTTGAAATAGTCAAACTAACAGAAAATTATTAATATTTATCAGGTGAAATCATTTGCTGATAGTTGAGAAAGTAATCCAAATAGAGAATAATTATTGATGTGGTGTATAATTTTGGAACACTGGACATTACAAGGCCACCAACCCTTTTCAGTATATTACACTGTGGTCACTCTTGTGAACAGTCAAAGCAATAATGAGATAAGATAAGAGATAAGAATCACTTATTTCATGAAGGGAAACTCATTTTCACAGACTGTTTACAAGCACATACGTGATACACATATTTTACACATCACTACATGAACATATCAAACTGTAAACACATGAAATGACATAGTATGGAGCTTTAGTGACAGAAGTCTGTTGGAATGCCCTGTTGGGGCATACTGCAGATGGTGAAAACACTTCTTCTGTATCTTTCTGTTTGCTTCAGTGTGTACTGCTTATTCTTTGTTCTCCGATAGAGGTCAAGGGGTCTCCAACAGTTAGCCTATTTTCTTCCTCTTCCAGCACTTTACAAAATGCCTGATGCAGCCCCAATTGTCCCAGTGTCCGGAATCAGGGCTGCTTGGGGACCTGTAGGAACATTACCCATCGTATGGGATGTGAGTATGAAACAATCATGTCAATCCTTCAATGGAACGGGAGTATTTTTCGTCTATCTCTACATTAAGATCAAAGTGACAAACAAAACATTGCATTGCTGATGCTAATTTCACAATGGGTCTAGATATTTATTAACCTTGTTGTATTTTCCCAGCCATTAAATACAGATAGCCAAGTTGTAGGATTTACGTTGTTTACACATAGGATTGACATCGTTTTTACCTAAAGCTGCTGGTTACAACATCGCGCCAATTTTGGTTTTGATTGAGGGAATCCATCCCATGGTAATCCTGCCAACCCTATGGAAATCCTAAACAAAGCTACGTCGGATTGAGGAAGAGATTTACTGGTATTAGTAATGATTAGATGTAAAATTATGTCATACATTACAGAGACATTTGTTCTAAAATTTTGAGCTGGATACATAATCTACACAGTTACAATTTCAGGTATAAAGCACTTTTTTACATGTAATTATGATAAGTATATTGTTAAAAGTACGTACGTCCCCAAGTTTTTTGTCGCGGGGTACGTATTTTAAAGTCTTTTCTGACTCCATATCTAGAAAGCTCCTCCCAAAACACTCCTTGACAACAGCCTTAATTATTTATGGTCAATTATTCTTTTATATTTTCTTTTTGTTTCCTGGGGGGGGGGGGGGGGGGGGGCAAGGATAAGAATTCAATAAGATTTAGGGTTGAGGAAAGGGATGGGATTTTGGGTAGAATTCAATAAGATTTAGGGTTGAGGAAGAGGATGGGATTTTGGGTAGTACGTACACGTATGCGCCCCTAACAAAAAACACTTGGGGTGCGTATGTACTTATAACAACAGCCTCATGATAATATAAATTTTGTATTTGTACTTAAGAGAAGTAAAAAATTTGAGTCTGAGGTTATTAAGATTTTCAGACTTATTTGATACCAAACCAGAATGGGTGTCCACAAGCATAACAGAAACTCTAGTCTCATTGCTTATGGTTCCCCATTCATCTCATGGACTGTTGTAGCAACAATTTTTGACAAGAGAGTATTTCAAAGTTCTGTTCACTTTTGTTATTCTTGGATGTGGGAAAAACATTTCAACTTCTTACTTCAGAAATATTGAAGATCAATATGTCACTCTTTTTTGAGAATATCGATATCACATGAGCAATAATAAGGTAGTTTTAACTCAGTGGCTACGGTAAGCCGCATATTCAGCTCGTGGATTTCCCTTTGCTACAGAAAGCCAAATATTCGGCTCGAGCGGTCACAGATTTTCCAACACTAATATCCAAGCCAACTTCTTGAAATATTGAATCCCATCCTGGTTCATTGATTTTCCTTTACTTTAATGTATAATGTACTATGCCTTGTGTTTATACTGAGTGAAAGACAAAACATCTTTGAACAAATCTCTAATTTCAAAGGGGATAATGTTTAGAGTTCCCATCCAAACCCACAATAGTTACCATGGGAATGAGTGAACTTAAATCCACCAAAATCATCAAGCCAGCAGTGCATTAGATGGATGAAGGATTGTGTTTTTACGAGTCAAATCATTTCTATTGCATGTTTGACACAGCATCTATCAGAAGAGGATTTGACAGGCTCGGGTGTCGGTTACACATTGTACTGGAGACTGAAGGACGCTTCTAATGCTGAAAGCAAGTGGAGTGTAGTGAGTATTATGTATGATTTTACTGACAGCTCAATACTGCATGTCGTCACTGCTCTACAGTAATGGCATAAGTAATTTTTTACATTTTTGAAATATTGAGGAAAAACTGTTTCTTTTCCTGTCATTTTGGTGGCTTACGCTGTTATGATTCTATTGGATAATTACATTTTCCTTTTTGGGAGATTTCTTGTTCTATAATATTATTTGATAGCCCTCATGCTCAAGAATGCAATGAATCTGCGATTGCCTTCTGGCATATGTCTGATTTATGCGATTATCATAGAGTAATGACGATGTATTGTTTCTCCATGATTCTCTCTGGAAAAAGCCGGAAAGGTTGAACGACTTGAGATGGATGAAAACTGACTATCACAGAATTTTACTTGATGAATCTTGGTAAAGAGTCACAAAATTATTGTTCCCCAAACTGATATGTGTTTAGTCCAACAGTGAAATATATTGAACAGAAACCTTTTTAACCCTTTCCCTATGGTACAATGCACACTGTGTCTCACGCTTTCCTGGCGGCAGCCAGTACAACGCAGCCTGTGTTGTGACACTGTGTAAGGGTTTTCCTTAATCAATATAATGGAAAATTTTAACATCTCATGACATTGAATTTTAAAAATAGAATTCTTGGTAAAGTTTCCTTCGTCCTAGCATGCCCAGCGATACCACGTGTGTGATAAGTGTATAGTTTGGACTTTTGTTGTGTAGCAAGGTGATATTTGTTTACAAATTCGGAGTACAGTATGATGTTTAACCCCAGGAAGTGTTCCAACCAGTAGAGGAATTCTGGCCCGTAGGAAAAGAGTGAAATAAACTCCAACAAAGCTTTATATTCAAGTGTCTCAAGCTTTTGACCTGTCATATCCATTGAAGTGAAGAGCTGCCTGGCATTCCTGACATTTGTCCCATGTGTCCCTAGTCTGTGTTAACTACATGTAATATTAGATTTAATGTTTTTACCCAGCCAGCAATCCAATGTCAATCCAGCTATGTGTGATTGACCTCAAGTTTTCTGATAGATCTAATGTCATTTTATCATAGGTCAACTGGTTATGACATCATGCCACCATCACTTGATGCAAGAAATCTGCCCCTGCAGCGACATTGCCAGCTCTTTGGAAATCCTATGCACATCTATGGCTGATTTACGTAGGAATGCTGGCTCAGCATATATTAAATCTTTTTAGATGTCTAACGTGAAATGATCTACTTATCTATCAACAGAAAGTTATCGAGGGCCGAGTCAACCACTACACTCCCCTGGTAGGAGCAGACAACTATTATTTGCCCTATGATATTATGGTAGCTGCCTTTAATGATCTGGGATCTGGACCAAACTCTACAATCCAGATGGTCATGTCAGCTGAGGATAGTAAGCATGTTTTAGTAAAGATGATTTTTTGTGTGTATAATTTCTTTTCTGTTTCTAAAATTTGATCCCAGCTATAGCTCTCAGATTTCAATCCAACATAGATTTGTTGCAATGAAACGCAAACTAAAAGAGAAGACAGAAAATGGCCGATATTTCGGCAACAGCCTTCTTCATGAAAAAAATAACAACATAAAAAAAAAATTGGAAATTGAACAGATAAAACAATCAAACAATAAAAGGTATGAGTAAGAAATGTATAGAATCTAAACAAAATATGTCTACTTAATTAACTGCGAATAAGTCGCTTCGAGCCTCCACACATTCGCAGACGTGCATCTGTGCCGCTGTCCAAGCAAGAACTCATTTGTATCTTTTATTGTTCGATTGTTTATCTGCACAATTTCTCTTTTTATTTTTACCTTTGTTGTTTTTTCAATTTCTTTCTTTGAAGAAAGCTGTTGCCGAAACATCGGCCATTTTCTGTCTTCTCTTTTAGTTTGCATTTCATTGCGCTGTTTGGGTATTGTTTCTTACACGAGGCTCTGCTACAAACAATTTTTTTTTTTTGCCAAATTTTGACACTGTGTAGTCAGGCTGATATAATTATCATGGTTTCTAGCTGGGATAAAGTTTTGTATTTATTTTTGAGATATAAATCATGTTTTATTGTCATGCCATCTGATTTTATTCACTTTGATATTTTATTCTGTGAACTCAGAGTATAATTCTGCTTAGTCTTTTCCTGCATTGCCTAATACAGAAAGTTTTATACACTGGTTAAAAAAAAAAGGAAACTGATTGAATATGACTACTAAGTTAGTAAGATAGACAGAGAATGAATATGACTACTAAGTTAGTAAGATAGACAGAGAATGAATATGACTACTAAGTTAGTAAGATAGACAGAGAATGAATATGACTACTAAGTTAGTAAGATAGACAGAGAATGAATATGACTACTAAGTTAGTAAGATAGACAGAGAATGAATATGACTACTAAGTTAGTAAGATAGACAGAGAATGAATATGACTACTAAGTTAGTAAGATAGACAGAGAATGAATATGACTACTAAGTTAGTAAGATAGACAGAGAAAGGAAAAATAAAACAAGAATAAAAAAAAGTTGAAACAATAAGGAAAAACAGATCAAATGTCCTTTCAAAAGTACACAGCATTTCACTTCTCAAAACCTTTGGGCTAACTGCTGACCGACAGTTCTTCCATCCGGCACCCTTGACGGTAGAAGGAGGTGGATGAAAAAAACAACAAAAGAATGAATGAATACAACTGTTCTTTGTTACTTGGTAAAGCTACCAATCATTTCCACAGTGCCAGTTGCAGCCTCTGAAAAAGTGTATGGTGATGGGTACAATGGAACAGCTATGATGGTATACTGGAAGCCCATACCTAACACGCGGGAGTACATACGTGGTAAAATTATGGGTTACCAGGTAAGTCAGTTTACGTATTTCTACAATACACAACATAATATTGATTTCCAATGGTCAAAAGTGGACAAAAAGAAAAAGTTGTATGTTGCGAAGCCCTGCGTGAGAAATAAAACGGTTTCATTTCTCACGCAGGGTTTCGCAACATACAACTTTTTCTTTTTGCTCAATTTTGACTTTGCTTATAGCCCTGCTGCGACCCCACAATTTTTCTGTGGTTTCTACTGAGCCTGATTGAGTTTTAAGTTGAAACATTGATGGTTCCCATGGGTGATACAAAAATTGTGGTAGAGAGAGAGAGAGAGAAAAGGATTTCCTGTTGTCCCAGTTTGTGCTGTGTTTGAGTCTGAGAGTAAATTAAAGGAAACGAGTTGCAAAGTTTATCCTGAAGAGTCTGAGACAACTACAAAGCTTAGAAATATGTGGTTTCTATCAAATTTCTTATAGATAATGCAGGATGCAGGACATGAATGAAATCATGGGTAAATATGCTTATTATGCTCACTGAGGACATTATTCAAAGTTGAGCCATACTTTTTTCTTTTTTTAAAAGCCTAACATTCCTAGAACTTTTCCTATTGGTATATTGGAAAAATGTTTATCTTCCAGTGTGTAATGGTTTCAAAGAGTTTGCCAGATTCTTTAGAATGGCTTGACTGCTAGTTGATGTGTACTCATCCCTAATTATTCTAGGCCCACTCTGCTTCTGTCTTGGAGGAGTTTAATTTTCACCCTTCTATATACACATTTTCATTTTTATCAGTTTTGCATTGCCAAAAACAAAAATTCAGAGTCTTCCAGGAGATTGCCCTCAGGTAATGTTCCCACCAAGTTGTGTTGTTTTGTATTTTGTATACTTCTTTAATCCCGTTTGGGAAATTTGCCGCAGTGTCATTGTAGCCCAGTTACAACTGGAGCAGACATGTTGTCAGCCACAGTGCAGCATGGGTCAGCAGTTTTTGTTGTTGTTGTATTTTTGGGGGGGGGGGGGGGGGGGGGGGAAGAAAGGTGGTAAGGATAAATTTTATTGCCCAGGCAGCAACCTGTTGGGCTTGTTTTCTCTATTTGCAACTGCCAAGGAATCTATTTACACGCAGGCCCTCCAAATTTGTCCTCCTTATCTGAGAAGACTAGGTGCTCAATCCTATCTACCATCGGACCACTGATAGAAAAATATGAGAAACATCCCAAAATTCCAGCAAGCCTGCACCGACCGGGATTCAAACCCGGTAACTTTGGCATGAAAGGCGAGCACCTTGCCTCTGGACCACTGTGTCTGCAATGTGCATCTGTATCCTGGCTCACACGTTTTGCAACTCGTGCAAAAAAGCAGTTAACTCTTTCCGTACTTTTCACCGATACATCGGTTCCTCCGACTGACGCATTTGGACTAATTTCTGCTGAAGTGCAGTAATAGTGGCATCGGTTGTACCACAAACAACAAAAACACTGGGAAGCTAGATGGACACAGTATCGTTGAAATGCCCAGGGGTAACAAGGAGAGTACTTTTTGCCGATGTATCGGTCCCCCCGACTGACGCATTTGGACTAATTTGGGCTGAATTGCAGTATGGAAAGAGTTAATGTGCACACAAGACCTTAGTTACCTAACTTAAAATGTAGTAATTGACAATTATATTTATTGTTCTATTAGCCATGAGAGACATGCTGGGCCTAAAATATCTTGAGCAATTTCAAGTTTACATTTGCACAATCACTCAGTCTGTACAAACTTTTTCATCGGCCAAAAAAAAAAAAATTGCACAACACAGATTTTTGCGCAGACTGACTACTAAAAATCCCATAGTCTTGGATGTTGATAATTTGTATGAAAATGCATCACAAATGGGAAATTCCTGAGGGCTTCACGAAATTTCTAGGACAATGCAGGTGAAAGCATTTCTAAAGTGATATGATATAGCTTGCAGTTGAGCAGAACTTTCATGATGCGGCCAGGAGCTGTGAGGAGAAAAGAGGTTCTCACACTCATTGAAATGATTCTATTCTTTTGCTCTTGAACTGAGCTGGGCTGTAAATGTTTTATTTGTATCCATTCTGTATTATTTCTTACATGAGACTTTGCTACATACAACTTTTTCTTTTTGCCATATTTTTTCTGGGCTGTAAACTGTAATTTTTCAGAATAATATTGGGCAGTTCTGCACTTACAGTTTCCCTGAGGTTGTTGTTTTGTGATTGTGTTGTGTGAGCGTAATTATATCTCAAAGAATGGAGAACATAACAGCAAAACATGAATAGGTCTTTAGGTTCATCATCTCTAGGTTGCATAAAATTAAAATAAAGGGATGTAACTACAAATATATTAAGTATTTATGGATATACAAGAGTTATGTCTCTTAGACATTTACATTACAGTTGTCTTCCCTTTGTCTCTTGCAGGTGAATTACTGGCCCATGTCAATTCCGATTCCTGAGATAGGATCTACCAACGTTTACTGCGATGATTGTGGGGAGGGGATGGTGATAGGCCTGGATCCAAATGAAGATTACTGGATCAATGTACAAGTGTTTACAGCGGCAGGCCTCGGTCCTGTCAGTGGCGATGGTGAAGGCAGTACCTTCATCTTTCGTAAGTACCAAAAACACAATGATTATAATGTTGCATTCACTCAGTATTAGTACAGGGTGTCAAACTAACTTGGAGATTTGCCTCTTTTCACAGGTTTTTTTTTGACAGAGTAATTGGTTGATATTTTTGATTTATCAGTCTTAAATTGCAACTGCAAATAGATTAGGTTTATAATTTAATTTTTTATAGTAGATAAAATGCAAAATTTAAATGACATGTCCATCTGTCCTCGCAATAATTCTGTCCTACTTCTTGTTCACCCCCTTTCCGAAATTATTGACATGCGATTTGTCTTTCTTGTGTCTGCTGTCTATCTCTCCATGTCTGCCTCTCTCACTCTCTCTCTCTCTCTCTTTCTCTCTCTCTGTCATCTCTCTATCATCTCACTCTCTTTCTTTCTCTCTGTCTTTTCTCTCTGTCTCTCTCTCTCTCTCTCTCTCTCTCATCTTCCCCCTCCACTGTCACCCTAGAGACAGACAGGGAGAGAAAGAGATGAGAAGGAAACATCAAAGTGGACAGACATGAAGTCCAGCAGTGACTCTGAGACTCTGAGAAAAGTCAGAGGACCAAGGTGGGAGGGAAATGGTTGCCCAATGATCAGTCGGACAGAACAAGACATAAATATGAAAATGGCAGTTGACTGACCATATCATTGAAATGGCGCACGTCATAGATCATATTTCTTCTATATTTGCAGCACCACTGAACTACCCTGAGTTTGTACATGTTGGATCCTTTGCTGGAAATGCAGTGTTTGTCCACTGGAGAGGTATCAGTACCGGGCTATTGGAAGAATCTCTCATTGGTTACAAGGTATAATGCAGGCCCTAGAGTAGTTCTTCAGAGAGTTGAATTTAATTGTTAATTCTTTTGCTGCCAAGCCCAATGACCTTCCTTCCTTTAGACTACCAGAATAATGGATTATCGGGTCGAAAGACAGCAGGAAGTGGTGAAATTAGGAGTACAAATCGTGCCAGAAATGGGCCTTGCGGCACATTTAGCATGAAACAGCAGGGCTGATATATCGGCAATCTTCTGCAACCTATGATGGGCCGATATATTGGCCCTGTGGGAGCAAGAGTGTTAACATGTCTGAGTGCCAGTAAATTATCTGAATATCAGGTTTATTCTTTTTTTTTTTCCTTTATACTTTCTCATCAGTGCTGTGACTTTAATGTTGCTGCCACTCCTATGTAACAAATCACAGAGAAAGATACAGAAGTTTGTTTTTGCACTCCGCAATTCACCTCAACAAGACACTTTAGCTAGATGTGTGCCATGCTATATTACTTCACGTCATAAGCCTGCTTTTGAGTCATGAATAATGTGAAATGCGTTAGATATGTGTACCATGTAAATGTATGTATGTGCTCTTAAACACTCTGCGAAAGTGAATTTCCCGCACGGGACAATAAAGTGATTCTTATCTTATCTTATCTTTAGAGTGGCATTAAGAAGGATCCCTGAAACTGATGCCAAATGATCTCTCTATTTTGTTTGCTAAAGTAATCTTAATATCCACATAAAACTTGTGTAGCATTCCATTCCTCTGGGGCTTTATTTCCTTTTGGTCAATGAATTTAAACTTTGCGTTTTTGGAAATCTTTGTTTTCCAATTACTACTGCCTTAGTCACAGGAACTTAATATAAAACTGGGAGTCCAAAAGTACAAATATGTGTAGCTACCTGGCAAACCGAGGCACTTCATGCATTTTGGTGGTATGGAGAGATTGGTATCACCAGACAAGTTATTCAAAGTCCTTTCATTTAGCAAAAAAAAAAATATTGCGGTAATTTAAATAGCTGAGAAGATATGGCCTATCAAAGACAGGAAGTGACAGAACCACCGATTTGAGAAAACATGTTTAAAGTTTCAGCTTTTAGTCAAAATTATTGATGTTGACTCGATTCGAAGTCAGTTTTGAGGTATTTGCCCTTCTCAAACAGGATTATCATTTAGAAAAGGAATAGTGTATAGAGGTTAAACTTTTCAAAAATACTGAAAACACAGAATCGATAAAATTGTCCCTGTGGTCCCCGTTCACGATTTTCTCAAATAGAGTAGTGACGAAATGTGCGCCATTTTGTCGGGCGGCTACACATTTACTTTTATATCAATGTATGTTTATCATTAGTTTTGTTGCCTTACAGATTCGGTGGTGGCCGGCAACAGAAAACATCAGAAAAGCCAACGATACAGTGATACCTGAGAAAATGAATCATGGAGTTGTCCATGGAGTGCAGGAAGGTGTTGTCTATGCACTGAGAGTTTTAGGTTACAGTGCAGGGGGTGATGGGAAGAAGAGCCCAACAGTGTATTTTACATTAGGTAAGAAATGAGTGTATTTTGCTTACAAAATGATTGTCTTTATGCTTTAACCCTATACACCTGTCCCTCTTATGTTGCGGAAGTCTCCTGCATGGCCAGTGCGTGAGTCCCACCGTTTCATGCTAAAACTGCCACGAGACCGATATATGAGCCGACATTGTTCCAGCATGCTTTACACTGGTAATTTTATTCTACTAAAGTGAACATGAGTTTTTCAGGTCTTTTTTGACTGATTGTCTTTGTATTGCCCTGAATACGGATAGACAAAGAATGGATGGAGAGGGAACAGTTATACAATACCTGTAGCCTGAATTTTAGAATAGAGAAGAGTGCACGAACGGGTAAAGAATGCCATAGCTTAATATCTTAAACAATGTCACAATGTACTCTAAAGTAGGCTGTGTAATACTGACTGACATATCCTCGCTTTCACGCTTTCACGTTTGCAAGTATGTATACCATACCAATGAAATGCAGATTGTGCACATATTTTGAAGAAAATCATCAGATCACCTGATAACATCATTCAGGGGAAATGTTTAAGAAAAGGTTTCATAAAATTATGCAGATTTTGTTGGTATCTGTAATGCATTTGATGGGTTGAATGAATGTTTGACTTCTCAGTCAGGTATCTGTAATGCATTTGATGGGTTGAATGAATGTTTGACTTCTCAATCAGGTAGTGATTAATAATCCTTTTTGGTAATAACCATTTTATCCGTTTCTCCTTTAAGGAAACAAACGGACAGATGTGTCAGAAACCACCACAAACAGCACCAAACATTAATGTTGATGATTAACAAAGTAATGGCAGCAGATTGGTTACCTATTCTTATCTGAGGGGAGGGGGATGTAAGAAAAAGTGACAGGGAAGCTGGGGTAGAGGATCACACATGGAATCTCAGCATTAGGTCAAACATGATAAATAGCTTTAGGTGTACTACCGGTGAATTTGCCAATTCAGTTTCAAGCCCCTCGTAAATTCTCACTGGCTGCTGCCCTTGGCAGAAACGAATGAATTCATTCACGATGTGTCTATGAGCTATACAGATATTTAATTAACTAAGGTAAAAGTCGCCAACTGACTCGAATCGCGATTCACTCCTGCCGCCACTGGCTCGCCGACAACTAATTCTAATACTGTACATGTATCACGATTGAAATCAAATGAACTAAATTTAGACCAATCATAATTCCACACATTTTGTGATGACGTAGTACACTATCTTCCCTACCTATGCACTTCCTTATCAAAAATTTAGATTTGAAAAAAAAACAACAACAACAAAAAAATCAAAGTTAGGCATATACTTCAGCACATCATGTGAAGTTCAAGATTGATAGTATTATGTGTATCTAAGTTCATATTGAATTCTTTTAGTGTATTTTGTTAATGGCATAAACGGTTTTTATAACATTTATTGTAAGTTGACAGATTGCATATCTTGTAACTGAAATTTCTGCAATATTCGAATAGCAATAATAAAGTTTAAATTATATGGAAAGATATCTCATAATATTCCATTTAGTACCATTTATCTGTAGTCCTTTATCTCTACATCACTCTTGCCTTGTCTCCATTTCTCTAACCTGGATGTCTTATATTTCCTTCATCATAGCTAAACATCTAAATGTGTTAATTTTATTTTTACAGAGGGAGAAGTTATGATAAACCCGGAGACGACAGAAATCATGAATTCATCCCCATCACTTCATCAGCTAGATATCAGCTACTTCTTTGTCTTTTTAATATTTGCCGTATTTTTGTTCTCAGATGTTTTATAGTTGTTGATTATACACTGCTTTATAATTAGAACTTATGAGATGTCTTGATTTTTACGTTACTGTGTAATTTGCATATTGCTGGTGTCATGGCTAAACCTCCTTTCTCAGAAAATTCTCAATTCTCACTTTTTTTTGGCTCATTCAAATCAGAATGCAGAGATTGATCACTGCCACATTAGATGGACTCACATTATAAAATTTTGAAATGTGATGGATTTTTTTAATGCCTTTTCTGTGCCTGACACACCTGCCCATTTTCTGTCAAGCTATAAATTTACGTCTTTGGCTTATCAAGTTTATAAATGAACTAGCCGACCCGAGCAAGATGTATCTTGCAAATTTTCCATGTACTATGCGCAACCGTATATCTATATCTAGACTGTATTAAATTGGCATGTGGATTCCATGATATGACTAATAGAACTTACAGTTACACCACAATTTCACACAGAATTATTTATTTAATTACCCGTTCTATGAACGGTTTCGTTTCTTGGTGCAGAACCAAACTTCATCGTTCAGTCGGCGCGTCAAAATGGTATCATTCTTCCGGATTACTCAAAATGGTGAATTAAAATAGAATGACCGAAAAAATCTATTTTGATAAATTCGGGGATAGGAGTTTTCGTATGTTTTATGTGACGAAAACTTGGGTATGTACATACTTTCGACGCCTGTAAAATTTGAAGAGTGTGGGCTAAGTATTAACAGAGGAGTAGGCTAACATAGCCTCCAAAGTTCACTTTTATAATAATAGATGCTTGGCACTGAAATGGAAAAGAAATGTCTTTCATCCAAGTGGGCAGTGGGCAAGAGATTTAGATGTGTACTTAGTTTAATGAAAGGTTATTAATTGTTTTTAACCCCTTTTTTGCTTTGCCCAGAACTGTATTGGGCTGCCTAATCTCACTATACTGCCATGTGCCCAGAACTGTTCCGGGCCTAGTTCATATGCATTACTTGAGTGATCACAGGGAGACAATTCCTGAATTATGATTGTTTTTTTTATTTCCTAGCTAGATCTCCTACTTACTGTGTCACGCGCATGTATTTTGAAAGCATGGGATTATGGTGTATAATTTTTTAGATTTGCTTGTTTTGTCGACTTTTGCACCCGGCATGTGAGTGGAAATCTGTGTGGCAGGCAAGGGGTTAAACTGTCTAATTAACTCTTTGCATGCCACGCCGCGAGCGTGGCCAATATTACCGTCCGCCGATGCATTAGCGCTCCTTGATTTGATCCGTTTCTGTGTTCTTAATGTTATATTGCTTACCAGATAGGCTTTCATTTTGCTTTCATTTGATATGTCATTTGATATGCTTTTGAACATTATGCCATTTATAATGAGCTGTTAAAGATGAGACTCTATGTTGTTTTGAGTTGGTCAAAAGCAACTGTGGTATACAAAGAGGTAAGATATCATAAATGATTAAATCCATTGTATATAGTATTATATGTACATCAACTTAAATTTATTAATTTGTGCACATTCTTCTGCGACATATTTTAATATTATGTTCACCGTCTGAGATTTGACATCTTTACTGTTGCAGTTTGTGTGCCCAGTGTGATTCTGCTGTTATTTTGTTGTTATTATAAACGGAATTGTGATTCTTGTTCTGTTTTATAGTACCAATTCAGTGTTGACTTTTGAAGATCTACCCAGTCAGTATCCCTACGTCAGTCGAATGTAGACTTGTATAGGATTTCTAAAGGATTGGTATGATCACCTTAGGGGTGGGCTCCCTACATCAAACTGATGTCAATTTGATGTTGTAACTAGCGGAAGGATGTCATTCCGATGAGAAGACTTGAGGTCAATCTTATACATTGAATTTCTGTAGGATTCCTGATTGGGTTTGTTGTTCGTGGGCTTCAGCTTAATCTTTCCCTACTGGTCAGCATTCCATGTCTGGACGGAGAACCTCGTATATAGGTTTACACGTCATACTGTACTGTACATTTGTAAACAAAGATCGCCTTACTACACAACAGCTGTCCAAACTATACATTTATCGCACATGTACGGTGGTATCGTTGGACACGCTAGGACAAAGGAAGCTTTACCAAGAATTCTATTTTTAAGATTCAACATCATGGGATGTTTAAATTTTTCATTACAATGGTCAAGAAATCCCTTATCAACGTCACAACGCAGGCTGCGTTGTATCGACTGCCGCTAAGGAAGCGTATGATGCAGTGTGCGTTGTACCGTAGGGGAAAAGTTAAGGCCTGTAGGCCTAAAATGTTGACTGCATGTCTCATGCCATTGCATAAACAATGTACAAAATTTGCTAAGCATTGGTTGGATGGGAGAACCACGGTCTTTTATTGCCATTTGTTATCCACACTCACTGAATAATAATAATAATATATCTAATGATTGTGATCTTTGCCATGCGCTGTGGGTCTAAGGAACCCAGAAGCAATTAAAAATGTTTGTAATTATCGTATTCCTGTGAATTCTTTCTTGAAATTCCAGGCATTCCTCAGTGACGTCATTGCCTGTCATCCCACAGTTTTAAAATTCTCAAAGACGCACTTGAATGCTCACCAATGCATAATGAGTATGCATTTTTACCATGGTTACCCGTACGTCATAGGGTCTCACAGTGACCATACTTTTAAAGGGGATTTTATTGTAGGATTTTATTGTCATACCTTTAGTAGAGAGTAGGCCTATGTATTTATAGAGAGATCTCACTTCCGCCAAATCGTGAAACTAGGTCTTTGCGGTAACAAGAATTGAAAGAGACCGCCTTCACCAAAGATAGTTTGTATCTCTCTTTACTGTGGTTTGTTCATATTTTTGGGCTGATTGAAACTGTTTAGAGCCGTTTGTAAGCTCTTACGCCCCATGGAAATGCACAGACAGGTATTGTTTACCTCAGCAACCTACTTCCGCTCCATTCCGACAGTGGTTTCGCGGCGCCTCCCGTGTCTCGCAGTGCAAATCGACCAATAGTGAAACCGCTCTATACATGTACATACATACCCTCTGACCTTAGCCCTACCCTTCGGGGTCTCAGATGCACCACATTCCTATGGAGGATTTTATTGTTATGTCCCTACTCTTACGTTCTGAAGTCTGACCGTCACCATATTTTTAAAGAGGGTTTCTTAATAATTTGTTCTTTGGGGGTATGGTACTGGTTAGACACCATGACATACGTTATGCATATCGATGGGCGGCGAATTTTAACTGTTTTGTATTGTGATTGCATATTGTTCATTATTATTCTCATGTAATGAATGTACATTAATACGAGTGCTTTGTGTAAGCTTGCATAATATGCTGAGCTAAGGAGATGGAAAAATAAAACACACAAGAAAAAGTCACATTGTGTCATGAATTTGAATGGTGACAGATAAATGTTTGTAAATTTTCTAGACATATACATTAACCTCTTTCATATACAAAGAACAAGTTATTTACAGAGCCACATTGTTTGTGCTAAAAGATGCACAGATCGGCACTTCTAATGGGATCTCCTGCTGTCCTATCATTCTATTATGTTTTAACCATTATGAATGTATGACACAGTGCGCCGGTTGGCAGCCTTTTTGTGCTCTGCATTTTATTACTTGTTGTTCCTGATCAACATCGGCTTTCTTTGGGATTTTTATACCAGCATGTTTATTAGGTTTCAGTGAATTCATGTGTAAAAAAATATTGTGAAAATTATGAAATTGAAGTCAGAAATTCTCAGATCAATTTTAAGATCTTCAAGTTGGAATAATTTCCACCATTGTGCTTGTGTTATTCTTGGCCTGTCACTACTCATGGCTAGTACAGGTAACATTGTTTTGACAAGTGAACACTTACACACTGAGACCGGTGTGCACACTGATGTGCTTGGTGAAGTGAATATGAACACCTTCAGTCAACAACTGTGTAATCCCACAATGGCCTATTCAAGAGACCAGCTGTGTGCTTTAAGACCCTTGAACACAGCAATTGTACCACCTAGTGTAATGCATAGATTAAGAAACAACAAAATTAACTTAATATCAGCAACCAAACGCTCAAGAAGGGGAGGCAAACAGAGAATTAAAGTAGACATGGTTGTCTCCCTGGATATAGACAAGTATGCAAAGCAAATTTAATCAAAGTGGACACTGATGATGTAGAACGTGACCAGTGCAGTAACATCAGAGTTGGTTATTTAAATGCTCAGTCATCTAGAAATAAAACTGAAGACATTGTGGACCTCATTCACGAAAAGAATCTAGATTTACTGTTTATCGTTGAAACATGGTTAGTGAAAGAGCGTGATGCTATTATTGAAGATGAACTGACACCTCCTAATTTCAAAATTAAATCTTTTCCTCGGAAAAATCGTCTTGGAGGCGGGATCGCTGTAATTTTCAGAAAATCACTTGAACCAAAAATTGTTATTAAACCGGAAACTAGCTACCAACCTGAAACATTTGAGATTATGGAGCTATCATTAGATCTTGGCACCAAAGTCTTTCATTTTGTCTGCATTTATCGAGCGTCAGGCAGTAAAACCAATTTTCTGAGTGAACTTGAAGTTCTCCTACCACGCTTAACCTGCGAGAAAGGATACCCTGTTCTTTTGGGTGATCTTAATTTTCATTTTGATTCTGAAACATCATCTGAAGTAAAACGACTTAAAGAACTTATCGACCAATGCAACATGTCTCAGATAATCAAATGTCCAACTCATCGAGCTGGTCACATCTTAGATTTAGTGATCATCAAACAAACCTTGAGCACCTTCACCAACACCGCCGTCCTAGAAAAACTCATTTCGGATCATAAAACCATCGTACTCGATATTGATTTCGCAAAGCCAAATATCATCAAAAAAGTTGTGTCGTCCAGAGACATAAAAGGTATCGACATCAATGCCTTCAAGACGGAAATGGCCAATGCTCTCGAGAACTTTGAAGGCGACATCACATCTTATAATAACATCCAGCAAGATCTACTACAGCGACATGCACCTATCAAGACCAGGTCAATCTCCAACAGACCGTTCGCTCCATGGTACACCCTAGATGTCAAAGCAGCCAAAGCAGAATGTCGCAAAGCAGAAAGGAAATGGTTAAAGACAGGTCTTACAGTCCACAAGGACATTTTCAAACACCAGAAGAACAAATGGAAATGTGTTATTAAACTTGCAAAAAAAGACTTCTATGTCACTAAACTTCAAAATTCTACATCTTGTAAGGAACTTTTTAGTATTTGTGATGAACTCACAGGGAAAAGAAAGGAAACACCTCTACCCACAATTTACGAGAACAATTTGTTGCCCAATGTTTTTGCTGATTATTTTGATAAAAAAGTTACAACTATCCGAGAAAATCTTGACAGTTTTGATGCCATTGATCATTTTGATGAGTTTCAGGGAAATTCTATTGACACTTTTGGTGTTGTGTCGAATGAATCTGTAAAATCTATCATCATGGCATCGCCATCAAAATGTTGTGACCTCGATCCTATTCCTACATTTCTGGTTAGATCTTGTATTGGTGAACTGGTTCCAACTATTACAAAAATAATAAACAACTCTATTTTAAGTGGGTCTGTCCCTGATTATTTTAAAACAGCCTGGGTAACACCACTTTTGAAAAAAACGACTCTTGATCAAAACATGTTGAAAAATTATAGACCCGTCTCAAACCTTCCTTTTCTTTCAAAAATCCTTGAAAAGGTGATATTACAACAACTAATGTGTCATTTGAGAAATAATGACCTGTTGGAACCATTTCAATCTGCTTACAGAAGTAACCACAGTACTGAAACTGCACTATTAAGAATCATGAATGACATATTAGTAAAGGCAGATTCTGGAAATATTACTCTGCTAAATTTGTTGGATCTATCAGCAGCGTTCGACACCATCGATCACGAAATCCTGCTCAGAAGGCTAGAAGCATCGTTTGGAATCAGAGGGGTCGCCCTTAAATGGGTCGAATCTTACCTGTCAAATCGCCACCAATTTGTTGTAACCAACAAAATAAGATCTTTTTCTTTTGCGCTTCAGTATGGCGTACCACAAGGCTCAGTGCTTGGTCCTATTTTGTTTACTATCTATACTATTCCACTTGTACATGAAATAAAGAAATTTAATTTACAATATCATTTCTATGCTGATGATACCCAGCTCTACAGTTCTGCCTTGCCATGCGATGTTGACAGCCTTCTGCAGCAGGCTGGAAACTGTATAACAGAAATTAAAAGCTGGATGAACCAAAACAAACTGGCACTAAATGAGGATAAAACTGAGGTTATTTTATTAGGCAGTGAGCGGGTTCTGCAAGAAGTGGACAGAACTGAGATGATAATTGGCACTACTTCAATAGAAATTTCAAAAAAAGTAAAAAACCTAGGGGTTTACATTGATTCAAATCTTTCTATGTCATCTCAGGTTAGTCACCTCATTCGTATTCTATACATGGAAATCTGGAAAATTGGTAAAATCAGACATCTTATTTCAACTGAAACTGCGGCTGTTTTAGTAAATTCTTTTGTACTTTCAAAGCTTGACTATTGCAACTCCCTTTTGGCTGGAATTTCACAAAAAAATATTAGAAAACTCCAAATTGCTCAAAACAATGCAGCGAGACTTGTTTTGAAGAAAAAGAAAAGAGATTCAGCACTGCCACTTCTGCAGAGTTTGCACTGGCTGCCAGTCGAGAAAAGAATAATGTACAAATTGTCATCCATTTGTCACAAATGTGTCAATAATACTGCTCCATCGTACCTAGTTGATTTAACTGATTACTATGTTCCATCTCGTCAACTAAGATCATCATCTGACACTACAAAATTGAAAGTACCTAAAATGAATCTGTCCACTGTAGGAGAAAAGTCCTTTTCATTTCTTGGCCCTACCATCTGGAACACTCTTCCAAAGACAACCAGGGAAATTAATGACATTGGTTCTTTCAAACGCCATCTGAAGACCCATTTCTTTCAGACAAACTAGGCTAGGTGTTTTTCGGCAGCAACAATAGTAAATATTTTTGAATTTCTTTTGTGTATGCGTGTGTGTGTGTGTGTGTAAGAGTTTGTTAAAGCGCCCAGAGCTTGTCATCGACGGGGTTGGGCGCTATATAAATGCAATATATTATTATTATTATTATTATTATATTCTGTCTATCATGTTGCTTCTTCCCAGCACAGTGTGACCCAGACCATTTCCATGTGCTTTCTTCAAACTGTAAGTCAAGTACACAGCCATGACACATGCAAGTGTACACATTGATGTATTGGTGGCCCTTATTTTTATGTTATTTGCCATGGCCTGGATGTGCATCAGTGCACATGACATACGTGCCTGGAGACCAGTCGTTATGACTCAACAGTTGCACTTTTACATGTTTGTATAGTTGATCTCACAGAGATTTGAAAGGTGAATAGTGAAGTCAAGATTTAATCTTCAGCTGGAAGATTTATATTGATGCCCTTCCTGTAGGCAACAAAATTGCTGCGGTGTTTTAATTCTATTGTTTGTGTAGTTGTCGTTACTAATTAACATCATTATTCAACTTTTGTGTTCATTTGATGCTATTCAACACTTATAACTTGGAACAGATATAAAAATGACTTATGTATACAAGATAATATCGAGGGTTATCAATTCCAGAATGTGTTATGTCCAATATTATTCATTGCTCCTAAATGCCTGTAGATACCCAAGACCACAGAGTGCGTGACTTTCATAACCCTATAAAACTATTCCCGTCATTGTTTTGAAATTCAAGCAATTATTTGAATTTTCATTAAGTTAACATTACAAATTTCAAACTCGTTTTTCTCAATTTGAGTATTTTGGACATCAAACATTCTGGTCTCCAACCCTCGATATACGTGATGCAGGACAAAAAAGGTTATTATAATTAACTCCAAGTCATCGCAACTACTGAATCACATTATAAAGGAAGTAAGGGCTCCAGTGTAATCATGAAAGGCTTTTTAACCACTGAGCCGTAAATTCTACAAAATATCATGCTGCAGATGGAAAGATGTTTACGTGGGCATATTTGAAAAGATCTTTTAGTTCGCTTTATTTTTAATACTTTCGTTGATTTTGAGCCACAACTGAGTTAAACAGGAGAAATTGTTACGGACATTTCGAACCTGAAAAAAGATGCATTTCCTTCGAGTAGAATTAAAATGTATGACAGGAAATTTCATTCTTCGCCTCAACGTACACATTGTGGGACCTAAGTTCTTGTAATAATAACAATCATAAGTAAATCATAATAAGTGTATCGGAAAAGGGAAAATTTAGATGTGAGATAACAAAAATACCATTTTCTTGTAAACAAAATATTATGATGCGGATTATAATACTGGGAATGAACAGATTATGCAACAAAACAAAAAAAAACTTAACGCTCAGTAATATGGGAAGGGTGTTCAGGATAATTAATTGCACATTCATTAATACAATTTTTACTCATAAATCAGATACTCGCAAACAAACGAGCCAACACACAGGATTCACAAATCAGTTTCTCCAGCATCAGGATGTAGATGATGTTCAAAACTTTTAATATAGGAAATCTGGAATTCTTAAAATATATAAATAAATATATCATATTACATCAACAAACGTCTTGATAATATTGATAAGGGTGCATTGACAATAAGTGACATTCTTTCTTTCACTCTCTCTGCCAGTCCCCCTCTCTCTCTCTCTCTTTCTCTCTCTCTGTTGTTTTCTTTCTCTCCTTTCTCTCTTTCTCTATCTCTCTCTTTCTTTCTTGCTCTTCCTCCCTCTTTCTCTCTCGTTCTTTGTCTCTCTCTCTTTCTATCTTTCACTCCTTCTCTCTCTCCCTCTTTACCTCTCCCTCTCTTTGTCTGTCTGTTTCTTTCTCTCTCCCTCTCATTCTTCCTCTCTTTCCCTCTCTTTCTTTCTCTCTCTCTCTCTCTTTCTTTATGTGTTTCTATCAAAAATAAACTTATGCTCATGAAATTTAGCACCATTCGTGAGCTGCACCAATATAATACAGTAGTGGACAACTTTACACCAAAGTCTCAGATTAGCCTAATCCACAGAGACATCCGTTTCTGTCTCTCACATTTAACACTTATTTGATTTCAAAGGGACGAATTAAAATGTGATACCAAGGATCGCTGTAACCCGAAATAGCATTCAATTCAGGGATCAGTTCATGTGGCGAGGCTCATTCTATTGTTGTCACCAGATGAACAGACATGTACAATAATAATTATGTATAATCTCAGGTAAGGTGGCTGTGCCGCTGTGGTTGAGAGTAGGTCCTCTTAATGCGTGCACACGAGGGGTCTTTGTTTTCTGTTTGGGGCCAACAGCCCTAAGCTTAGGAGCACGAGAAAGGAAGATCTCACTCCGACCCTCGGGCAGCACAGACGGTGCGCCCCTTATAATTATTTACAGAAGACTGAATTGACGTTTAAAGAGACGAGTAGCCAGGAGCGGATCTACTCTGAAACTAATGAAGCTTAAGCATTAGGGCCTTCAATCCCGGAGGAAGCCTGATTTAATTTTGGATGTTGCCTTATCGTTGCTGGTTGCGAGGGGACACCATGACAGTTTAACCTTCAGGGTCCCAAAACATGTAGGTCCGCCATTACCAACTGGGGTTCAGAGCTAACATGAAAACGTTTCGTCATGAGCTCATTCATTTTCTATCTCCTAACGGTGTTTACAATGATTTTCTGCACCTGAATCATATGTCACAAATCCCAGACTGGGAGATGTAATAAGTATGACAGGACAACAATCACGAACAAACAAGTTTAACACTTAACAGAACAACCCATCAGACTCACACATTTATTAAACATAATTATACATATAATAGCGCAACTACATACATTATATTATTGAAATGCACTGCCGTACAACGGCCTTATTCTCACACACACTCTCCCTCGGATCCACAATCCGGTAGTTACTCCTAAAGGCACTTCGGCCTCAGCCTCTCCCCTCAGGGTCTTAACAACACATTAGTAATTTACTGGCACCGCAGTCTCTCAATATCACCTTCCTATTATCATACACCTTAGCACTCCCCTAGCACCTCAGCAGGGCAATAACACATTATTATTTCCATAGCCATCAACATGGCAACAACATAATATCAGTTCACTAGCCTATCAACCTGGCAACAATATAGTATCTCATTCACTCTCATATCTACGTCCCTGTCCGTGACCTGACTGCCACGACTTTATGTGCCTCTACTGTCCTGCACTGACAGCCTCACTTCTGGCCTATGTGTGGCCTCCGGCCCTATGCTGGCCTATCCCCTGTGCTCATCGAGGTGGCTCTGCGGCCCGTCCCCGACACCTACAAGAATAACATTACATTGGTATAATACCCTACCATTTCTATTCACTCCACCTCTCCTTACAATCCATGAAGCGTACACACACTAGTTCACCTTTCACTCACCACACATCTTACGGTAACACACCTCCATCGGAGTACACACTACTCACTCGCGCTACAAATCCATGAACTCACTTTCATCTATCGCTCATGGCGCACATTGCTATATCCAATATCACGGACTTCCACATTCCTCACATATACTTATTCACATCATGGTAATAGACGAATATAATATAATACATCAATCATAATAATCAATCAACGTTCTACATACCAGTCATAACTGGAAAGACTCTCACTATTCTTCTCGACTGCTTCCTTTTATCTCTGCCCGATGGGCTATTATTCACAGATCCGCTCCCTAGGACCTTCTAACTTGCAGTGATAGTTATACAGCGCTTTCGCCTCCTTCAGACCTCCCCACCACTACTCACAACAGCACGCTTAACCCACTTGTCTGCATGAGTTATTTTTACTCTTCCCCTTTCACGTCTTTTCCTATCCGTCTGTCGTGAGCTCTTCTTATTCTACACCCGCTCTGTAGCAATCCCCTTAATTGCACTCACTCCACTCGTGACATCATCCCCCACCCCAAAAAAATTAATGCAATTAATTTCAAATCGCATCAAGATGACTGTCAACGAGTGAGCGTGAGCAATACCTACACTAGAAAAATGACCCAGCAGTTCCCCTAGTATATAGAATACCGAAATCAGGGGAAAATATGGGGATCAATATGGCCTGCAATATGCATATATGTGTCACATCATGAATAGCTAACTAAACACAATATCTAATACAGAATCAAAAACCATTCAACCTATCAACCATTCTTCATATCATATATTTTATAATGTCAATATTTTAAAGTCGACTCATTCACAGAGATCCTGTCAATGTTCCTGTCCTCCGATGTATAAGCTCCTGAAATCTTCCCCTAGGCTCGACTAAGGTAGTCGGCGATATGATTGCTGGTTCCTGGAATTGGTTGAATAACGAAGGTGTACGGCTGTAAAGCCAATGCCCATCTAGACAAGCGTGGGCTGGACGAACGATTCTTCGACAAAAATGTCAGTGGCTTGTGGTCTGTCTGGATACAAAATTCTCGTCCCATGAGATAACGTCCTAATTTCTGGACGGACCAGACAATGGCAAGACACTCACGCTCTATCACAGAATACTTTCTTTCTCTCTGCAATAACTTCCTACTGACATAACATACAGGATGGAGACATTCGTTCTTCTCCTGTAGAAGACAAGCGCCGACACCAGAGTCCGACGCATCCGTTCTGAGGATAAAATTAGATCGAAAATCGGGTAATATCAGAATGGGTGACGATGATAATGCTGTCACCAAATTATCAAATGATGTCTGACATTCAGAGTGACGTCCACTGGACCTTATCGGGTTGTCCCTTCTTAGTAAGGTCAGTAAGAGAAGATGACAAGGAGGAAAAATTTGGAATGAACTTTCTGTAATAATTTAAAATTCCCACTAAGCTTCTGACTTGTTTCTTTGTTTTAGGGATTTGCAACCCTACTAACTTGTCAATTTTTGTTACTTCAGGTCTCTGAACACCTCTACCCACAATATGTCCTAAGAATATTATCTCTGGACATGCCAAATCCATCTTTGCGGGTTTAGCCGTTAACCCAAAATGACGTAATCGTTGAAAAATTACTGTTAGTGTCTGAATATGCTCAGACCATGTCGACGTATGGCATGCTATATCATCAAAGAATGACACGACATTAGGTATGTCCTTCAACACTAATCTCATTAATCGTGCAAACGTCGCTGGCGCGTTTACCAACCCAAATGGCATGACCTTAAATTGGAATAATCCAATGGGCGTTTGAAACGCCGTGTATTGTTTAGACTCCTCAGTAAGCGGGATTTCCCAATACCCTTTCGTCAAATCTATCTTGGAAAACCACGTGGACCCGGCCAATGAAGCTATTAATTCCTCCTGAAACGGAATAGGCTCCCTATCGCCTACCGTAATAGTGTTCAATCTTCGAAAATCAATACAGAACCGCACCGATCCATCAAGTTTCTTCACGAGGACGATGGGTGATGAATACGGCGATGTTGATGGTTCTATCACATCTAACTTCAACATCGACTCAACTTCCTTTATGACTCTATCTCTCGAAGAAAACGGCAACGGATACGGTCTAAGAAATACTGGCTTATCCGAAGTCAACTTTATTTGGTGCTCGATCACTGTAGTGCGACCCGGCAAATCCGTAACAACATCCGGAAATGACGCTAACAGGGTCTCAAGTTCCCTACTCCTTGAACTCGTAAGGTCAGGGTTAATTTTTACGTCCCTGTAACCTTGTGTCGGAGTTAACTCCGGCAATTGAATTTGTAACTCCCCCTGCGCCTCGGTGTCGCTTACGTCACAGTCCAACTGGTCTACGACCCCCGTACAAGCGGTAGAGAAGACAGTCTCCTTTGGTCTTGTCTGTGCACACAGATACTGTGGTCTCTCATAAAATCTCTGTAGCATATTAACATGGAAAACCTTACTCGCTCCATCAATGTGGATAGCGTAATCTACCTTTGAAACAACTCGCTCAATAACATAAGGGCCTTTCCATGTCATCAATAACTTATTATGGTCCGTAGGTAACAACAGCAGAACCTTGTCTCCTGGCTTAAAAATTCTCAGTTTGGACCCTCTATCTTTATAGTCTTTTGCTCTTTTCGAAGCGATACCAGAAGCTTCTTGTGCTATAGTGCGCGCTGAAGATAGTCTTTCTCTTAAATCAACAAGGTACTGAAACACCGAAATCTGCTCATCGTCTCCCGATGATGGCGACGTCATCATGTCCCGAAGAACATCAGTTGGGCCCCTAGGACTACGACCGTACATCATTTCGAACGGCGAGAATCCCGTTGACTCCTGCCGTACCTCTCTGTACGCGAATAACACTGCAGGGATATATCTATCCCAATCTTTAGGGCGATCAGCAGCTACCTTACGCAGCATCGACTTTAACGTCGAGTTCAATCTCTCGCACATGCCATTAGCCTGCGGATGATAAGGGGTGGTAGTGATGGGTTGTATGCTGAATAAGCGGAACAATTCCTTCATCATCTGCGACGTAAATTGCGCGCCCCTATCAGACAGAATTTGCTCTGGTATTCCTACCCTAGCGAAAATTGCAAACAACGCTTCCGCGACTGCCTCAGACGTTATGGTCCGCAGAGGAACCGCCTCTGGCCATCTCGTAGCATTACATATGACCGTTAAGAAAAATCGATTCCCCCTATCGGTCGCTGGGTGAATGGGGCCAACAAGGTCTATCGAGACCTTTTTAAACGGTTCCGAGACCGTGGGGATCTTCTGAAGAGGGGCCTGGGGTGTACGACCCTTATGCGTCGTCTTTTGGCACGCACTGCACGTCTTACAATAGACTTGCACGTCTCTGTGGATCGATGGCCAGTAAAAATTTTTAAGAACCCTTTCTTTGGTTCTAGCTATCCCCATATGACCCGCTAATGGGACATCATGTGCCAAATGCAATACTGTTGCGATCAGCAACGCTGGCACAACGACCTGCTTTAAAATTGAGGACACCGTTACATACTTACGGAACAGAATGCCCGCCTGAACAAAAAAAGAAGATGACCCGTTCTTATATCTCCTCGTTTTCTCGGTTCGCGCTTCCCCAAAGCATGGGTTTAATGATGGGTCCTCCCTTTGTAATTTCGCCAAGCGCTCTGGCGTGATATCTAGGTTGACCGCTGGCGTAGCCAAAGGTCTAATCTTGTCTTTATCGGCTACCCGTCGGCGTGTTTCGACCGCGGCGCAAAAGTCAATACCTTTTGATTGCGACCATGCTTGCACGTTCTCATCGGAAGGGGAAACTACCCGTGATACATTCCCAATGATGAGCTGGGCGCCTGGAAAACAACCAACGACTGCTTCGACTTCCCCGCTAAGGAAAGGTGTATCTATCATTATTCTTGCCATGGGTAATTTCTCAATGGCCCCCGAAAATTGGATGCACGGGACAGTCTCACCTGTAAGCTGTGAATCCCGAATGCAGTCTCTATGCACTCCCACAACGGTAGATCCCGTATCTCGTAAAACCGAGACCGGTTCGTCCCCAACAAACCCCGGATAAACCCTAAGACCACCTCCTGTATGACATGAATTTATAACGGGGATCTTTCTCCCACAAGGTAAAACACCGGAAGATAATAACTTCTCACAACTGGGACACTTAGAATACTGTCCGCCTCCGTTGTTCGATGTAGCACACGCAGCCGCATGGTGAAATTTATTTGGGGAACATGGACTGGAGCTACTGTCCACGTTCGCCGCTATCCTACCTGCAGGGCAGTTCACGCTGATGTGATCTGCTCTTCCGCAGTTCCAACACTTCGCGGCCCTACACTCGCGCGAAAAGTGACCCACGCGTCCGCAAGTCCAACACTCCGCTCCCTGTGCTGCTCTAGGCCTGGGTCCCCGTGACCCCTCGCGACCGGAACTAGAGTCCCCATGCCGTCGGTCATCGGCAAAGGTCACAATTCGCCCCCGGCCATTACCGCGACCTAGCCCTCCTGCTCGGTCAAACTTACCGGATCCATATGCCGGTGATTGGTGATAGCCCCTACGCTGCCCCTGGGCTTGCCCGCTATAGGCACCACGCTGACGCGACCTGTCCCTAAGTCCTGCCGGCGACCCCTCGACAACGGCGACGTACCCAGCATCTTGGACGTACGCCCTGGCGACTGGTTTGGACGGATGCGCCGTACGGTATGCCTCCGCCAACTTAGACGCCTCCTGCACCGTCGCGGGTTCGTTCTCTTTCAGGAAAGCCACCAGATCTTTGTGGCACGACGCGTACAGCTGGTCACGGATCATTAAGTCTTTCAGTTTAGCAAAATCCGTGCCCACATACGCCAAGTCTACCCAGTTCGCGAAATACTCCGTCAGTCTCGCGACGAAGGCAGCAAAGTCCTCCCTGGTATCTGCACGTGCTCGCCTAAACTGCTCCCGGAAATATTCCTCGGTACGCGCAAATCGGCGAAGCAGCAAAGCCTTCAGCTTATCGTAATCTTGTACGTCTTCGCGCTGTAGCTCTTTAAAGTATGTTAACGCTCGCCCCTGCAAAAGCGAGGCCAGGTACGTGGCCCATAATTCCTTATTTTCCCCCCATTGCAATTGTGCGTTCAGCTCGAACCTGTAAAGGAAGGCGTCTATGTCGTCCTTCCGGTCGTCGAACGTAGGGAGCTTAATCCTAACGCCACCTTTATTGGGTACCTGCCGCTCAACTGTTTCTGTTGGCGCACTCTTTTTGATTTCCAACTCCGCTATTCTTACTCGCGCGTCTGTCTCCCGCTCTTGAGCTTCTATCTCCTTTAACCTTATCTCCTGCTCCCGTTCTTGAGCTTCTATCTCCTTTAACTTAAACTCTCTTTCCTGTTCCTTATCCTTAGCCTCTCTTTCCTGTTGCTTATCCTTAGCCTCTCTTTCCTCTTCCTTATCCTTTTTTTCCTGTTCTCTATCCTTAGCACGCTCATCGCGCATTTCTGCCTGCTGTTCTTTAATCCAGCCGCGTAGCTCTTCTCCCTCCAGGCCAAGTTCCTTACCCAACTTCATTAGTTGTTGGAGTTCCGCCATTTCACAGATTTATGGTTATGGTATCTATTATGCGAACGACCAACCTGTCGGTATGATCACTAACGACACGACCAGAGACCTGAGATCACACCAGATATAACAATACCCGGTTCAGAATACAATTCAGAAATTTACCTTTACAGCACAATTAATTCTATATCTATAAAATGCATAGCACTATTAATTATAAAAGAAAATAGAAATGACAAGAATGAAGAAATACAGTAGAAGGACCACAAGTACGTCAAGGACAACGAACCAGACTAGGACAAAGCTTCTACAAAAAAAAAAAAACTATAATGGAAAAAAATGCAACCTACTACGCCGATTACACTACACGGTACAAACAAGAACAGAGTCTGAAAAAAAAGAACGTATCTACAGATAGGGAGGAGAAGGACAAGAGAAACGTCTTCCTAAAACAACGAGGAAGATAGAACGCTACACTCTAAACAAAAATACAGGTCCCTACAGAACTGTTCACTGTGATGAACGAAGTTCCAAATTTAGCCCACCTCCCGAAGAGGACAAACTACGCTCACCACAGCAAACCCGCGCCACCGCCCGTATAATCAATTACAACGAAAACAGCAAAAACAGGGAAACAGACAGATGAAAAGACAGCCCTTAATCCAGGGTACAAAATTTTAGACTTTTACTTAACTTTCAATTTTTGAAATTTTGAGTAAACTCCTCCCTTTAATCGGAGCTCTGGCTGCTCGTCTCCTCAGGCTGCACGCACACACACTGTCTCTCTGAAATTTAAGTACACATTAATACATATTCATCAAAATACATGCATCAATACATATTATTATTCATAAATATACATAAATCATATCATGAAATGTCCATTCATCCAACGAACAAGACAGCACAAATACCTACTAACTAACTACAACTAAATATTACGAAAATGGACGAGTCACAATGGACGAGCCCCCAATGTCACAAATCCCAGACTGGGAGATGTAATAAGTATGACAGGACAACAATCACGAACAAACAAGTTTAACACTTAACAGAACAACCCATCAGACTCACACATTTATTAAACATAATTATACATATAATAGCGCAACTACATACATTATATTATTGAAATGCACTGCCGTACAACGGCCTTATTCTCACACACACTCTCCCTCGGATCCACAATCCGGTAGTTACTCCTAAAGGCACTTCGGCCTCAGCCTCTCCCCTCAGGGTCTTAACAACACATTAGTAATTTACTGGCACCGCAGTCTCTCAATATCACCTTCCTATTATCATACACCTTAGCACTCCCCTAGCACCTCAGCAGGGCAATAACACATTATTATTTCCATAGCCATCAACATGGCAACAACATAATATCAGTTCACTAGCCTATCAACCTGGCAACAATATAGTATCTCATTCACTCTCATATCTACGTCCCTGTCCGTGACCTGACTGCCACGACTTTATGTGCCTCTACTGTCCTGCACTGACAGCCTCACTTCTGGCCTATGTGTGGCCTCCGGCCCTATGCTGGCCTATCCCCTGTGCTCATCGAGGTGGCTCTGCGGCCCGTCCCCGACACCTACAAGAATAACATTACATTGGTATAATACCCTACCATTTCTATTCACTCCACCTCTCCTTACAATCCATGAAGCGTACACACACTAGTTCACCTTTCACTCACCACACATCTTACGGTAACACACCTCCATCGGAGTACACACTACTCACTCGCGCTACAAATCCATGAACTCACTTTCATCTATCGCTCATGGCGCACATTGCTATATCCAATATCACGGACTTCCACATTCCTCACATATACTTATTCACATCATGGTAATAGACGAATATAATATAATACATCAATCATAATAATCAATCAACGTTCTACATACCAGTCATAACTGGAAAGACTCTCACTAGTCTTCTCGACTGCTTCCTTTTATCTCTGCCCGATGGGCTATTATTCACAGATCCGCTCCCTAGGACCTTCTAACTTGCAGTGATAGTTATACAGCGCTTTCGCCTCCTTCAGACCTCCCCACCACTACTCACAACAGCACGCTTAACCCACTTGTCTGCATGAGTTATTTTTACTCTTCCCCTTTCACGTCTTTTCCTATCCGTCTGTCGTGAGCTCTTCTTATTCTACACCCGCTCTGTAGCAATCCCCTTAATTGCAATCACTCCACTCGTGACATCATATTGGGGCAACATTTTTTAGGATTTTCTTGGGTCCTGTAGCCAAATTGTCTCGGGGTTTGCATTTTTTTTTTTTAAGTGTCATGGGTTAGAGTTAATGTTAAGGTGCCCTTGTAGTGGCTCATGGCCAGATAACTCTGTCTTTGGCGATATGGCAACTTGAAAAATCTCTTGTGAATATTAATTTTGGTTACATAATCCAAACAGACACAACCTGATCGTAACACGTTGTCAAGACCAAATGTAGTTAAAGGGAAATAACTTAATCAATACGACCTAGAGGTGAATATGTATAACATGTGAAGTACGTCATTGTAGATAAGGTCAAGGATGCAAACGACCGTGGGTTTTGATGACGTCATTTTATTATTTTAAGTTGAACAACAGGAAGGGGAGATAAACAGTAGTATGCTAATAAATTATAATACAGGAAGTTTGCACCCATGAACAGAAATCTTTGTATATTGATAATTGTAAGAAAAGTAAAAGTAAACATGTATATTGGTAGCTAGTAAATAGTTAAATAAAAGCCGTCAAGGTTTAGAGGGAAGATTAGCGCCTCAGTTGTAATTTGTAGAGGGAAGAATGTTTTGCTTACGTCATTGAAGGTAAAGGGGCTAACCAATGAGGGTTAGCGGAGAGATCGCGATGCAGCGCAAACCGTGCGGGCAGTACTTCTTATTTCATTCCGTACAGATTGCCCCTCTGTGAAGGTTTCAGCGCAGATCCCGCTTGAGAGGATCCACTTATAACGAACAGCATGGCTAGATGAATATCTTGTCATTAATCCATATGGCTTCTTTGAATATAAACCACGCTTTTGTCTACTGTTTCTGGCCTTAGCGCCAGAACAATCGTAAGTAAGATCTGACCGAAGCTCGTGATGATTGACAGTGAATAGGGAGGCGAAAAGCATGACATTTATCCGTGGGAGAGTCATGATGAATCCACCAGGAGTGATTGCCAGTGAATGCAGGATGCAAAGTTAAACTCATCTAGAGCTGCAAATAGTATTATTGTGTGAAATACATAACTGTGAATTGTGATTGAATTGTCTGGTTGAGGCGGGGAGTTACCAGCCCATCCTAGAGTTAGATCTCTGTACTTAACTGGGCCGACGTCACTTTGTCGTTGACGGGCTCGACCTATTATAAGTTTAGGCAGAAATATCGGATATGACATTATGTATCCAGAGACTGTAATTGCCATACAGTAAGCAGTCTAGATCTTAGATATATATAGAAATAGTTTAATGAGATAATTAGCGAGCACAGAAGTTAAATGATATTACAGGAAATCTAGAGCTAGACTTAGAATGAAGTATTATTGATTATGGATTTGATGCTGCTGATATTTATCCTTACTACATAAATAGATCTAGTCGAAATTGTTAGTGTACTTAACGTAATAAAATGTGACCCTGCAGGTCTGATTAATTGAAATTTACTCAGGTTGTTCTTTAGTATTTGGCATGGTATGGAAGTTAGATTTAGATTGAATAAATAATAAATCATAAAACTCTCGATTATAAAAATGCAGTCGAACTAACACCCAACACAACTTTAGAATACCATCTATAAACTTAGGACGGGATTCTGACATCAGGGGGGGGGGGGGGGGACTTTTACAATATCCCCAAGTTCCCACACCCTGACACACGTGCATTAACCACCTCTCCGGATTTTATGATTACATGTCTTTTTCATAGTGCATAGCTACTGCTGAGATTTCTTCACTGCCATCTGTAACATCTTCATTGTTTGCCGTGTCGTTGACGGTGCTCATCGCTGGTGGTTTGTCCTCGTCTTCTCTATTGCTGTTCTCGCCTTCCTTATCTCTGCTCTCCGTTTCCTCGTCCCCAATCTCTGCGGTTTGTTCTGTATTTTCACCATTATTATTATTGTCTTCATGATCGTCCTCCTTATCTTTGCCTTTCAAATTCATATCAACAAGTTCAATCGACTCACTAGAGACACCATTCGCACTGGTCGAGGAGTTGACGGTGATGACCTCTACTGCTTGGCTGCCAAAAGTGAATTCTCGAGTTTGATCGGAAGAAGCGGCATTTATGGGCTTGGCTATCACGTATCCTGAATCGTCCTCCGTTGATTGCTGTGTTAATGGATTGGTTTCTGGAGGGAGTGATGTGAATTTTTCACCAGGCGCTGGCAGTTTACTGTAAACGTTCGTAATATCCCGTCTCGTCTCATGTAAATGAGAGTACCGGTATTCTCTATCGCCCGTTTCTAAGTCAGCATCTGAGCTGCCTTTCCCACGCAGTTCTATGCTTGAATCGTTATTGGACCTATCACTGTTTTCGTTTATATTCACGACGGAATACCCGAAACCATCGACCAGCACAGTGCCGTTGTCATCGTCGAACTGGACACTGGAATACATGACCTCGTCATCTGCAACTTCGTCACGACGTGTACCGGTGCCATTTCCCTCGCCCTGTCGTTGTCGATTTCGAGAGTGTCCATTCTCATTGATCTGAACAACACCCGAGGTTTTACCTTTGCCAAGACAGCGCCTTAGACAAGAACACTTGGCATGGCATCCATTGCATAAGTCGTCAACAAAAATCTTCCATATGATGAAACCGATAATGATGGCAACAAATATGATGACTCCGCCAATGATAAAGCCAAGGCTCAAGCTTGAAAGTTCCGCCATAGGTCAGCCTGGATAATTATTATAAAAATGTGCAATCAACTGTGAAGACGAATATCAGAGAGTATGTGTTTATAGACAGATCTCACCTCCGCCAAACTGCGAAAGTAGGGCGCTGCGGTAAACAAAAATTGAAAGAGACCGCCTTCACCAAAGATAGTATGCAATTCTGTTTACTGTGGGTTTTTTTTCACTTTTGGGGGGGGGGGGCTGACTGAAACAAATTTAGACCCGTTTGTAGGTTCTCACGCCAGGTGGAAATGTATAAACGGGTATTGTGTACCGCAGCAACCCACTTTACGCTCCATGCTAACACTAGAGCCAGTGGTTTCGCGGAGTCTCCCTTGTCTCGCACTGCAAACTGACCAGTAGTGAAACCTCCCTATAAATAATTATATACTCTTTGCTAATATGAAGAAAAAAGTTAGGACAAGACGAGTAGAGTCTTAAGTAACGCAGCCAGCAACTCTACAGAAGCCCGACATGGCAGCTACCTTGATTTGATAGTTGGGACTTTGGGCCGACATCACTTTGCTGTAGGGAACCCATCACTACCACAATCCTGCCAGTCTTACGGAAATCCTATCGAATAAAACGTAGGCATGCTGGTGGCCAAGCAATGGTGTCATTATTATAATGTTACATAACAAAAGGAAACAAGATGTGCCATGTCATATGTTTATAAGGCAGCTGACGCTAACTAACTAGTGGGGTCGGGAGAGGGCGAAGGTAATTTTATTTTCAAACACTGGCTCTATGGCACTGGCAAATCTCAGTAGCTTGATGTCGATTCCTACAGGTTAAAGCGCAAATTTCGCCAGTCCCTTTGTAATAATATTCAAAAAAAAAAAAAAAATAGGAGGTGGGTAGGTTGGGGGGGTGGGGTGAAAAGGTATGATATAGGGGAGCTAATGCATTTTTAAAAAGCGATTTCATACAGTTTGACAGATAACTGAGAAATATGACGTAAGGGAGCTAATTGGTGGCTGGATAGATAAATCGATATCAATAGGTAGATGGATAGATAAATAGATAGATATATAGATAGATAGATAGACAGATAGATATAACTAGATAGAGAGACAGACAGACAGATGTACAGACAGACAGAGAGATAGACAGATAGATAGATAGATAGATAGATAGATAGATAGATAGATAGATAGATAGATAGATAGATAGATAGATAGATAGATAGATAGATAGATAGATAGATAGATAGATAGATAGATAGATAGATAGATAAATAGACGGATAGATAGATAGATAAATAGATGGATGGATAGATGGATGGATGGATGGATGGATGGATGGATAGATGGATAGATGGATATACAGACAGACAGACAGACAGTACGTTTTCACAATGTGAAAATACCTTGTACTTTCAGTCAGCGAATATCACAATCAGGTCGGGGATTGAGCGACTTGACAACTGGCAACAGGTTTAAAACGTCCACTGGTAAAATCCACAATAGTATAAAACTTTGTTAACCATAACAATGGGTAAACTTCACATTTGCCAAATTCAAACAAGGATGGAAACAACGTTGTCTGTATTGTATATTTTCTCTATTGGAAAATCACACAAATTATACTGGTGAAGCTGCCGGTCATCACTCAGGATTTTCACTTGAAGCACAGCACGGATAGATGCATACACCTGTACTATGAAAGAACTGTTTATTCAAGGCACGAAACTGAGTCTGAAGCTATAGATCTGCACAGGTAGATAATCTGCTGTAAATCTTCCTTGTGCCCTGCATTATATACCCGCCTATCGTTACGAAACGTCAGGAAAGTACTGGATGTGGCCACTTTTTAAAAAAAAACTGTTAAAAAAATTCCGTAGAACCCGGTTGCAGCCTGGTCAACACAGCGTGTCATGTAGTATCACGAACACCGCCCTCCATAGCGACTTTGATAAAGAAAGAGCAGTCTGTGCTCTAAATGAAACTGGTCCACAGAATGCGCAGATTCATAGCTACATAGATCTGTTGTCAGCAGAGAAATGTACCACAGCATACATGGAAGAAATGGGGCCATTGTAAACATAAAAAACAAACGTTTCTGTCGTGTTTGGCCCACTGAACAAGAACGTCCTAGTCAAAGGATCCTGCCTCCCGGACATGGTTGAGGTGAGTTACAGGGGCGTACTCTAAGTGGTGTGTTTGTGGGTGTGTGGAGGGGTTGGGTGAGGTTGGAAAGGGGGTGGGGGGTAAACGAGTGAGGAAAGAGATTATGATTGACTTAACCCTTTCCATTCCTTCATATCACTGATGTGTAACATATTTCACCTATTATTTTCACCCTTAACCCCACCACCCCACCCCACTCCTGGTGCTATGGGGGTATCAGGAAAGTACCTACGCTCAGAGGGTGAAAGGAGCCCCACCCCCCCCCCTCCCCGAGTGTGAAAAGCGAGCATGAGGGATTGTTCTCTACACCATAGGTACGATTTTTCCCTTACTGCAATGAATGTAATTTTTATTTTTTTAATATAATAGGATAAAATTATATAACAAAAATTTAAGTATAGGCCAACAGCCCCTGTAAAATGTCATTTGGTTACCCTACGGTAACTTTTGTGGGTGTGGACGGAACTCTCAAACTAGACTATCCAGTTTGAAATTTTCTGGTGATTCGAAGATGATTGTTCTTCCTTTCACTCAGACTGAACACAAGACATAACATAATTATTATACAGCAACAAAGTAGAGGAAAATGAATGAAACAGGAAAGGAGTCGATATTTTGAAAATTTGGCTTAGATTAGTGTTCGGAAGTCGGTGTCAATTCGAGCCGAATATTCGCCTTTAGCCGCGTATTCGGCTCACCTTAGTGAACGGGTTAAGATACCAACCGTAAACCCCAGGTCACCTTCTTCTGCTGCCTGTACCTAAGGATTTCTAGCATTATTCACCAAATCCAATGAAAGTTGGTGAGAAAATTATATGGCTTGTACTTTCCAGGTATTAAGTTTGTTTTACAAAATATGACAAGTTTCAGAGACGTAGACAAAAAGAAAAATGGTCGAAAATGAAAAAAAACAAAAAAACCCAAACCCTTGGAACAAAGCGAAGAAAGAATCTAGGCCAAGTGTCCAGCTTTCCCTCGCCTACAAAGTTATTTTAGTAATTTCCGATAAATAAAGCATTCCCGTTGATGATTGGCTTCTATTATGTATAGCTGTTGGCTTGTCCAATGAAAATATTGCCTGACGTCACTGTCACGGGAAATTCTGGTACCAATATAGATAGCAGAGACACCGGATACCGGGACTCAAAATAATTATTCTGGTCGTCGTATCCCGTCCGTCAGCTTTCACGTGTATCATCAATAAAACCCAGCAACAATTCTCACCACACCCCTTGATAATTGAACGAAAGAGTGGCAGTCACCGTAGTTATACGCGCGCAATTCGCGGACAATATAGTGGGAGAAGGAATGGTTCGTCTCCGTATTCTGTGTCTCTTGATAATAGTCGGAGCCCGTACGCAGCGGTTGTCACAAGAAAGCGATATAGTTGGGGTTAGGATTTTAAGCATATTCAAGGCTTTATCATGGGCATGGAACTGTCATTCAAACGAGGAGGGAGGTGAAGCCAAGCGTGTTAAAAGTGTCAAGCGGGAGGTGGGGAGAGGAGGGGCAAAATGACCAAAATTGTGCATCCGTACTTTATAGATACTCTCCATACACACACACATACACACACACACTCTCTCTCCCACACACACTCCCACACACACACACACACACTCTCTCTCTCTCTCTCTCTCTCTCTCCCACACCCACTCCCCCACACACACATACACCGCATTCTATACCTGTACTAGTTAAACAAATTAATAATGTTATCAGTGCATCACTTAGCAAACATTTGGGATTACTAGTGGCTCTGAGCTGCCCCCTAGTAAACTGTGATTGGCATGGATAGCCAGTCCTGTGACCCAAAAGTCACGCATGCTATTTATCTTGTAGCTAGGGTTAGAGGACTGTCCACTAATTGCAAAGCCAAACAGAGAAACGACTGACCTGTGTTTACTGTTCAGCTGCTAGAGCTTACTGTGACAAATACTACGCTCCCTTAACAAGAGCTATTTTCTTTGTTTGGATCACAACTAATACTTATGAGTGCGCATGCTGAGTCGTCGTGCCATAAACAAATCGTTAGCAAGTGCGCATGCTCAATGGCCGTGCACGGTGGGAAGGAGTGGAGGATACCCTGTGGTTGACATCACAATTTGGGGGGAAACACACATGAAAGAAACCAAAGTAACAGTATGGGAACATGAAAAGATTATTTGTTGCATGTAAGAAATAATACTGACATGAAACAACAGAATGCAAAGGAAAATGAAATACAAAACGAGCTTATTCTGGTAAAAAAAAATTTAAAAAATTAACAGTATAAAAAAAATAAAAATTACAGAAATAAAACAAATCGTAACGTTCACAAATCCCCCCCCCCCACACACACACATACACACACAAAAAAAAGAAACGATCTCTAGCGAGTTCCATACCAAGAAACAGCTCGTCCGTCTAAATCTGGTCGTTCGAGTGTGGTATTTCTTACGCGAAACTTTGCAATTGGTTCTTTTTTTGGCATATTCTGACTTTCCTTAGCCACGCTGTGACTCCAGCGACTTTAGCTGGGTTTCAATGCTGTTTTGTGTTCAAACAAAATATAATCAGTGTGCATACTTTTCTTATGGGATGTAATTTGTCATTTTTAAAAATGTCTTTCTAATCGCGGATGTTACCCACAGGACTGATGTCAAGTTTGCATAATTATTATATAGGAATGATCTCGTTCCTGAGAGATCTTTGGTTTGTCGAGGGCCTCAGTCGGTAGATGTTGGTGCCGAACCGCTGATTTAAGCTTTAGGCCCTGTGAAATATTAACTATGGACTCTGATGATCCACAGACTCAACGACTAATGCCAGTGAGTGCACAGAGCGATAGGTCGCTTGAGTCTCGCCAAGTTTTTTTCGGAACCCCAGGTGAATTATTCTCAAGGGCGTTTCGGCTGGCTTCTTGTGTAGGGGGTGTGTACTCCTTGTGCGTAATATTGCATAGGCGATTTTATTGGGTTATTTCCCTCTGCTTTTCTGACATGGATGTCTCAAGAACTGGGAGGCCAATTGACGTCGAAATGACCGGGGAATTTAATTATTTAGGTTAATTTCAAGACACAACATCATTTGTGAAATATTACATAAACCACAAATTGATTTGTGTTTAGCTCTTTATTCTAGGAGTTTTCGCTGCCCTCGCCATTTGCACTCACTTTTCTTCCTAGTTTTCTTCTTGTGGCAGAGATTCGCTTTTGTTTTTTTTTTAGAATTTTGCCCGGGCAGAGGCCCTTTTCGGCACACTCTTCTCGATTTCCAACTGCCAAGGTATCTTCAACGTGCGCACCGTTCCCACTGGCCCTCAGAGTTTTTCGTCCTTATCCGAGAAGACTAGGTGCTCGAGCCTACCTACCATAGGATCCGACCAGGAAAATATTAGAAAAATTTCAAGATTCCAACATGCCTGCTCAGAATGGGATTCGAACCCGGTAACTTCGGCATGACAGGCGAGCCCCTTGCCTCTAGACCACTGTCGGAGTGGGGGGGGGGGGGTTTAAAGAAAAGACAAAATATGGCAAAAAAGAAAAAATTGTATGTAGCAAAGCCTCGTGTAAGAAATAATACAGGAACGATACAATGAAACTACATCATTTTTCCTTTGCGTTTTGTTGTATCGTTTCTGTATGGAGGAGACTTGGCGGCATACAACTTTTTCTATTTGTCACATTGTCAAACTGGCTGTTATTTCTTTTATTATCTACTGTGTAAATGAAGTTTCGTTACACACCCCATAGGGAAAATCGTTATGAACTAAAAAATAAGTGATTGTTATTCGTAAACATGATTGTACTTTCCTTCTAAAATACTTTTTTTTTTCGGATATTTTATTACATACAACACTACCGTGGTTCATTCTCTTTAGAATTTCAATTCTCCTGTTCTTTTGATGTTTGTAGTTTATGTTACGTGTAGGAATCTAACTTTGATTTTAGTCTCTCGCACCATCATTTTCTTATAAAAATTAAAACGCAGATTACACAAAAATGTGCAACATTTGAAATGACCACACTGGTGATTTGTGATTAACATCTATATTAGAACTTGCAATTGAGAAAACAAATGCGATACGTATGATTTCCACGCAAATGCATTTCACATATGAAAGCACTGATTGATGATTGGGCCTATTCTACAAGACTGGAAGTTGGAGGGCAATGTTTCAAATCCTGACATTGTTTTTCGACAAGAATTTCCTTTGCCCTCAGGCCAAAATCATCCAATCTTTGGCCTACATTGTCAGGAGAGTGGACACAGAAGTATCAACAGAAAATTCACTGTTCTGCCGGTGCTGTAAATTGTATTCAAACGAAATCCCACCGACTGAACACGAAATGCATTTTTTGTCTCTGTTTATTCTCTCATGTAATCTTACCAAAAAACTTCGAGACCAGCAGCACTCTTTATCAATTTATCATAGCACAGTTTTGGGGTGGATCTGTGAAAGTGTTTGGGATGGTGAACATCTTCAGTTTGAACATTATTTTACAAGTGTGTCGGGGTATACTTTTTTTAAGAAAATGACTTTTTAAAGATTTTTCTGTAATTTCTTTTTTTTTTGATATTTGAATTTGAGTTTGATGACAAAGGCTGTGGTGACATTTTTATTTGTTACTTGAGAGCGCTGTGATTTCTGCTCTTGTCGTTTTTGTTTTTTGTATTTTTCAGGGGGGTGGGGGGGTCCACATTTGCAATCAATTGTATCTTGTCAGCTTTTCGGATCAGCAGATAAAAACTTCCTACGATAGCCTGCCATGTATTTTAACTGTTACACTTTTGGTCCGTTCATTTAGACAAAAATAAGAATATGTTCATGTTGAATGTTTCAGTTATAATCAAATTGCCTCTTTGTGTAAACATGACTCTTCGAAATGGGAGGCTACCAAGGCAACTGTGAAATGAACATCAATTATGATGGTTTCTGTCATCTAATTATGGACTAATGTAAATCTATCACCACATTGAAAAATCAAAACAAAACTGTCAAACTTTCTTTTTTGTAGAAAATTCTGCTAACTTTCCTGCCACAGTTGCCAAGAAATCATCCAGTTGAATTATCGCCACCTGATCATCACATCACTGTGGATGTTGAGAGCACAGGGCATATCTTTACTTCTTTAATCACATTTTCGGCAATTTCCCTTGCTGTCATTGCAGCCCGGTTACAACTGGAGCACACACGTCGTCGCCACAGTGCAGCGCCAGTCGGCTTTTTTGTGAGGGGGGTGGGGGGGGGGGGGGTGGGGGGTGGATGGAGACAGCGTGGTAGGGATAAGTTGTAATTTAATTTTGCCCGGGCAGTGGCCTGTTCGGCCTGCGCTTCTCGATTTCCAACTGCCAAGGTATCGTTAACGTGCACAACCATGCACACGGGCCATTCGAATTTTTCGTGCTTGTCCGAGAAGACTAGGTGCTCGACCCTGCCTACCATAGGATCAGGGACAGGGGAAAATATGAGAAAAATCCCAAAATTCAAGCATGCCTACACCGACCGCGATTTGAACCCGGTACCTTCGTCATGAGAGGCGAGTACCTTGGCGCTAGACCACCGTGTCACCTTTTCTTGATGTTTTTTTCCCCGACTCATTTGATAAAACTATCATTAACATTAACATATTTCTCAATGACAATTTACATGGTCATTGTTATCTTAGTATTAGTGTCAGACACAAGTTGTCACAACTTTGTTACTGAGAATGTTACAGATGTTTCACCCAGAGGAGTTCATTGTGTTCACAACGGCTGTCTTGTGTGTAGGTCTGTGGCCCTAGGTGTTTGCCTTGTTTTGTCGCACCACATTTTTATATTCACTTTCTTTTTGTTGTTGTTCAGACGGAATGTGCCAGGTCTGTTCATGTCTTGACTACAACACATCAACATTGCACATCGCGAAGTAACAATGAACTCTTTAGGCGTGAAACAGACCAATCCTGGTGTAGGCACAAGACCGCTGACTCTCCGCTCGTACAATAGTTCTTCACACCAGCACGACAGGCGCTGTGCACTGCATCACTGTGGGTCGCGGTGTGGGTGGGCAGTGCCTGTTGTGTTCATGTGAAGCATTTATTCATGGACGCCGAGCCACACCATCTAGGGCCTACACCAGCCTAGGTGTAGCCACACAAAGGCCACCGAATTCGGTCACCGAGCCACTAGGCGCTTTAGGTGAGAAGAATTGCACTATAATTATAAACGGACCGAATCTATGTGGGCTCTATGTGCAGTTGTTGAAATTATATAGTGCAATTCTTCTCACCTAAACCGCCTAGTGCCTCGGTGACCGAATTCGGTGGCCTTTGTGTGGCTACCCTTAGTGTGTTTCACCCCTTAGGCTAAGAGTAAGACTGCCCTTATCCCATCGGTTCTAAACCTTTTTCAAGCAATCCCCAGGGGTTCTCAATCTTTTTGAGGGGATCTCCAGTGCTTTCCAATCTTTTTCATTCAATCCCCGGCGGTTCTCAATTTTTTTCATTCAATCAACAGCAGTTCTTAATCTTTTTCATTCAATCAACAGCGGTTCTCAATCTTTTTCATTCAATCAACAGCGGTTCTCAATCTTTTTCATTCAATCAACAGCGGTTCTCAATCTTTTTCATTCAATCAACAACGGTTCTCAAATCTTTTTCATTCAGTCTCCAGCGGTTCTCAATTTTTTTCATTCAATCTCCAGCGGTTCTCAATTTTTTTCATTCAATCTCCAGCGGTTCTCAATTTTTTTCATTCAATCTCCAGCGGTTCTCAATTTTTTTCATTCAATCTCCAGCGGCTCTTAATTTTTTTCATTCAATCTCCAGCGGTTCTCAATTTTTTTCATTCAATCTCCAGCGGTTCTCAATTTTTTTCATTCAATCTCCAGCGGTTCTCAATTTTCTTCATTCAATCTCCAGCGGCTCTTAATTTTTTTCATTCAATCTCCAGCGGGTCTCAATTTTTTTCATTCAATCTCCAGCGGTTCTCAATTTTTTTCATTCAATCTCCAGCGGTTCTCAATTTTTTTCATTCAATCTCCAGCGGTTCTCAATTTTTTTCATTCAATCTCCAGCGGTTCTCAATTTTTTTCATTCAATCTCCAGCGGCTCTCAATTTTTTTCATTCAATCTCCAGCGGTTCTCAATTTTTTTCATTCAATCTCCAGCGGCTCTCAATTTTTTTCATTCAATCTCCAGCGGTTCTCAATTTTTTTCATTCAATCTCCAGCGGCTCTCAATTTTTTTCAGGCAATCGTCCCATAATGCCCAATATTTTCTTTCACCGCCCCCCCCCCCCACACACACACACAAATTATGCTGTAAAGTTTACAAAGCCTTATTAATGACAATAAGCATCTTCATTATTTATTAGAAATCAGATAAAATTCTTTATCAAATGAACTTACAAAGAAAAAAAAGTGGGGGGGGGGGCAGGGTTGGGGGAAGAAGAGGGGCTTTTCTGTTTCACAAAACTCATTCTTTGCTTGCTGTTGATCAAATCAATAGTTGACTTTATTTGTCCCCAAATCGTCGCCCATTCATGTTTTCCCCCATCTACCCGCCCCAAATCGTCGCCCATTCATGTTTTCACCATCTGCCCGCCCCAAATCGTCGCCCATTCATGTTTTCACCATCTGCCCGCCCCGAATCGTCGCCCATTCATGTTTTCCACCATCTGCCCGCCCCAAATCGTCGCCCATTCATGTTTTCCACCATCTGCCAGCCCCAAATCGTCGCCCATTGATGTTTTCCACCATCTGCCCGCCCCAAATCGTCGCCCATTCATGTTTTTCACCATCTGCCCGCCCCAAATCGTCGCCCATTCATGTTTTCACAATCTACATGCCCCAAATCGTCGCCCATTCATGTTTTCACCATCTGCCCGCCCCAAATCGTCGCCCATTCATGTTTTCACCATCTGCCCGCCCCAAATCGTCGCCCATTGATGTTTTCCACCATCTGCCCGCCCCAAATCGTCGCCCATTCATGTTTTCCACCATCTGCCCGCCCCAAATCGTCGCCCATTCATGTTTTCCACCATCTGCCTGCCCCAAATCGTCGCCCATTCATGTTTTCCACCATCTGCCTGCCCCAAATCGTCGCCCATTCATGTTTTCCACCATCTGCCCGCCCCAAGTCGTCGCCCATTCATGTTTTCCACCATCTGCCCGCCCCAAATCGTCGCCCATTTCATGTTTTCCACCATCTGCCCGCCCCAAATCATCGCCCATTCATGTTTTCCACCATCTGCCCGCCCCAAATCGTGGCCCATTCATGTTTTCCACCATCTGCAAGCCCCAAACCGTCGCCCATTCATGTTATCCACCATCTGCCCGCCCCAAATCGTCGCCCATTCATGTTTTCCCCCATCTACCAGCCCCAAATCGTCGCCCATTGATGTTTTCCACCATCTGCCCGCCCCAAATCGTCGCCCATTCATGTTTTCCACCATCTACCCGCCCCAAATCGTCGCCCATTCATGTTTTCACCATCTGCCCGCCCCAAATCGTCGCCCATTCATTTTTTCACCCACCTGCCCGCCTCAAATCATCGCCCATTCATGTTTTCACCATCTGCCTACCCCCAAATCGTCGACCATTCATGTTTTCACAATCTGCCCCCCCCCCCAAATCGTCGCCCATTCATGTTTTCACAATCTGCCCCCCCCCAAATCGTCGCCCATTCATGTTTTCACCATCTGTCCCCCCCCCAATCGTCGCCCATTCGTGTTTTTACCATCTGCCCCCCCCCCCAAATCGTTGCCCATTCGTGTTTCCACCATTTGCCCGCCCCAAATCGTCGCCCATTCGTGTTTTCACCATCTGCCCGCCCCAAATCGTCGCCCATTCATGATTTCACCATCTGCCCCCCCCCCCCAAATCGTCGCCCATTCATGTTTTCACCATCTGCCCCCCCCCCCCCAAATCGTCGCCCATTCATGTTTTCACCATCTGCCCGCCCCAAATCGTCGCCCATTCATGTTTTCACCCATCTGCCCGCCCCAAATCGTCGCCCATTCATGTTTTCCACCATCTGCCCGCCCCAAATCGTCGCCCATTCATGTTTTCCACCATCTACCCGCCCCAAATCGTCGCCCATTCATGTTTTCACCATCTGCCCGCCCCAAATCGTCGCCCATTCATTTTTTCACCCATCTGCCCGCCTCAAATCATCGCCCATTCATGTTTTCACGATCTGCCCCCCCCCCCCAAATCGTCGCCCATTCATGTTTTCACTATCAGCCCCCCCCCCCAAATCGTCGCCCATTCATGTTTTCACCATCTGTCCCCCCCCCCCAATCGTCGCCCATTCGTGTTTTTACCATTTGCCCCCCCCCCCCAAATCGTTGCCCATTCGTGTTTCCACCATTTGCCCGCCCCAAATCGGCGCCCATTCGTGTTTTCACCATTTCCCCCCCCCCCCCCAAATCGTTGCCCATTCGTGTTTCCACCATTTGCCCGCCCCAAATCGTCGCCCACTCATGTTTTCACCATCGCCCCCCCCCCCAAATCGTCGCCCATTCATGTTTTCACCATCTGCCCCCCCCCCAAATCGTCGCCCATTCATGTTTTCACCATCTGCCCGCCCCAAATCGTCGCCCATTGATGTTTTCCACCATCTGCCCGCCCCAAATCGTCGCCCATTCATGTTTTCACCATCTGCCCGCCCCAAATCGTCGCCCATTCATGTTTTCACCATCTGCCCCCCCCCCCAAATCGTTGCCCATTCATGTTTTCACCATCTGCCCCCCCCCCCCAAATCGTCGCCCATTCATGTTTTCACCATCTGCCCGCCCCAAATCGTCGCCCATTCATGTTTTCACCATCTGCCCGCCCCAAATCGTCGCCCATTCATGTTTTCACCATCTGCCCGCCCCAAATCGTCGCCCATTCATGTTTTCACCATCTGCCCCCCCCCCCAAATCGTCGCCTATTCATGTTTTCACCATCTGCCCGCCCCAAATCGTCGCCCATTCATGTTTTCACCATCTGCCCGCCCCAAATCGTCGCCCATTCATGTTTTCACCATCTGCCCGCCCCAAATCGTCGCCCATTCATGTTTTCACCATCTGCCCGCCCCAAATCGTCGCCTATTCCGTCGTTTCCGCCCCCTTGTTACCTCCTCTCTTTGTTTTCGCGTCATCCCCCCCCCCTCCCCTTTTGAAAATATACCACTCCCCTCTCCGCTTTTGAAAATATACCACTCCCCTCTCCCCTTTTGAAAATATACCACTCCCCCCTCCCCTTTTGAAAATATACCACTCCCCTCTCCCCTTTTGAAAATATACCACTCCCCTCTCCCCTTTTGAAAATATACCACTCCCCTCTCCCCTTTTGAAAATATACCACTCCCCTCTCCCCTTTTGAAAATATACCACTCCCCTCTCCCCTTTTGAAAATATACCACCCCCCCCCCCTCCCCTTTTGAAAATATACCACTCCCCCCCCTCCCCTTTTAAAAATATACCACTCCCCCCGCCCCCCCCCCTCCCCCCAAAAACCACCAAAAAAAAGGCACAACAAAAACAGAAAAAAACAACAACATACAACCACACACACAGGTGAGAAGCTCTGACCTGAATAATTAGAGCATTCTTGAACTCGCCCTAATTATGTTGATAAAGTTATTTTGCGCACAGCCCTGTCATCTTTCCTAATGTCTTCCCCCCCCCCCCCCCAACCGCCTGTTTTTCGTTGTTTTTTTTTACAACCCGATTCCGATTACAACACTTATAACCAGCTAATGAGTATGGAATCTATGACAGCAACACACATGAACGCTGGACAAAAAGGACGGTTACTGACATGATCAATCCGATATCTTTACTATAACGAAATACTGCACAGAACAAGACAAAGATGCGGAATTATTTCAATATTTATTACTCCAAGCGTCTTCATGTATCATATATATATATATTGTCACGATCACGTGCGTGAAGATGGTCACGACCACGTGTGTGATGAGTACCTAATTATTTACCTTTCAAACCCAGCTAACAAGCCAAGCAAGCAGACCAGCGATCAACGGACACATGGAGTGAGATTTAAATTAAACGATATTTAATTATAAATGCATGACAAAACTATGTCAAAACATTCAACTCATGATAATCACATACATAATCACAAAAACAGAGATATTTCAAATTTACTCTTGGGGATCATGGCTATTCTCTATTCCCCGTTTCACATCTAGATCTAATCCCTCTGTCCATAAACTTAACTACGTATACTTAATAGTCTCTGTCAACAGCTGCCCTCCTCGTTGATGCATTTTCACGTCTCCAGAGTTCACACGATCCTTTCTAGATCTCTAACTTCGACGATAAAAGGGGAAACAGACGCCCCTGGCTTCTCACAAATAAGAACACACAGTTCACACCCGCCATCGTAGATTACTAGCTCCTTGAGGGGTTCTCATCATCCCGTCCTCAGGACTCTTCAACTTCTGCAAACACACAGCACACCGACGGTTCACACCCGCCATCGTAAATCACGAGCTCCTGAAGGGTTCCCATCCTATCATCAGGACTCCTCAACTTCTGCTCCCCATGGCACGACCTTCCACTTGTCGCCCGGACCGATAAATTCTTATTGGGAAATAAATGTGAACATCATGGATCCCTCACACACCTAACACTTCTGGTCCCCACTGGCACGACCTTCCACTTGTCGCCCGGACCGATAAATTCTGCGTCTTCCTTTAGGAATGAATAACTTGGGAACCACGTGTGTCGAGCTTCTCCTCTACTTATACTCCCGAGGTCTTTGCACACGCAACTAGTTTAAAGCGAGTCGTGTGTATCTATTCACGCTCGTCAACAATGTTAAAAACCGTGTTTTCCCCTGCTAAGCTCACCCCCCTTAGACTCGTGGCGCACAAGGCCACCGACCTTCCTCGTGATAGTAATCTTTCATGCTAGTCAACAACTTGAAAACTCCCCTTCTCCCCTACTAAGTTTACCCCATCTATACTCGTGGCGTACAAGGTCATCAACCTTAATCGTGACAATATCAATATAGCAATACATATAATAATATCCAATATCAATATGTATGTCAATTGTAATCATGCCATCATATCTCTCTTATAGATTAAAGAAAAAAACAATGAAAAAAAAAAAAACCAAACAGACGTATGTCGTAATCCTCTTATGTTTAAAATACTCTTGAAAATCAAACTTTGCTTCCTTGACGTCATGTAAAGCCCTGCTAGTGCTGACATCACTGGGACTGTACACATGTACATAATATTAATTATGACATCATTGCGAAGTGTCTCCTTATGCGCTAAGATTCGCTAGCGAAAATCCGGGGTCAAGCGATGTCGCTCGATCGCTCGAGTCAAAAGTGTCTCCTTATGCGCGAGCGACGTCTCGTCGCGTGTGAAGTCGCCATGTTTCACTTTTTTCTTTGCGAGGATAGACCCAAGACCCACTATGTCAGGACGGTGCAATTGAGCACTTCCGTCCGCCGAGTCAGGAGTTTCTAAAAATAGTTCGGCGCGCACAATCATAAACACAGGCATGCTGTCATTACATGCGATTCGTCGTTCGTGTGGATCTTGGAGAAAATCCTGCACCTTATTTGTAATTACTGCAGATATAGACAATTATCAATCAAGACATTTGACACTAGTGGCTGTAAAAGAATATGATGGTACCACAGGTGAAGGGCTGGCAAGACCTAGCACAACCTTGATAGAGACTGTAGATTTTTTCCTGAAGTTGTTTTCCAAACAGACATTGTAAAATGCTAAAGTCAAGACAAAATACGCCTCCACTTTCAAAGCAAGTTAAAACATCTACCTTGCACACTCAAGCACAAGTATTCCAAATGCAACTGTTGCACACCCAATGATGTTGTTAATTTGTTCCTGACAATTCGACTGCATCACCAGGTCAGCCTAAGAAATAGTACATGAAAACAGAAAATTTCAGGAAAGAAACTTGGAAAACTGAAGAAGCTGCAACATGAGTAACACTTTCTTCATCTTCTTTCGTTCACCAAATCTAAATCTGCAGATTTGTTCTTTTAAGAAAATCTATGGCTTTCTGCAGTAGTGACAGAGCACCATAGAGTTTGACATTCAGGTCGGTGGGTTTGGGCCAATATGTTTCCCGTAGTGCTAAGAGGAGTGTGCAGTTCTGCAATATAATGCTCTTTGTTTTGAGGAGACTGGCTGCACTCACATTTTTATGGCCGATGTTCCTATTTCAAACTTTGTGAACATATTGTGGTGGAGCCTATTGTGGCCAGTTCTTAGTCTGAACAATATCACTTGATCCTCTCTGTTCAGGAGATGATATTTATCCTGTTGGTTTATTTTGCTGCCGTCTGTTGTTTTTGATGAGGTTTTTCTTGTTACATTAGTTTAAGAGGCACTGTGGCTGCTCCAAGCCAGAACCCTCCTTGGCCAGTTGGTCTGCTTTCTCAATGCCTGGCACTCCACAATGTGATGGTACACAATGTGATGGTATCCACTGTATGACTATCCTGTTTCGATTTCCAAGGTGCGTAAGACATTTCTTCAAGTCGTTAAACTTTCCAGCTTGAAGGGCGGTAACACTTTCAAATTTCATTATCATCAGAATACACGGATGGAATTTGGTGAGTTCTTCTTGTTTTTTTTTATCGCCTATGTGGTCACTTTTCCTACTTCATTACCCTTTTTCTGCTACCCTGGTTATCTCTACACTTTTCCGTAAAATCAGAAGACGTAAATTTCTGGTCTGATGTATGTGAGAACTTCATTCAAAGCTTGCATTTTATACCCATTTATTTGTTTTAGTCATTGAAATAATCGCACATCTGGTCTCTTTTCCTACTTCATTACTCTTGTTCGGCTACCTTGGTTATCCCTACACTTTTTCATAAGATTAGAAGATGTACAGTTCCCTTATGGTCTTGTGTATGTAAGAACTTCATTCAAAGTTTGCAGTTTATACTCATTTATTTGCTTTAATCATTAAATCAATTATTTGAATAGATGATCTATTGTACCGTGGCGTAGTGGGTCTTGGGATAGACGTTCAAGATGTATGTAGTGCAAGGAAAAAGTACTACACATCGTGCGCACAAGGAATCAGCACACGCAAGATATTTCGACCAATGGCTATGCTTTAAATCAGACACACCTCCAGACAGTCTGACGCGACCACCTAGCTGATCGCGACATGACTTGATCTGACGCGATGGTCGCTTGAGACTAAACGTCGTGTCGCGTATAAGGAGATGGCTTCTCGATTGATTTTGGAGCGACAACAATGGCGAGCGACTCAACGTCGCGTCGCGCATAAGGATACGTAGGCTTACCGAAGACCATGGACTTGAAATGGATTATAGTAGCATAATCACACACACACACATACACTCTCTCTCACACACACACACGCAAGAGTTTATTATGATAATGAGGATGCAAATCAAAATTATGAGAGATGAAATGAAGGTTTGAGAGATGTGGAATGTAAAACAAGTTGTACAATAAATGCATTCGACCTTCCCCCTCGGTGCTGACACCAATATATTTGAGTTCCCTTCCCCACCGCTCTCCCCAAACAAAAACACAGACAAACACACACAGCAAACAATATTTACACGCTGGTAAATGTACAGCAAATTCGTTGAAATAGGAGCGGATGCGTGTGCTTTATAAAGGTGTAAAGTTCAGACAAATTTAACCCCACTGCTCACCCCATTAGAATGGCAATGTTCTATCTCCACTTTTTGGCTGAACTGAGTTCTATACACTACACACAAAGGCCTTCTCCATTGTATGCCAAAGTGCTAAGTGAATATGGTGTGTAATTATTTTGTAAGTATTACTAAAAAGAATTTAAACAGTCGTATCATCAGAAGCTATGATCGACTGAAACTTCAGTCATTTATTTCTCAAAAGCTGACGGAAGGGAGTTAGAAATTGTCATACTAAGGGGATGTACTGTCATAAACCATTTAGAATGAAATTGGCAGTTTTATTTAGCGCTGGACTGAGAGGGTCTGGTCACTGACCTTTCCAGAAATGTATATTTTGTTGGAGTTTCTACATGTCAACAGCCACAGGCATTGAATTTGTAAGATGAAACTTGTACTTCAGGCACTTTGGTGCTACAGACAGTAACTCCTGCCTAAATGTAATAGGGTTAAGCATGTTTTGCGTACTACAGCTTGACTTCAAGCTTTTTGTGTTCCACCAATGCCGGTACTCGCTGTACGGACTGCCCATTACTATTGTTGGCATCACCCCCGGGGATCTCCATAATTGAATCTGTTAGTGTCGTTGTGCCCAGCTGTGACACTGCTCTAAGACCTTTGCTCGTTGCCTTCCGCCCGAGTTGGATCTGGGCTGTAGGGCTCTGGTGATGTTTCATCAGAACTGTCAACTCTCTCTAGTTCAAAGTAATTGTTCTGGTTGGCCTGTGGGGATTGCAGGGCTTCCGGGGAATAGTTGGCAGGTCTCTGAGTAGCAGATGCTGGCTGGTTATGTCCATTGTTGTCCATGGCCGATAGAGGTACGCCAGGTTGTAAGTATCCTGAATTGTTTACAGGTGGGCCCGACGGGGTTTCATCCATGAGTTCAACGTACTGACCGCCCTGGTTATCTGTGTTCGCATTAGCCTGGTCGTTGCCTGGGAACTTCGGCATGGAATAATATGGTAGAGTGCCATTGATAGGCTGAGCTGGCAGGGGCATCCTGGGTCTTACTTTAGGATCCGGAGTTGGTGGCTGTAAAGCGTTGTAGGGATGTATGTATCTCAGAGCGTCGTCTAAAGGCGTATAGTTATGGGAATATGGTTCCTCAATAGACTCATATGTCGCTTCCTCATTATTGGGATTCGGAGTTTTTATTTTGTGTTTTCCTTTTCTGTTACTATTGGCAACATTATTGTTGTTGTTGTTGTTGTTGTTGCCAGCTGGGAACTTGCCAGGCTCTCCGGCTTTATTTCTGGTGTCATCAGCTGGTGGGGCACTTGGGCTCGATCTAGCCCCGTTTTGGCCTGCTCCGAAGGCTTTTAAATCATTTTGATTTCTCGTCTTCTGAAATTCTCCAACCCGGCCAATGTCCACACCATCGAAAGAAGCGCTGTGTGCGGCAGATCGGTGGTGAGCATTGGCTTTTGCCTGACGTCGCTGTTTCACAACCCAAATTGTAAAAACGATAACAATGATGAGAACTATGACTACACAAGCGACAATAACGCCGATGATCGCTGGAGAAATCCCATCACCGCCGCCGTCCTCCTTATTTTCTTCCTTATTTTCCTTGTCTTCATTGTGGTCATTGTCACATCCACGATCACATACGAATCTTGAGGTAAGCGAAGGGTGGGTGTGGACGACTGACATGACTTGTGTTGGGTCCCATAAGATATACACTGTTCCCAGTTCACACCCCATCCCGGAGAACATGACTTGAGGAACACACATGGCTCTGTTGTCTTCGCATCTTTGTACATATTCACTTGACCTCAGTTTCTGGCACTCCAGGCTCATACTGTTTCTCACCTGGCATACATACTTATTGGAGAACGATGACTGACTGTCATAAGAACTGGCACCGAGTTGGGTGACACCCTGAACATTTGATCCAGCCAAGCGTACAATGCACTTCCAGGCAGAATTCTTGCATAGACATTTGTGTAAACTGCAAATAGAATAGAAGACACAGTTAGTTATCAATGCTTTTTATATTTTTTTTTAAGTCCATGAGAAGAACAGGAAAATGGACATGGAAAATGCTATTTTCATCTGGTGACAAAGCAAACGCTGTAATTTCAAATTAAACTGTCCTGTAGGCGATTTCCACTGATCAGTGCTGGGGCTGAGTGTAAATCTCCTTTGCTAAATAGCGATATCTCTGATACGTTATTTTGTTCTTTTGTCTGTCTTTATTTCATAAAGAACATAATTAAAACAAGAGCAAACAACACGTTGGTGACAGAATAATACAGAGGCAGACATTCCAACACAGAGGCAGACATTCCAACACAGAGGCAGACATTCCAACACAGAGGCAGACATTCCAACACAGAGGCAGACATACCAACACAGAGGCAGACATACCAACACAGAGGCAGACATTCCAACACAGAGGCAGACATTCCAACACAGAGGCAGACATTCCAACACAGAGGCAGACATTCCAACACAGAGGCAGACATACCAACACAGAGGCAGACATACCAACACAGAGGCAGACATTCCAACACAGAGGCAGACATTCCAACACAGAGGCAGACATTCCAACACAGAGGCAGACATTCCAACACAGAGGCAGACATACCAACACAGAGGCAGACATACCAACACAGAGGCAGACATACCAACACAGAGGCAGACATTCCAACACAGAGGCAGACATTCCAACACAGAGGCAGACATACCAACACAGAGGCAGACATTCCAACACAGAGGCAGACATACCAACACAGAGGCAGACATACCAACACAGAGGCAGACATACCAACACAGAGGCAGACATACCAACACAGAGGCAGACATTCCAACACAGAGGCAGACATTCCAACACAGAGGCAGACATTCCAACACAGAGGCAGACATTCCAACACAGAGGCAGACATACCAACACAGAGGCAGACATTCCAACACAGAGGCAGACATTCCAACACAGAGGCAGACATACCAACACAGAGGCAGACATTCCAACACAGAGGCAGACATTCCAACACAGAGGCAGACATTCCAACACAGAGGCAGACATTCCAACACAGAGGCAGACATACCAACACAGAGGCAGACATTCCAACACAGAGGCAGACATTCCAACACAGAGGCAGACATACCAACACAGAGGCAGACATTCCAACACAGAGGCAGACATACCAACACAGAGGCAGACATACCAACACAGAGGCAGACCTACCAACACAGAGGCAGACATTCCAACACAGAGGCAGACATACCAACACAGAGGCAGACATTCCAACACAGAGGCAGACATTCCAACACAGAGGCAGACATACCAACACAGAGGCAGACATACCAACACAGAGGCAGACATTCCAACACAGAGGCAGACATACCAACACAGAGGCAGACATTCCAACACAGAGGCAGACATACCAACACAGAGGCAGACATACCAACACAGAGGCAGACATACCAACACAGAGGCAGACATACCAACACAGAGGCAGACATTCCAACACAGAGGCAGACATACCAACACAGAGGCAGACATTCCAACACAGAGGCAGACATACCAACACAGAGGCAGACATACCAACACAGAGGCAGACATACCAACACAGAGGCAGACATACCAACACAGAGGCAGACATTCCAACACAGAGGCAGACATACCAACACAGAGGCAGACATTCCAACACAGAGGCAGACATACCAACACAGAGGCAGACATACCAACACAGAGGCAGACATACCAACACAGAGGCAGACCTACCAACACAGAGGCAGACATTCCAACACAGAGGCAGACATACCAACACAGAGGCAGACATTCCAACACAGAGGCAGACATTCCAACACAGAGGCAGACATACCAACACAGAGGCAGACATTCCAACACAGAGGCAGACATACCAACACAGAGGCAGACCTACCAACACAGAGGCAGACATACCAACACAGAGGCAGACATACCAACACAGAGGCAGACATACCAACAAGCAAGATTGTACACAAAAGAAGAGCAGCGCACAAACATCTGGTTGTGAGATCCATCGACAGATAAAACAACAACAACAAAAATCATAATTATTCCAAAAAAAAAAATGTATAGACAAAACCGAATGACCAGAACGTGGTGGGGGGGTAGCATGGGTGACCAGAGCCCGGGCCATGGAAAGTATTGCGTCACCCTGACCCGTGGGTTCTTAGCATGTGGCAGCGTCTATTTGCCCTGTCATGTTGAAAAACCGTGTAGGATGTACGAATATTGGGGGGGGGGAGGGGGGAGGGGTTTCCGTGTGAGGGGGAGGCCCCGCTGTTGTTGTTTTTTTTACCTATTATTACTAATATTCTGCATTTTGAAATTTTGCACCTAGCACATCCGCCCCTGTGGCACCAGCCCCGCTACGCCCCTGTCAAAATGCAAACTAGTTGTTGTAGTCAAGTAGGGTAGAACCATCTTCCAAAGGCCCGGTTCAGGGCAGCAGAAGAAGACACAGACAGAGGAGGAAATGGGCGTACAACATCACTGAATGGATCCCCCCCCCCCCAAAAAAAAAAAGCTACGTTGTAATTGAGACATTGGCACATAATCGACATAGCTGGAGAGAGTTGGCGAGGTCATTAGCAGAATGCCCCATCCCCCAAGACGCCACAAATAGCAACAGTAGGAACCATAAACAAGACTAGCAGGACATTAGAGGTAAATTCTCCGGTAATTCTGGGAACAAAATACCGGCTGAAATGATAGCGGAAATGACGTCACTACTCTACCATAATGTCATATATCAGACTTATGCCAAAAAGGCAACTGACAGTTTTTTTTGCGTTCCTGAGCTTGAGGGCTATCAGATAATATCACAGAACAAGAAAAATGTGATAATCCAATAGACTAGTTATGGTATAAGCCACCAAACGACTGGAAAAGAAACAGTTTCATTCCTAATATACAATAATATCAAAAATGTCAAAAAATGACTTACATCATTGGCGTAGAGCAGTGACGATAATTAGCTAGTGTTTTAATAACTGATGGTGAAAAGGTAATAGTTTTTGATAGTGAAAGAGTATTCTTGGAAAGATCTGTGTACATGTCATTAGCATCAATGGAAATTATTATTATTATCGTAGGAAAGTTGGTCATCATTTGAAGACCCAGGTGGAAAAATCCACCATAGTCACCTAATGCACAAAACTGAAAAAAATCTATTTTTTTTAAAAAAAGGTTTGCCAGTCCCCAAGTGCATTGTTCATGGAAATAAAGAAAAGCAAGCTTTTTCATTGGGGGAGGGGGGGGGGGAAGGGGGTGAACTTAAGCAGAAAAAAACTGGACTTGGGGGTAAAATAGGCATTGTAATCATTTTTTTAAATAACGAAAAATCTTCAAAATTGGACTTTGGTTGTTCTTGCATCTAGTTCTTGGTCTATTTTTTTTTATGAAACTGACACTTACTGATTTAAAGCATCTTTAGTGAATACGACTTTAGCCGGATTTCTGGTCGATAAAGGCGCTTCAATTTTCATTTCTAATACAACGGTGTCCCATCTGACAGAGTCCCAGGTATCAAAAGCTGGATTGACAGGACTTGGGTAGCTGTCCATAAAACTGCTGGTTGTACTATCACTGGTGTCAGAGTCGGCTCTAGCGTTGTTGTCACCGTAGCTATCATCTGGTGCCGGTGTTGCGCTCTGGGAGTAAGCATTTCCCAATTTGCTTGACTGGGCGTTGCCAATGACGATGACGAAAGAGATGATGAGGAGAGCTGGCCAGAGTTTGGACACAGTCATGATTAGGAACAGTTGTAGAGTCTCTCCTTAGTCAACTTCAATTGCGTACCGGCAACATCTGAAAAATATAATACTCTAGTCAATACTGAGCAATTTTAAAATTGTAATATTTCGTTTCGCTTTTTCCGTTTTCCACAAGGGAAATCACAATTGTGGAGGGAAAAAGTGTAGTGGCGATACTGACCCCTAAACTGGGGGTCCAACTCAATACTCATAAAAAACCATATCGTAATCGCTCCTTACGATTATAGTTACTCAAAAACTCGAAAATCGATTTCCATTACACATAATTTATTCAACAACATTCAAAGATGGATAGAATTATTTTGGTACGAGACTCCTACGCCGAAAAATAATCGAATAGGAGACTTGCAATAATTCATTGTCACTAAATCGGTTGTGTTAAAGTGAAACACTTTTTTGCTTCTCTCGAAAAATCGTCAAAACGGATTTCTATAATTTTAGGGAATGGTGACGATATGAAAACCATGATATCCACAGAGTGACAGATGTCCACACACCCCTAGTGTTCACTGTCTCTCTGCTGTGTGTATGTACATTTTTTTTCTCGTTACTTTTCAGGCAGTTTCATCCAAAGTTGACAGGTTTTTATCAAACAAAGCTTGTTAAAAACCAAACAGGTCTAATCAGTTGGATTCAGTGCAAGTACAGATTCTATCGGAAGAACAAAATGTCAGTTGCTGTAGAAAGTTGATTGGAATGTAAACAAAGACAGTCAAGTGGTGTCCTGAAATGTGGTGATGCCTGGTTCCAAGTCCTTAGATTTTATGTCCCAAGACTTAAGTATGGGGCCTAGTCGTCTGTGGTGTGTGAGCAGACTGTGTCAAGTTTAGTGAGCTCTCAAGCCCTCATAGATTTACCCGAGACACAGAATACTGAGACGGACCATTCCTTCTTTCGCTATATGTCCAGAGCTTGTGCGCGTATAAACACGGTGAGTACTGCTCACAGAGCTCTGTGGTACTAGTCTTTTTCGTTCAGTTACGAAGTGGGTGTGGTGCAAATTGTTGCATTGTTGACATGGATGGTACGCGCACAAGCCGGCGGACGGAAAATGATGAATTGGTCCGTCTCAATATCCTGTGTGTCGGGATTTACTGCTCCTTTTTATTATTTTAATCAACATTACGCACAGTATTTACATGTAACATTTTCTCTACTCTGGTCTCGCTTATTCAAGCACGGCCCTAGATTAACACCAGCTTGTGGGACTGCAGGGCAGCTTGTATAACGAAGCTAAGAGTGATCATTTCAAATTTCGAAACCCTTAAATCTTAATTTCATTCTTTTATTGGATGACCCTTCCCCCCCCCCCCTCGAATTAGATGCACGCCCCCCGCCCCCTCTGCTCCTTTTTCTGCACTTTACTGAATCAAGATCACAGCCAGGGGCGAGGCTTCCTCATAATCAAATAATCAGTGATTACCCTTCGAATATTACTTCTAGAATTACTACGCTTTTCAGATCGAGCCCAACTCCAAGTCCATTTAGTCAGTTCAGCATTCAATTCTACCTCGCTATTTGCGTTTGTTATATAGTCCAATACCCCTCACCGAAAAGCATCTTTATCATGACCTACACCTTATGAACTGGTCCATAATCAGTGATTAACAAAGACGAAGAAGACTTGTCTGCATCCAGAAGCTAGCTTGAGCATAGCCTGTATTCGTCGACGCGGCCCCGTGGACAGCAGAATAGTGGGGGATAAAAATAGGCTTATAATCAAAGTTTGACCTGATTTTACCTAGCTTTATGCATGTTTTTCACTATGCGGTCGTTTTCATCCTAATCGAAAGGTACGGAGTAGAGTGAAAGAGTTTGTGTGGATTTTTTTGTTTGTTTGAATCTAAGAATAATTTACTCTACCTACAGCAAGAGCTATCAAAGCATAATAATATAGTCTAGATCTAGACAACTGTGATCAAAATCAGTCGAACGTATCAAGAACATCACTTCACTTGATAGGTCGAGCGAACCTATACCGCAACGGTAGATAGCCACTTATCCGAGATCGCTGGACATCGTTGTATCACAGAGATGCCACTTAAGCACTTTCTGCCATTTAATGTTAATGGGTCCTTTTCGAGAAACTTTATGACATGGTAGAATAACAAAATGGATATGACAATGAAAACTTGCCGTTAAAATTATATTTAAAAAATGGATGAAAAATATGCGTTTATAAGTCTGATAGTGTGAATTAATGGTGTTTTCAGATTAGTTTGGCTTGTAAATTGCCGCATTCCTGTCCTGTTGACAAGAATAGTCCGCTCTTTAGATTTTGCAGTGCCTTGCACCCGTTTCATTGTTTTAGTCCCTGCATTCATAATTATGTAAATATGATGTATCTATACGTCCTATTATGAGGATCTTAATAGCTTAAATTCTGATTACCCTCTGCAGAGGGCCACGCTTCGCCCCTGATCACAGCGATCACAGCCAAGCTCTTTGCGGTTCCATGAAAGAATTATTTTCTGTCGTGAACCCGCAGAGCATCTTGTCATTTCTGAGAGAAGTCTAACCCTACAAATTGATTTAACAGACTTTTAATCGTATGTACGAAATTGATAGACATATTTTTCAGCACGGGCCTTTTCCCGTTAGATCTTTAACTTCACTTTTATCTGATCTTATCTATAGGCACCTGAGGGCTGCAAGCTGCCCAAAGAGAAAGAACGAAAAAGACCGTGAGAGGCACACAGTGGCCGTTATCGTGCGACTCTCCGTTAAACTTAAACTCAAACACAAATGAGCGAGTTACATCAGTGGCAAAATGCGACTGGAATTAAAAGCGATCCACAAGGCCAAAATAGGCTACACATTACAAGAAATCTTTACTTAATGATATGTGAGTGTGCAGGAGAAAACCCGGCATAAGTCGGCAACATGACATTTTGAGTTCTGTACATATAATAAAAGACAAGACATTTCTTATAAATTGAAGACAATGACCCCCTTAAAACAAGATTTTGAGAAAATGGCATTTAATCCTATAAGTGGCAATAGCTAATTGACCAAGTAATATTGGAATGATTGCTGTTAGGAGACCGTAGTCTAATAACTAAGCAGTTATAGAGATCATAGTGAGTAGTGTTCACTGCTCATCTACAGTTTACCCTGTAACATGCCACGGTCCCCTAAACAACAGCCAAGTTGGAAGTTTGTGTCGGACCCATATTTTCACTTCAAAGCCGTTTTTCTCAAAATCAGTTCTGCCGACTTATACCGGGTTTTCTCATGCACACTCACATATGGTTCTAATAATAATAATAATAATGTATAGCATTTATATCTAAAACACTGCGAGTGGCAAGTAATGTTAAGTCAGTTTTCCATCTGCTTACTGACGTCGTAAAATGTCCGCCATTCAATAGCAACCAGCGTCTTCGGCGTGAATGATACCAAAGCAGGAAACAACGTGATGGCATGATTTGTTTATGAAGATAATCACACAGTATATTATTATAATACGTAGAGAGACACTCACCTGCAGACACTAGTTCACTCAAGAGTCAACATTCACGACTTCGCACTAGGCCATAATTATCCTGCTTGTAGCCATACGCAACATTCACACGCAGTACTGATACGCAACATTCGCACGCAGACAAAATGACAACATCCCACATAGTTTAGCAATCATATACAACATGCATACTTTAGATAGGCGCCATTATGCTTGCCCTCGTCGCGGTATTCTCAGCACTCGAGAAAAGTTGCAGAGGGGACAGCTAGTCATTACGTCAGTGCAAGACTTTCTCCTCCCACTATCACCAGTTCCATCAGCTGCCACTCCAGAGAGTGGACAAGACCTCGCCATACTACGGTGCTCAAGAGTTCAAGTGGACAGGGAGAAGCGACATAATAATCGTCACTGCTCTACGATAAGTCAGACTTACACCAAAAGGCAAGTGACGGTTTATTACACACCCGAGCATGAGGGCTGCCAGATAATACTAACAGAAACAGAAATGCTCCAGTAAGAAAATGTGATAATTCAATAGAATCATAAAGGCATAAGTCACCAAACGACAGGAAAAGAAATATTTTTTTTTCTTAATATCTCAAAAGTGTCAAAAGTGACTTACGCCATTAGCGTAGAGCAATGGAGATAATGAAACGTATGGAAGTCTGTAGGGGCGGCGGGGGAGGTTGGAGCTGAGAAGTAATGAAAGGGGAAAGTGGAAGGTGGCAGAGAAATGAGACGGAGACATGACAGAGAGTGAAGGACAAATAGACCAGCCTGAAAGTGGGCAGAGGTGGGCCTTGAGACTCAAGCATGTGGGAAATCCACACAGACAAGTGTGAAGTTTGGGAATTTCCTAAGTTGAGTGCTCAGTTGCAATTAACGCAAGCACTCACAGTGATGAAATGCCTACTATATTTTTCAAAAATGCAGTAAGAAATATCAATCCCAACTGCATCTCCCAAGATGTATAAAATATACGAAAGGGACACTAGTCTAATTACAAAAAGACGAATAGAGAAAATACCGAGTTATGTTCACTGTTCAGCTATGGCTTGTTATGTAAAGTACCGCAGTCTCCTAGCAGCTGTCATAAGCTGTGTTTTCATCTGTACGGAAACGGAAACCGAAAAAGTCCAAAAACTTTCAAAAAGGGAAAACGAAAGTGTTGGGGATACGCTGTTTTCGTACATATGGAAACATTTTTTTTTCTTTCTCGGCGGATTTTTGACGTCTCTGTTGTCGTTTCCATTTCCGTACACACGAAAACACAGCTTTATACGAATGTGCATTAGAATTACTAGTACTATTCGGTTATGCGTTATCATCTCATGTCAACAGCTCTCCCACGCCGTAGAAGCCTCGACATTGCATTGACATATTGCCCAACAAAAAAGACCATTGACGTGACAGCCATGACAGTTGAGGAAATGTGACAAGGGCACTTTTGTCTGACTGGCAGTTATTAATCACACCAATCCCCGTCCCACCATTCCTTACCTCTAAGTGTCGGCGTTGCTAAATCAAAATAATAAAAGCAAGACGCGCATAATTCATCGTCCTACTATAATGAAGTTTGAGGGTGAACGTGTACGCAGCTTAAGTTTGAGGCTGAACGTGTACGCAGCTTAAGTTTGAGGCTGAACGTGTACGCAGCTTAAGTTTGAGGTTGAACGTGTACGCAGCTTAAGTTTGTAACTTCCTGACCAAAAATTATGACATTTTGTAAACTGTCTTAGTTTTTCACGATAAATTATGTGGCCACATCCATTTCGAACATACTTTAGTATTTAATCTTACTTACTTACTAATTTTGAGCTGCAAAACGAGATGCATTTCCGTCCAGTAAAATGGAAAAAATGTGATCGGAGTTTCGTTATTCCCCTCCCTCTACGATTGATAGACAGAGACAAATCAATTGGCTAGTTTTATCCTCTTCGGATCAGCTTGGAATCCTGTATTTTATCGGAGGGAATTGAAAACTAAAAACACAAAAAAACTCTCATTCTCCACCCCCCCCCCCCTTACACACACACCCTATGATTATACCAGACCTCCGTTCCCACTGCTAAATTTGACAGTACACTCGTAGATCCAAAAGCGACACTTATGTAAGGACAAAACAGGCTTTCTTTTCTTTTGTTTGCGCTCGTCAGCCATTGACCTAATTTCTCCAGCGCTCTCTGACCTGGCGACGACAGCCCAGGGTTGGCCACTTGTCAAGGGTCACGGTGGTTTTTGTTATGGATTGGCCGTTGTCGACAACACAATGCACACACTCACACGCACGCAACAGCGAACTCAGGACACCTTGAGCCTAAAATTAGGTGCAGTCCGACACGAAAATAACATTGTACGATTGTACTGTCCTTAGAAATCAATAACCGTAATCGATTGCTTCTGTTACTGATTCATATTTTAACAGAATGCGTGGATTTCATGCATATCCGAAGAAGACAGTCTGCCTGCGGATCCATGAAAGAATTCTTTTCTAACGTGGACTCACAGCACGCCTTGTCCTTTCTGAAAGAGAGTAGGATCTATAACTTGATGTAAACAACTTTTCTAACCATTTATAAAACTCTTACCAGATCGGTACAAAACAACTTTTGAAAACTACCAGTGTAAGAAAAATGTATACGGAACTTTGAAAAACTTCTATAGGTGAAATTCAAACTGATGAAGCTGTGAATTCCAAACATAAATTAAAGTAGCCAAATAGACCGTGAAAGACACAAAGTGGCCGCTAGCGTGCCGACCCTGTGAACAGCCCAGATTCAAACGGCCGTTGCTTATTTTTCGTACCAAAGAAGTTCAGAAGCAATACGTATTGAAGGTGTAGTTCTGCTTAGCTTCTGTAAAACGGTGTCTTTACCACTATCTTTTACCCCGTAGTTTTTATCTGTAAGACGTGGTTGTAACGGGCTCTACTCTACTGTACATTGATTCACAGCGACGTGCATTCTTGAAGGATTGGTCATTCCTTCCGGAGTAATTATGTGCATTTTCCCGCGCAACTGTGTCTAGTATTTGATATTAATAAACTTTAAGGGAATACTTGCGGACTGTTCTTCCGGCAAGGTCATGTATAAGGCCTCTCCAATTATTACTTATCTATCTATCTATCTATCTATCTATCTATCTATCTATCTATCTATCTATCTATCTATCTATCTATCTATCTATCTATCATCTATCTATCTATCTATCTATCTATCTATCTATCGATCTATCTATCTATCTATCTATCTATCTATTAATCTATCTATCTATCTATCTATCTATCTATCTATCTATCTATCTATCTATCTATCTATCTATCTATCTATCTATCTATCTATCTATCTATCATCTATCTATCTATCTATCTATCTATCATCTATCTATCTATCGATCTATCATCTATCTATCTATCTATCTATCTATCTATCTATCTATCTATCTATCTATCGATCTATCGATCTATCATCTATCTATCTATCTATCTATCTATCGATCTATCGATCTATCATCTATCTATCTATCTATCTATCGATCGATCTATCATCTATCTATCATCTATCTATCTATCTATCAATCTATCGATCTATCTATCTATCTATCTATCTATCTATCTATCTATCTATCTATCTATCTATCGATCTATCAGCTATCTATCTATCTATCTATCTATCTATCTATCTATCTATCGATCTATCTATATATCTATCTATCTATCTATCTATCGATCTATCAGCTATCTATCTATTATCTATCTATCTATCTATCGATCGATCTATCATCTATCTATCATCTATCTATCTATCTATCTATCTATCGATCTATCTATCTATCTATCGATCTATCAGCTGTCTATCTATCTATCTATCTATCTATCAATCGATCTATCATCTAACTATCTATCTATCTATCTATCTATCTAACTATCTATCTATCTGTCTAGCTGATACACCTCTAATTCTGTGCATGTGGTAAAGTTGAGTTATTAATACAGAACTCCCAGTAATGACGTCATGCCCAGCATGTTCTAAAGTTACGTACGACGAGGTAAAGCTTACAGACTGAATTCTCTGCTCCAAAATAATCCAGTATGATGTTTGCTGTTGTGTAACATGCCTTTTGTTTGTCATAAAATAGTTTTATGGAAATTGACATTTGCTTACAAAATGGACGACTAGCCTGTCACGAGTGGAGTGAGTGCAATTAAGGGGATTGCTACAGAGCGGGTGTAGAGTAAGAAGGGCTCACAGTAGACAGCAAGTTAAGCGTGCTGTTGTGAGTAGTGGGGGGGGGGGTCTGAATGAGGCGAAAGCGCTGTATAACTATCAATGCAAGTTAGAAGGCCCGACGGAGCGGACCTGTGAATAAGAGCCCATCGGGCGGAAAGGAAGCAGTCGAGAAGACTAGTGGAAGAGTCTTTCCAGTAATGACTGGTATGTAGAACGTTGATTGATTATTATGATTGATGTATTATATTATATTCGTCTATTACCATGATGTGAATAAGTATATGTGAGGAATGTGGAAGTCCTTGATATTGGATATAGCAATGTGCGCCCTGAGCGATAGATGAAAGTGAGTTCATGGATTTGTAGCGCGAGTGAGTAGTGTGTACTCCGATGGAGGTGTGTTACCGTAAGATGTGTGGTGAGTGAAAGGTGAACTAGTGTGTGTACGCTTCATGGATTGTAAGGAGAGGTGGAGTGAATAGAAGTGGTAGGGTATTATACCAATGTAATGTTATTCTTGTAGGTGTCGGGGACGGGCCGAAGAGCCACCTCGATGAGCACAGGGGATAGGCCAGCATAGGGCCGGAGGCCACACATAGGCCAGAAGTGAGGCTGTCAGTACAGGACAGTAGAGGCACATAAAGTCGTGGCAGTCAGGCCACGGACAGGGACGTAGATAGGAGAGTGAATGAGATACTATATTGTTGCCATGTTGATAGGCTAGTGAACTGATACTATGTTGTTGCCATGTTGATGGCTATGGAAATAATAATGTGTTATTGCCCTGCTGAGGTGCTAGGGGAGTGCTAAGGTGTATGACAATAGGGAGGGGATATTGAGAGACTGCGGTGCCAGTAAATTATTAATGTGCTATTAAGACCCTGAGGGGAGAGGCTGAGGCCGAAGTGCCTTTAGGAGTAACTACCGGATTGTGGATCCGGGGGAGAGTGTGTGTGAGAATAAGGCCGTTGTACGGCAGTCATTTCAATAATATAATGTATGTAACTGCGCTATTATATGTATAATTATGTTTAATAAATGTGTGAGTCTGATGGATTGTTTTGTTAAGTGTTAAACTTGTTTGTTCGTGATTGTCGTCCTGTCATAAACTATTACATCTCCCAGTCTGGGATTTGTGACATTGGGGGCTCGTCCTGTTTACCTGTGGTCATTTTGACATTGTGTATTCGTTATATCTAGTTGTTTTTCTGTTGTGCTAGGAATTCGTGCTGTTGTCTTTGTTCGTGGGATGAATGGAAATTTCATGATGATATGATTTATGTATGTTTATGAATAATAATATGTATTGATGCATGTATTGCTATGAATAGGTATTAATGTGTACTTAAATTTCTGCAGAGTGTGCGTGCCAGCCTGTAGAGGTCAAGCAGCCAGAGCTCCGAGGAAGGGGAGAAATTGAAATCTAGGGTCAAAGTTAAGTAAAAGTCAAAATTTTTGTGCCCTGGATTGTGGGCTGTTCCTTTAATCTGTCTTTTTCTCTGTTTTTGCTGTTGTTGTCGTTATAGGTTGTACGGGCGGTGGCGCGGGTTTGCTGTGGTGAGCGTAGTTTATCCTCTTCGGGAGGTGGGCTAAACTTGGAACCGCGTTCACCACAGTGAACAGTTCTATAGGGACCTGTATTTTTGTTTAGATTGTAGCGTTCTATCTTCCTCGTTGTTTTAGGAAGACGTTTCTCTTGTCCCTCTCTTCCCTATTTGTAGATACGTTCTTTTTTTTCAGACTCTGTTCTTGTTCGTACCGTGTTGTGTAATCGGCGTAGTAGGTTGCATTTTTTTTTCCATTATAGTTTTTTTTTGTAGAAGCTTTGTCCTAGTCTGGTTCGTTGTCCTTGACGTACTTGTGGTCCTTCTACTATATTTCTTCATTCTTGTCGTTTCTATTTTCTTTTATAATTAATAGTGCATACATTTTGTAGATATAGAATTAGTTTTGCTGTAAAGGTAAATTTCTGAATTGTATTTGGGACAATTGGGTATTGTTATATCTGGTGTGATCTCAGGTCTCTGGTCGTGTTGCTAGTGATCATACCGACAGGGTAGCCGTTTTCATAGTATACATACCATAACCATAAATCTGTGAAATGGCGGAACTCCAACAACTAATGAAGTTGGGTAAGGAACTTGGCCTGGAGGGAGAGGAGTTACGCGGCTGGATTAAAGAACAGCAGGCAGAAATGCGCGATGAGCGTGCTAAGGATAGAGAGCAGGAAAAAAAGGCTCAGGAAGAGGAAAGAGAGTTTAAGTTAAAGGAGTTAGAGGCTCAGCAACAGGAAAGAGAGGCTAAGGCTCAGGAGCAGGAGAGGGAGATAAAGTTAAGGGAGATAGAAACTAGGGATAACCAACAGGAGAGAGAGACGCGAATGAGAATAGCGGAGTTGGAAATCAAAAAGAATGCGCCAACAGAAACAGTTGAGCGGCAGGTACACAATAAGGGTGGCGTTAGGATTAAGCTCCCTACGTTCGACGACCGGAAGGACGACATAGACGCCTTCCTTTACAGGTTCGAACTGAACGCACAATTGCAATGGGGGGAAAATAAGGAATTATGGGCCACGTACCTGGCGTCGCTATTGCAGGGGCGAGCGTTAACATACTTTAAAGAGCTACAGCGCGAAGACGTGCAAGATTACGATAAGCTGAAGGCTTTGCTGCTTCGCCGATTTGCGCGTACCGAGGAATATTTCCGGGAGCAGTTTAGGCGGGCACGTGCAGATACCAGGGAGGACTTTGCTGCCTTCGTCGCGAGACTAACGGAGTATTTCGCGAACTGGGTAGACTTGGCGCATGTGGGCACGGATTTTGCTAAACTGAAAGACTTAATGATCCGTGACCAGCTGTACGCGTCGTGCCACAGGGATCTGGTGGCTTTCCTGAAAGAGAACGAACCCGCGACGGTGCAGGAGGCGTCTAAGTTGGCGGAGGCATACCGTACGGCGCATCCGTCCAAACCAGTCGCCAGGGCGTACGTCCAAGATGCTGGGTACGTCGCCGTTGTCGAGGGGTCGCCGGCAGGACTTAGGGACAGGTCGCGTCAGCGTGGTGCCTATAGCGGGCAAGCCCAGGGGCAGCGTAGGGGCTATCACCAATCACCGGCATATGGATCCGGTAAGTTTGACCGAGCAGGAGGGCGAGGTCGCGGTAATGGCCGGGGGCGAGTTGTGACCTTTGCCGATGACCGACGGCATAGGGACTCTAGTTCCGGTCGCGAGGGGTCACGGGGACCCAGGCCTAGGGCAGCACAGGGAGCGGAGTGTTGGACTTGCGGACGCGTGGGTCACTTTTCGCGCGAGTGTAGGGCCGCGAAGTGTTGGAACTGCGGAAGAGCAGATCACATCAGCGTGAACTGCCCTGCAGGTAGGATAGCGGCGAACGTGGACAGTAGCTCCAGTCCATGTTCCCCAAATAAATTTCATCATGCGGCTGCGTGTGTTACATCGGACAACGGAGGCGGACAGTATTCTAAGTGTCCCAGTTGTGAGAAGTTATTATCTTCCGGTGTTTTACCTTGTGGGAGAAAGATCCCCGTTATAAATTCATGTCATACAGGAGTTGGTCTTAGGGTTTATCCGGGGTTTGTTGGGGACGAACCGGTCTCGGTTTTACGAGATACAGGATCTACCGTTGTGGGAGTGCATAGGGATTGCATTCGGGATTCACAGCTTACAGGTGAGACTGTCCCGTGCATCCAATTTTCGGGGGCCATTGAGAAATTACCCATGGCAAGAATAATGATAGATACACCTTTCCTTAGCGGGGAAGTCGAAGCAGTCGTTGGTTGTTTTCCAGGCGCCCAGCTCATCATTGGGAATGTATCACGGGTAGTTTCCCCTTCCGATGAGAACGTGCAAGCATGGTCGCAATCAAAAGGTATTGACTTTTGCGCCGCGGTCGAAACACGTCGACGGGTAGCTGATAAAGATAAGATTAGACCTTTGGCGACGCCAGCGGTCAACCTAGATATCACGCCAGAGCGCTTGGCGAGATTACAAAGGGAGGACCCATCATTAAACCCATGTTTTGGGGAAGCGCGAACCGAGAAAACGAGGAGATATAAGAACGGGTCGTCCTCCTTTATTGTTCAGGCGGGCATTCTGTTCCGTAAATATGTAACGGTGTCCTCCATTTTAAAGCAGGTCGTTGTGCCAGCGTTGCTGATCGCAACAGTATTGCATTTGGCACATGATGTCCCATTAGCGGGTCATATGGGGATAGCTAGAACCAAAGAAAGGGTTCTTAAAAATTTTTACTGGCCATCGATCCACAGAGATGTGCAGGTCTATTGTAAGACGTGCAGTGCGTGCCAAAAGACGACGCATAAGGGTCGTACACCCCAGGCTCCTCTTCGGAAGATCCCCACGGTCTCGGAACCGTTTAAAAAGGTCTCGATAGACCTTGTTGGCCCCATTCACCCAGCGACCGATAGGGGGAATCGATTTTTCTTAACGGTCATATGTAATGCTACGAGATGGCCAGAGGCGGTTCCTCTGCGGACCATAACGTCGGAGGCAGTCGCGGAAGCGTTGTTTGCAATTTTCGCTAGGGTAGGAATACCAGAGCAAATTCTGTCTGATAGGGGCGCGCAATTTACGTCGCAGATGATGAAGGAATTGTTCCGCTTATTCAGCATACAACCCATCACTACCACCCCTTATCATCCGCAGGCTAATGGCATGTGCGAGAGATTGAACTCGACGTTGAAGTCGATGCTGCGTAAGGTAGCTGCTGATCGCCCTAAAGATTGGGATAGATATATCCCTGCAGTGTTATTCGCGTACAGAGAGGTACGGCAGGAGTCAACGGGATTCTCGCCGTTCGAAATGATGTACGGTCGTAGTCCTAGGGGCCCAACTGATGTTCTTCGGGACATGATGACGTCGCCATCATCGGGAGACGATGAGCAGATTTCGGTGTTTCAGTACCTTGTTGATTTAAGAGAAAGACTATCTTCAGCGCGCACTATAGCACAAGAAGCTTCTGGTATCGCTTCGAAAAGAGCAAAAGACTATAAAGATAGAGGGTCCAAACTGAGAATTTTTAAGCCAGGAGACAAGGTTCTGCTGTTGTTACCTACGGACCATAATAAGTTATTGATGACATGGAAAGGCCCTTATGTTATTGAGCGAGTTGTTTCGAAGGTAGATTACGCTATCCACATTGATGGATCAGTTAAGGTTTTCCATGTTAATATGCTACAGAGATTTTATGAGAGACCACAGTATCTGTGTGCACAGACAAGACCAGAGGAGACTGTCTTCTCTACTGCTTGTACGGGGGTCGTAGACCAGTTGGACGGTGACGTAAGCGACACCGAGGCGCAGGAAGAGTTACAAATTCAATTGCCGGAGTTAACTGCGACACAAGGTTACAGGGACGTTAAAATTAACCCTGACCTTACGAGTTCAAGGAGTAGGGAACTTGAGACCCTGTTAGCGTCATTTCCGGATGTTGTTACGGATTTGCCGGGTCGCACTACGGTGATCCAGCACCAAATAAAGTTGACTTCGGATAAGCCAGTATTTCTTAGACCGTATCCGCTGCCTTTTTCTTCGAGAGATAGAGTCATAAAGGAAGTTGAGTCAATGTTGAAGTTAGATGTGATAGAACCATCAACATCGCCGTATTCATCACCCATCGTCCTCGTGAAAAAACTTGATGGATCGGTGCGGTTCTGTATTGATTTTCGAAGACTGAACACTATTACGGTAGGCGATAGGGAGCCTATTCCGTTTCAGGAGGAATTAATAGCTTCATTGGCCGGGTCCACGTGGTTTTCCAAGAATAGATTTAACGAAAGGTTATTGGGAAATCCCGCTTACTGAGGAGTCTAAACAATACACGGCGTTCCAAACGCCCATTGGATTATTCCAATTTAAGGTCATGCCATTTGGGTTGGTAAACGCGCCAGCGACGTTTGCGCGATTAATGAGACTAGTGTTAAAGGACATACCTAATGTCGTGTCATTCTTTGATGATATAGCATGCCATACGTCGACATGGTCTGATCATATTCAGACACTAACAGTAATTTTTCAACGATTACGTCATTTTGGGTTAACTGCTAAACCCGCAAAGATGGATTTGGCATGTCCAGAGATAGTATTCTTAGGACATATTGTGGGTAGAGGTGTTCAGAGACCTGAAGAAACAAAAATTGACAAGTTAGTAGGGTTGCAAATCCCAAAAACAAAGAAACAAGTCAGAAGCTTAGTGGGTATTTTAAATTATTACAGAAAGTTCATTCCAAATTTTTCCTCCTTATCATCTTCTCTTACTGACCTTACTAAGAAGGGACAACCCGATAAGGTCCAGTGGACGTCTGAATGTCAGACATCATTTGATAATTTGGTGACAGCATTATCATCGTCACCCATTCTGATATTACCCGATTTCCGATCTAATTTTATCCTCAGAACGGATGCGTCGGACTCTGGTGTCGGCGCTTGTCTTCTACAGGAGAAGAACGAATGTCTCCATCCTGTATGTTATGTCAGTAGGAAGTTATTGCAGAGAGAAAGAAAGTATTCTGTGATAGAGCGTGAGTGTCTTGCCATTGTCTGGTCCGTCCAGAAACTAGGACGTTATCTCATGGGACGAGAATTTTGTATCCAGACAGACCACAAGCCACTGACATTTTTGACGAAGAATCGTTCGTCCAGCCCACGCTTGTCTAGATGGGCATTGGCTTTGCAGCCGTATACCTTCGTTATTCAACCAATTCCAGGAACCAGCAATCATATCGCCGACTTCCTTAGTCGAGCCTAGGGGAAGATTTCAGGAGCTTATACATCGGAGGACAGGAACATTGACAGGATCTGTGTGAATGAGTCGACTTTAAAATATTGACATTATAAATATGATATGAAGAATGGTTGATAGGTTGAATGGTTTTGATTCTGTATTAAGTATTGTGGTTAGTTAGCTATTGATGATGTGACACATATATGCATATTGCAGGCCATATTGATCCCCATATTTTCCCCTGATTCCGGTATTTTATATACTAGGGGAACTGCTAGATCAGTTTTTTTTAGTGTAGGTATTGCTCACGCTCACTCGTTGACAGTCATCTTGATGCGATTTGAAATTAATTGCATTAATTTTTTTGGGGTGGGGGATGATGTCACGAGTGGAGTGAGTGCAATTAAGGGGATTGCTACAGAGCGGGTGTAGAGTAAGAAGGGCTCACAGTAGACAGCAAGTTAAGCGTGCTGTTGTGAGTAGTGGGGGGGGGGGTATGAATGAGGCGAAAGCGCTGTATAACTATCACTGCAAGTTAGAAGGCCCGACGGAGCGGACCTGTGAATAAGAGCCCATCGGGCGGAAAGGAAGCAGTCGAGAAGACTAGTGGAAGAGTCTTTCCAGTAATGACTGGTATGTAGAACGTTGATTGATTATTATGATTGATGTATTATATTATATTCGTCTATTACCATGATGTGAATAAGTATATGTGAGGAATGTGGAAGTCCTTGATATTGGATATGGCAATGTGCGCCATGAGCGATGGATGAAAGTGAGTTCATGGATTTGTAGCGCGAGTGAGTAGTGTGTACTCCGATGGAGGTGTGTTACCGTAAGATGTGTGGTGAGTGAAAGGTGAACTAGTGTGTGTACGCTTCATGGATTGTAAGGAGAGGTGGAGTGAATAGAAGTGGTAGGGTATTATACCAATGTAATGTTATTCTTGTAGGTGTCGGGGACGGGCCGAAGAGCCACCTCGATGAGCACAGGGGATAGGCCAGCATAGGGCCGGAGGCCACACATAGGCCGGAAGTGAGGCTGTCAGTACAGGACAGTAGAGGCACATAAAGTCGTGGCAGTCAGGCCACGGACAGGGACGTAGATAGGAGAGTGAATGAGATACTATATTGTTGCCATGTTGATAGGCTAGTGAACTGATACTATGTTGTTGCCATGTTGATGGCTATGGAAATAATAATGTGTTATTGCCCTGCTGAGGTGCTAGGGGAGTGCTAAGGTGTATGACAATAGGGAGGGGATATTGAGAGACTGCGGTGCCAGTAAATTATTAATGTGCTATTAAGACCCTGAGGGGAGAGGCTGAGGCCGAAGTGCCTTTAGGAGTAACTACCGGATTGTGGATCCGGGGGAGAGTGTGTGTGAGAATAAGGCCGTTGTACGGCAGTCATTTCAATAATATAATGTATGTAACTGCGCTATTATATGTATAATTATGTTTAATAAATGTGTGAGTCTGATGGATTGTTTTGTTAAGTGTTAAACTTGTTTGTTCGTGATTGTCGTCCTGTCATAAACTATTACATCTCCCAGTCTGGGATTTGTGACATAGCCATTTTTCTGCATTCTGTTAATTTTTTTTTATTGAAATCGCCATATAAATATTTTATTCTGATTTTTTTGAAAGAGGTATGAACATTTCTCCTTCAGTTCGATTTCGCAAGATCCACTCACAATTTCGCCATCTCTGTTTCTCACGCCTTAGAGACGCCTGCCATTGGTTGCTATGCTCTGCAATACTCATGCCTCTTTGTGCTGCTACAGTGTTTGTTTGGTACCGTACAGCTGTTTAAATAGACACGAGTTTTGATGGTTGCACACCATGAGATTACGAACACAGACGACTGAAAATTAGTATCTGACATGAACAGCGAATTCTCATGAACTGACAAAGCAGAAGGAAAGAGAAACCTAACGTAATATTCAAAATAAAATAGAGGCGTGCATGGAAAGAGAGAAATGTGAAGTTAATATGGACATGTAACAGGATGGAAGAATTTGTTTGGCACTCAATGTCTTCAGGCTACAAGAAGATTTCATTTTCTAATCAAACATTATTTTCTGAGATATGATTATTATTATTGTGTTCTTTCTTAAATTGGCATTGAAGCTGAAGGATGCGATACAAAGCGTGCAATACGTCTGAAGCTACTATCATAACAAACATATTAGCAATCAGGAAAGGGGAGAGAGAGAGAAAGAGAGAGGGAGAGAGTGGGAGAGAGAGACAGAGAGAGTGAGAAAAACGGAGAGACAGAGAGGGGAAAAAAGAGAATGAAAGAGAGTGAGGAAGAGTGAGCGAGAACGAGAGAGACAGAGAGGGAATGAGAAAGAGCCAGATAAAGAAAACGAAAGAGATAGAGAGAGAGAGAGAGAGAGAGAGAGCTAGAGAACAGAGAGGGAGAGAAAGAGAGAATGAGAGTGAGGGAAGAAAGACAACGAGAGAGACGGAGAGAGACTTGTGTATGTGTGTGTGTGTGTGTTAGAGAGAGAGAGGAGAGAGAGAGAGAGGGGGGGAGAGAGAGAGAGAGAGATGTGTATATGAGAGACAGACAGGGATAGAGAGAGAGAAATCCCAAGCATGTCAATCAATCTACAGTTCACGGTGATGTCCTGGAGTCTATCCTTTCTTTGTATATTCTCGTCTAAGTCAAATTTCTTCTCTGAGATCAGTAAAGATTATCATTCAATTGAAATATCTAACACACCACCATCACATCTTGTTCTGACACTGGCTACGATGCTCTTACCAAACAAGTATGTCCTAAAGTGATAAGAACCTACTTGTTGATACAGTTATAACAAATAACTGTTCTTTTATCGCATACACTCGGACATAGAGCTATGTGTGTTCCAAGGAAAGATCAAGTGATCCTTAACCTCCTCACATGCCAGTATGTGATACAGACTGCTGATAAACTCGAGCAGTGAATAACATTATGTTTCCAGATTTTGGTGACATTGGGGACAATGAAATACATGACTTATTACTTGGACTTTGCCCTACCTAAGTCGCTTTTTAGCAAATATTTCGTGTTCAAAATATATGGCTGAAACCTTATGTTCAAAATGTCTCTGTAGGGCGCTTTGATCAAAAAAAAGTTCATGCCACCCCCTCTATTAAACCTCTCCATGTAAAACAGCGTGTTAAAAATGCCTGTTATCATTTTTGAGGCAACGATAAGGTTGTCTGTATAAAAGTTATAATTTCGTCCTTTAAAACGTACTGATAGTTATTGTTGCCGGGTCAAGCATGATCAAGAAATTTCATTCTCCTTTTATGCCAAACAAAAAAAGAAAAACAACAACAAAAAAAAACAAATTAATGTGTTATTTCCATGCAGCCATCACATTGGGGACAAGGCAAGGTGCTCGCCTCTCATGCCATGGGTCCTGAGTTCAAAACCCGGCCGGCGCAGGCATGTTGGAAGTTGGGATTTTTCTCATATTTTCGTGTCCCTGATCCTATTGGGGGGGGGGGGGGTAGGATCGAGTACCTAGTCTTCTCGGATAAGGACGAAAAAATTCGGAGGGCCCGTGTGCACGTTAAAGATACCTTGGCAGTTGAAAACCGAAAAGAGCAGGCCGAGCAGGCCGCTGCCTGGGCAAAAATGAAATAAAATTCATCCACTCCCTCCCCCTCCCCCTCCCCCTCCCTCATCTCCCATCCCTCCCCACAAGAAAAAAAACACAACAAAAAACCGCCGACCGATGCTGCACTGTGGCGACGACGTGTTTGCTCCAGTTGTAACTGGCTGCAATGACACAAAGGCAAATTTCCCAAATGGGATTAAAGTAGCTTACAAATACAAATACATTTCAGAGCTGGAAACCAACCAATACTATTCAGCATGTTGTATAGAAAGCTATTGAATGGTTTTTCACTATACTCAGATTCTATTTTTGATCTCTTATACATGCAATGTACACACACACCTCTTGTATTTATATTCCAACGGATGCCTCGGCTATTAATTTTAACACGAGCAAAAAGTGCCGTTTTAACAGCCAATACTAAATCATCCTAATACTTTCTGCCTGTTTTCCCTCATTGACACCGTGTCTCCCTGCAAGGCATAGACATAACACATTTTACATTAATTTGTCTATCGACCACTGATTTAGCTGGAATTACTCAAAATTGTATAGTTTTTCAAAAGGAAAGGCTCTGATGTCATAGACGTGAAAAAGCTGGCATGCTGATTACGGAAGAAAACAGCGCGAGGGTTGAAGTTCATTTCCCTTGAGTTTCTTCTCATAATTATACAGTTTAGTCACGAAGGAACATTCACAAATACATAAATGAAAATGTACAATATTGAAAAGAAAAAAAAAAGTATAAAATTATGCTGCACTAATCTGGCTATATCTCGGTGCAGTTTAAAGGCAGTCACGAATCGGTGTCTCCGTGAATTTACCACCAGTACATGACTGTATGGAGACGTACACCTGACACATAACAACCGAATTAATGCTAATGATATTCTCACAATTACCCTGAGGACTTGTTAGTTCAAGGTCGCCAGTGTAGTACGTTTAGTATCAGTCCATCAGTGTCTATTTTTAGCCTTCGACAACTCATACTAGCCGTCAAACTCTAAGACAGACTGTATCTATATGGTCCCCAATGTATCTAACCGTCAGATTTTAACAGTGACTCTTGCCCCTTTCAGAAGTCTTCTTTTAACTGTCAATACTTAGACAAATTGCATTCCCAGTTTTTGTCTCTACTCTACCTCACCTTATATGACCATTATCTAAATATTAAGTAATGATTTATCCAATGGTGTGAAGATCACTTCTCACAGTTAGATGTAAAGAAAACAAAAGAAGTGGTGATTGACTTCAGAACAAACGTAACATCACTTCCACCGCTTAAAATATGTCATCAAAATGTTGATAGAGGCGACTCTTTGTAAGTGTGTAAAAGTACCTGACTGCTGAACTACATTTCTAATCTTCGATCTCTGACAATTTATCAGGAGTCTCACTGGTAACTTGTCTCTCAGTACTTTCTAACTTGGATATTGTATTGGTCAAGAATGTTCATTGTTATACTCTCATGGTGTCGTTTCTAGCCACACGGCGACCTGAGTCCTTGATGGTTCCAACATTTTGCACAATTGGGAAATTTGACGCAACACGTTTGCGGCGTTAGCTTTATGATAAGGAGTTCGAATGAATTGTAACTGTGAAGCAGCTTGATACATGCCACAGTGCATTTTAAATAAGTGTCAAGGTGCGCATTTGTTACATCTCTTCCGCTAACTAAATTATCTCCAGTTCTTTTTCAGAAAATGGAGCTAAAACAAACAAGAACTAAAGTCGAGATATCTTGGCACTTCACTTGTAAAATTCTCCTACATAGAAGGAAAATTATTTCAGGATTTATACTTTTTTTCCAGTCTAATTTCCTCCAGGCAGCGCTAATGGTTAACATTTATAATGCGATCTCACCTGTCAACCTATAGGGTAAAACAATATCCAGCAATATCCCAGTGTCCCGATGTTGTAAGCAGATCGCTAAACCTGTTTCTGACCGCACGACAGAGCAGGTATTGGTAAAGACCACTTTGTTCACAACCACAATACTGTGAACATTTTTCCCCACTTCCCCAGGAACGCCGGCCTATTTTTATGACAACTTCCTATGACTTGCGCCGTTGCGGGAAATGTACCCGAACGTTTATGTCCCAAGTACCCCGCATGGCCTGATCTGCTAGCCCAACGGTACACACCTCTCCACGTTCCAACGACCTCATTCTTGCCCTCACTCACCTATTGTTGACAAAAAAACCTGCTATGGAAATCTCAGCTTGTTATTCGGGTGCATAAAAGGAATTTTGTTTTTGGGGGTACACTATGTACTGATCAAGGCTATGTCGAAACTGTTTCGTAGAGGACACTTCAGCCACTTGCAGCGTTCTGTATTCCAAAGACGAAGCATCTGGTCATATTAAAGGCAGTGGCAGTTCTACCATGAAACTAATGAAGCTGAAGCTTTGGTGCCCCTAATCCCTGACGGGTCCTGAAGAAAAGTTTTGTAATGACTGAATTTTGGATGTTGCCTCATCGTTGCTGGTTGCGAAGGGGTACGGTCCCATAACAGTTCAAACGTCAGGGTCCTAAAACTGTTGGTAAACCACTGATTAAAAAGTATGCCAGTTGTACATGAGAATTGTCATGCAATAGAGACCTCACCAGTGTGTCATGAAAACAATTCTTGCCTTACAAGTTTGAACTGTTTCACTCTGCAAGAATAGACGATAACGAATCCTACATACCACGACGTCTTCTACCGTTTACAAGCAGGCAGTGTTTGAGTACTACAACTATGAAGAGCCCAAACATGAATGCCTTTAGTCTGCACTGAATTGGAAGGGATAGATCGATGCCTTCTGTTGATATTGATCGCCTCCTGATTAAGCATTTTTCCAGATCAATAAGGCAAATAGTGGATTAAAAGGGGACAAGTCATAGGGTTCTCTCTCTCTCTCTCTCTCTCTCTCTCCCTCTTGTCACGGTCTGTCTCTCTCTCTCTCTCTCTTTCTCTCTCTCTCTTTTTCTCTCTCTTTCTCTCTTTCTCTCCGTCCGTCTTCGCCCCCCCTATTGGAAATAAGAATAGTTAAGAAAGGCCCTGGAAAGACACATCGAGATTGGACAATTCGGTAAGTGTTCGATTAAATTTGTCGCCGAACTGGTCAATGAGAAAATTTTCAGGAAAACACAGTTTTTGTTTTTTTCGTCATTTTGTTAGAGTTTACTGTAGAGTCTTCTTTGTTTCTAACGTGAGATTTTCAGAAAAATAATATTTTTAGACGGTCACATTTGAACTAAGACGCAGACGAGTGTCGCGCTTCGTTGATCACCATTGTGGAAAAATTGTTTTAAAACAATAGTTGGATTTGCCATTCTCCGAAACCTGGCCATTTCCTCAAAAACTATTTTACTGGCTTTGAATGCAATCTTATCTTATTATAAAAAAAAATAGTGACGGGAGTAATTCATTGTGGTGCAATTTTGGCCCTTTTTTTTGCTCGACTCTACAGCCTAAATGACAGTTTCAACAATTATAAAGTTAATTTTCCTAAGAGTCAACGAATCCAGTCCAGTCGCTTTCGTGTCGACCGATTATGTTGATTCAAGTTTCAGGTGTTTTTAAATTAAAAGTCGCAAAAAAGTAAAATACAATGATCTTTGTTTTGGCTCCCAGCAGTAAACTCACTGCACCAGAAGCGATGTATTAACACGTGTTCAGTTCGGTGCGGGCAATTTCCCTACGAGAAATGAGTGCGCTCTGGTGTGCATGAAATCAGTAGTAAGACTGTAGAATAACTATGGGAAGGTTTCTGGACCAAATAGAGAAAGAGAGAGGGAACGGTGGGTTCACAGGTTTATCCCGGATAATGCCGGGAACTTCATCTAGTTTAATGTGAAATTATTTATTTATTATGAGATCCTGGCTATTTTTGTTTAATTTACCTTTTTGTTTGTTTCTTTATAGAATTCTCTGACTATGTCTGTTCGTCCGCTGAGCTCTCTTTAATTTTCAGTTTGGTTAATCGAATATAGACAAAGTACGAATTGCCGGCGCAAAATGTCAATAGCTGAAAAAAAAAAGAAATTAATGAACATTTTAAAGTCTTAGTTAGGCTCATTATATAAATCATAACACCTTGGACGTAAATCTACGTACCTGAATAGGCTACCGTAAAAACACTTGTGGGAACACAAAACACACAATTTAATTACTCTGTTCAACTTGAACGAAGGCGCAGGAGAAATAACGGCAAAATGTTTTCACCCAGATGTCTTAATGTTCACAGGTGCTGATGTCGCTATAGAGGTACACAGCAGGTACGGGAATGCGTCATACTTTCGCAAGAATACAATTAGTCACACGTCACAGATTCATGCTCTCAATTTAGACAAGGATTCTCAGTTTCTGGGAACAAACGGCCCCCAAGTGCCCATCTTTTTTAATAGTGGAGTTAAAAAATGCATTTCTGGTTCCTCACGGCTGTGAACGGATATGGGAAAACTTCACGTTACACGCAACGTTTTTTGTCGTTGTTTTTTTCTTCCTCACCACTTTAGCTTCTCCATTCTGTGGGGCTATCCTTACACCTGGACCCGAATGAAAGACACTGCCAATCAGTAACCATTTTTTGACACAAATACTATGTAAGTTGAATGTGGTTCGCATTGCTATTAATACTGTCTTTTGAATGATCGTAACCACACTGCTGGAGCTTTCAAGAAATAAGTTACCAATATATAATTTTATGCCCCTGGTCTCAGAGGCGGACCTATATTTTTAATCTTGAACTGTTGTAGGGCCACTTCGCAACTAACAACGAGAAGGGCAACATCCACAGTTCACATTATTAAAATGTTTCTTCGGGGCTCCTACAGGATCAGGGTGAAAAAGGTGAAAACCCCACAGGTATGCAGTTCCGCCTGGACGACGTCAGGCCTGTGCTACTGCTATACGCTAAGCTGTCTTTCCCGCTGGCTATATATAGACGACATGAATATACAACCTTGGCGATTAGCGAACCACCAGCCACAAACACTGCCTATAGAGCAATGTTTAGCTACACGAAATTTGGCAATTATATACTTTGTAGCTTCTTTTGCATTATATTATTCTGCTACAACAAGAAAAAAGTCCTCCTTTTGTTCGTGCACAAGCCTATCTTCACTACAATTGTTGACAGTTCTCTGTGTCACAATGGACTGTTTACGTCATTATTTTACTTACACCAGTGGGAATGGGGTGGGCGGAGCGGAGGAAGGGGATGAAACTTTTGGGGATTTGAGGGGATCCGGGCTTTTGTTTCACTAGGGATCCCCAACACAATTGGTTCTTTATTCTTTGTTTCTCTTACTTTCTGCGAAATGAAGGCGTCAGTACAGTCGTTTTACTAGGATGCTCATGTTTTCATAGCTTTGTTAATGACAATGGGCCTGGCGATTATTCATTATATATTTTTAAAAAAACATTCTTTATCAAAAGCACTGAAAAAAAATGGCATGCCTTTCCCACTCATAAAACCCATTTGGGGGGGGGGGGGTTGAAGGCTGTTGAAGGCCCGTGGCTGCTCTGTATTCGTATTCGCCTTCCTATCGCCCCCAGCTTTCGTTTTCAACCCCCCCCCCCATGTCGCTCTTTTCTCCGTTTTCGCCCTCCCCTTGAATATCAAAATCGCCCCCGGGGAGGGCCGGGGGAAGGGGGAATTATCGCCCACATTGAGAACCACTGATGTAGACCCAGGTAGGCGTTTACACGACATGAGAACTGTACTAGGTCAATGTCAATGTGGCGCATTGTTGTCACGAGCCGCATGAGCTCTTTTTTTTCTGTTAGTCATGGGTTGGTTTATTTTGGGAGAATATGAAACGCGTTTAGCTATTAACCGAGCCACGGATTTCGTGATGAGGGGTGTGTGAGTGAAATTTGTAAACATTAAGTTAACCCTTTGATTTTGGTATGCGTGTGAGATTTTCTTGTTTACATAGTAGGATTGTAGAAGTTCGAGAGTAGGTTTTTGAGTTGTGTACATATCCTTTTGAGAAAGCAGTTAGGGTTAACTGAAAGACAAACTTGTGTTTGTCGTGGCTAGGTCCTTGATCGTCCAATCGGGAGGGAGACCCTTAGTAATCATCGGGGGGTATAAAAGCTAACACACGTACTAAGATCAGTGGATTCATATTTCGAGCATTTGGCGAAAAGACGAGTCACGGGGGTCTCCTACCTGAGTGGAGATGACAGACAGAAAGATTCGCGCTGTGAGAGACCTGGACAGTGACGAAGCCTCTGTGCACCAGGCTTAAGTGTGCACACCGCTTACATTGGACTCTCTCGCTCGCAAAACCATCGCGATCGAGGAAATGGTGAGATCCCTCGTATGTGTTCGTGCCAGGAACTGTGACAGTTTTTCCGTCACCCCATTGTGACGAAGAGAAGGACATTGACTATACTTTTACTAGATGTGTAATGAGCTGTTAGATTGTGTTTGAGATTGAACTATGTTCAATTCCCAGCTGTATACTTCTTAGTGTGGAGCAGCATAGATATTTTGTAAAGTGTATTACTGTGAAAATTATTAGTGAGTGCTGCTACGCTTTATTAGTCAGTCAATTATCTGATTAGGTGCTATTACTGATTGTATGAAAGCGAGACCGACCAAATTGAATTTGTTTACACCGGTGTCCTTTAGGAACCGTAGTCCTGGATAGGCGCACTTAAAGAGTGCATAGTACAATACTTTCTTTCTATACCCTATTTTAGATATACTTGCTGGAATTTCTGTAGTCGATGACATTTCTGTACTATCTATGATTGTGATTACCGTAAATTATGCAGTCGAATGTTGTATTATGATTATATGGCCCGTCAGGCCTGAACACTAGTAATCCTGTGTTGTTTAGTTATTGAGGTATGAATGTTTCGGGTGTGAGTCAACGAGCTGTGTTCACAGCTACTATATCCACTATATCCCACTTCTGACAATTGTATCATATTAATGGTACTGAATTAAATAGAATTTGGCGATATAAGATTATTTTTAAAGTTCTACTTTAGTTCTTGTATAATCCAGAAAAAAAAAAAGTTTCTACAAATATACATACACTGAACAAACGGAATCGACTCAAACCTGTTTCGAACACACTCACGTCCCAGCTGGGGCCCTGCGACTTAGATACCGGTTTGAGAAAGAGAATCACACATAAGGAAATAAACATTCCCTCTCTGTAAAAAAAAAAATGCCAATATACTGACAAGTTGGCAAACATTGCTCTGACAGGAAATCGCCAGTAACCTAATCCCAGCAATGAGGGAGTCTGCTTAAAGTAATGTCCAATATTTGTTAAATGGCTGTATGTGTGTTTTTGCCTTTTTCAAGAAAGTGAGGACTGAAATTTAGTCGGCAAAAAGGCTAAAAACGCATACAAGATCATGTCACAAAAATTTACCCTCGAAAAGATTCAGACCGATTGGAGTGACACTTACATAGTATATAATTATGATATAACAGGAGTGGGAGAACCATTTTCATGACTAAACACTCAAAATCGGCGAAATGTCACATACAACAACATAGCAAATGAATACCCCTCGATAAGCACAGTGGGCTCAACTTACAATACTACTTATCTGTGTCGCACATAAGACAGTATTGTAATACGAGAAGTATCAGCAAACAACGTTCGCCGTTGTGTTCACAAATAGGGCAAATACCCCAGTATTTTATACTCCTTGAAACTTACCAAGGGTAGTCAAGGATTTGAACAAAATATTTAAACAGTCAGACAGCTAAGATTGGAATTAAGCATTTATGAAACGTTAGGGAGAGAGAGAGATAGAGAGAGAGATGCAGAGAGAGAGGGAGAGAGAGAGATAGAGAGAGAGAGAGATGCAGAGGGAGAGAGAGAGAAACAGAGAGAGAGACAGACAAAGAGAGGGAGAGACAAAGAGAGAGAGAGAGAAACAGACAGACGCTACTGTCATGATTCGGATGTTATTAAAACTCACGCAGAGAGTGAGTTGTTTTTTTACCAGGGCCATGAGAAATTGGCTGGTGGCCTTGAACGGTCCTCGCCAAATTATAGTTGGTGAGTAAATAAATGTAAAGTTAAACTGTTAGATTCACGCTTGTCGGCTTTAATGTTCGTGATTAATAAGTAATGGAGTAGGGGTGAAACAAGGTGGGACAGTTGACATTGTTAAGTATGACTAGACAAGTTTTTGCACGTTAACTGGCTGGTAGAATAGTGCAGACGTATTACTACAATTAAAATGGTGGGAGGTTTCGACCTATGAGATAGCTGAACTAATTGGGCCAGCGGACTAGCACGCTGGGTAGTTAGATAGTATATAACATCGTGTAACGTTCAGATTTAGTGAATACAGACGAGAGAAGCATCGTTTCGTGAAGTATCTCCGGTTGGCCAGTACCTGAACTGTGTGGTCTGAAGACTAAGAAGTCCTTGCTAACGGACTGACTGCGCTCTAGAAAGAAAGGTCTGAGTGGGCTGACCTTTGAAAGCCCACGCTGCGCTATATTGATGTTCGCGCCTCCCAGTAGGCGTGAGCAATGGTAATATATCTTAATTATTCAAGTATAATAGAGATCGGAGATAGAGAGAGAACTACAGCCTCATAGGAAGACTAAGGAAACCCCAGCTGGCACTCGACCACGAGTGTCCTGTATGATAGATCTATTGCCATAGTATGATTGGAATAATATAGCACATTGTTGATGAATTGAATAGTGATTGTGCATAAAATATAGTCTTTTGGCAACTGCTTAAATTACCTACAAGCCGAAGAGTGCTTCTGTAGGCTTTGAACGTACTGGGCTCTCCTAACATTTAAGCCCATATGATTTATGGAGAGTTTGCCTGGCGACTGGCCAGTGGCGACTCAACTGTCACTTTAAATTGATATCCAGTTTCGTATAATATACCTATTTACTATTGATTGCAGTACCTCCATAGTTACATGAATATCATTGGTTAAGTTATTAGAGTTTTTGGTTTGAATATATACCTCTATTGTCTTTTGTTTTGTTATTAATATTTATGTAAACTATGGCCTGACCGGCCTGACATATATACGCTCTAGTTATTTAGTACTTTTCTTGTGTGGTTGTGTCCGAGTGTGAGTTAGCTGCCTCTCGTGCAGTCGTAACATCCCCAAGACCCTAACTCTGCTCGTGACAGCTACAGAGAGTGAGACAGAGAGAAAGACAGAGAGAGACAAAGAGAGAGAGAGAGAGAGAGAAGGAGAGCTAAAGGGAGACAGGGTGGGACAGAGCGAGGGAGAGACGGAGAGAACGAGAGAGAGAGAGAAGGAGAGATAGATTGACAGACAGAGAGAGGCAAAGAGAGAGGCTGGGGAGAGAGGAGAGAGAAAGAGAGAGATAGAGAAAGAGACAGAGACCGACAGAAAGAGAGAGAGACAACGAGAGAGACAGCGACAGGCAGAGAAATAGGGCGACTGAAAGAGAGACAGCCAGAAAGGGAGAGAGTCAAAGATAGAGAGTAGAAAAGACACAGAGAGAGAGAGAGACAAAGAGAGAATGAGAGAGACAGAGGGAGTGATAGTCAGACAGACACAAGCCGAGAAAGAGAGAGAGGGAGAGAAAGAGAGAGAGAGAGGAGTAGCAGGAGGAGAGAGAGAGAGAGAGATCACAAAGACATCTATAATCAGCATCAAAATGTTAAACTCACAGACTGATCGATCCTCAGCAAAATTGATTTTTTGTGATAACAAAAGCCTGTTGATACCTCGGTATTTGATACGCTACGAGAGCTTTGCAGTGCAGATGATACACACTGCAAAACAATTATATCGTACACAAGGGTTAGTCTGTCCCAGTGGCTGAGACTGATTGAGGATATTCCCAACATTTTCAAGAGTCAAGGGACGTTCTTTTCATCGTGGGACACTGACTCACAGCCACACGTTCTAACTCTTTCAGCCACAAGTTATAGACAAGAACATCCAACAAAGAAAGTAAGGGTGTGCTAAATCGTATCTCTTCATACAGGTAACTAATACACGTTAATCTATCTGTGTCATGACTTACACAAAAAAATTAAATAGCGCCTTTTACTTTTCTTTACCCAGTCTTACACCACACCCATTTCCTGTGATGTCCTCTGAGGATCATCAGGGTGAAAGATCGAGTTATTTCACAACGTGGTGTAAGATAACATGAAATTAGCATTGTTGGGTTTAAGACTCTTCATTATGTGGGCAAAAGTTGGGTGACAACGCTTGTTTTAAGAAGGGACTCGTTGGTGTAGAGGCTCACGCCGAAAGTACCAGGTTCAGTTCCCGGTCGGTGCAGACGTGTTGGAAATTTGGATGAATTTCCTGTCCCTGATCCTATAGGTAGGCAGAATCATGCACCTAGACTTCTAGGATAAGGACGAAAAAAAAAAAAAAAAACTCAGGTGGCCCGTGTGCACGTTGCGCACGTTCAAGATACCTTGGCAGTTGAAAGTCAAGATGAGCAAACCTAACAAGACCGGCTTCCAGGGGCAAAATTAACCCCCCCCCCCCCACCCAAAAAATAAAATAAAAACTCTACACCCCCACCCCCATCCCCCGGCTTTCACTGAAATCAATCAAATATACAGATACAACAACAATAAAAATTAAAAAAACAAATGTCAAGGACAGCAGATCCCCCCGGGAACAGATTCCAGCACTGTCTGAACAATGAAAGAAAAACTTTGCTGCAGTGTTACCTTTAAGTTTTATCGATAATGAAATCTAATAGATCATTTTCAAAATGAAGGTTGTTACAAGTACGTAGGTCCCTCAATTTTATTTTTTATTTTTTTTTGCGCTAAGGGTACGTATTTTAAAGCCTGTTGTGACTCCAGATCTATGGAGCGCCCCCCGAAATGCTCCTAACATTAAAGCAAGTACAGTCTTAATTAATTATTCTTCCAGATTTTCATTTCATTTTTCCTGCTGTTTTTTGGTTGAAAGGGTAGGGGGGGGGGGGGTTAGGCAGGGTTAGGCATTCAAAAAGATTTAAGGTTGAGGATAAGGACGGGGTTAGGGATAGCTACGTATACTTAGGCACCCCTAGCGCAAAACCCTTGGGGGAGGGGGTGTACGTACTTATAACAACAGCTTTGTTAATAGCTCATTTTTTCCTCCTGTAAAGCTGTTAGTTTAACAACGTCTTTGACAAAATATTTATGACACCGTAAAAAGAAAATGGCGGCACCAAAAATTTTTTTAAATTTTTTTTTTGTCAACATCACATTCCCTACATTTCAAAGCGTGATTCAAAATCAAAATTTCCTAAGGAAATATTTGCAGGCTTTCGCCCCATCATAATTTTTGAATAGACTTTGAACCACTGATTTTCTGCATGTGTTTAGCAACTTAATTATGAAACACTTTGTCCAAAGTCACGTTCATGAAAACCCATCTGTCACAGTCTCATTATAATATACCACCGATTTAAAAACAAAACAAAACATCGAGTGTTAAAGCCGTGTAAACTCAAATTGGATTCTTTACTGTCAGTGTCAACTGTCCAAGTTCTGCTACTTAAGATCTCTTTCCACGAAAAGCATGTTTTTACGTACATATTTCTTTCACGCACGCAAAATCATGCGTGCTTTTCATTTACATGTTGCGTTTTTCCATAAATTCTTTTCAGTTCCCAGGGAAAAGCTGGCAATAAAATATTAATGCGTATTTTAAAATTGCACACGTCATCTTCACCTGCAGTTTTGGTCCGCAAATATACATAGACTAGCCAAGTACCCGTTCGATGAACAGGTTTGTGTAGTTTTTTTTTGTTGCTTTTTGGTAAAACTGAAGACGCTGTCACAAATCCCAGACTGGGAGATGTAATAAATTATAACAATACAACAATCACGAACGAACACGTATAACACTTAACAGAACAACCCATCAGACTCACACATTTATTAAACATAAAGATAAAGATAACAGTGCAATGACATACAGTATATTACTCTATTCAACTGCCGTCCAACGGCCTTCTTCCCTCAAGCACTCTCCCTCGGGTCCACAACCCGGTAGTTACTTTTAAAGACACTTCGGCTTCAGCCTCTCCACTCAATGTCTTAATAACACAGTATTTCTTTCGCACCGCAGTCTCTCAATAGCACCTCCCTATGGCAATAACACCTTAGCCTGCCAATAGCACCTCAACATGGCCATAGCACGTTAATAGTTCAATTCACATTAGTATCTCAATGGCACAGTAGTATATCAATATCACATGTAGTACATCTTAAGAGCACATTAACATTTCTATACACATCCCTATGTGTGGCCAGACTGCCACGACTCATGCGTTCCTCCTGTCCTGCTCGACAGCTTCACTCCACTGGCCTATGCGTAGCCTTCGGCCCTATGCTGGCCTATCCCCCGTGCTAGCTCGCTCACCGCGGGTGGCGTCTCTGCCCGACCCCGGCACCTACAAGAAGAACATTACATTGGTATAATACCATACCATTTCTAACCACTTCACCCCTCATTACAAACCATGAAGCGTACACACAATAGTCCACCTTTCACTCACCACACATCTTACGGTAACACACCTCCACCGTAGTACACAGTACTCAGACTCGCTACGACTCCATGAGCCTAACTTACATCTATCGCTCATGGCGCACATTTCTATACACAGTAATCACTGACTTCCACATTCCTCACATATACTTATTTACATCATGGTCATAGGCGAATATAATACATCAATCATCATAATTATAAATCATAGTTCAACCTACCAGTCATCACTGGAAAACACACAACAATCTCCCGACTGCCTCTGATCTCACGTCTGTCCCCTGGGACCTCTTAACTTGCAGTGATCTGACTATTCAGATTTTGCCTCTACTACGCCTCAACTTCACTCACAACATGCACGCTTCAACGTTAACTAACAGAAGTCAATATAGGTGAGCAGCCTCACTATCCCGAGAGTCAATCCTACACTTCCATGCCCCCGTAATCCTTGAATCCCGCTCACTCCACTCGTGACAGACGCCTGTGAACTAAGAAAGGCATTAATGCTGCATAGATAGCTTTAAAAAAAGAGATGCAACAACAAAGGACACCACTTCAGACCGAAAGGAATAAGAACAAAAGCCGAGCTGCGTAGGGTCATCCCCAAAACTCAGCGATAAGACAGTACATAGTGTGCAGTAGTGCGCACCGAAAATTTTCAGGAAGTGATGATGTCATGGGCCCATAATGCGCATGCGCAGCTTCAATGAAACCTTAAAATGGCGAACCATGACTCGAAATAGATATAAATGAGGCCGAAACAATGAAAATGAAACGTAGAAGCCTGAACATTTCATAATTTCTAATATAGCCCATGTTAAGTTCGCATTGATAATATGCTGTTGTGCAAAGTTTGAAACCTGAGTGTGATGCGGTTCCTGAGCCTTAGGTGACCAAAGTTTCGAGTTACCATTATATATAGATACTAGCTGAGTTCCCGGCCCTGCCCGGGATAAATCGATTTATTAGTTTCAGTTCTGGGTGATTATTATGGACCTGCTTCATTTTGCCTGTTCCTTTAGCTTTATTTTATTTTTGTTTGTTTGTTTGTTTTTAAGATACGTTTCACTGCTCTCCCTTTGTGCGTTGACGTCCTGCGCGTCCCGCCAGCATCCGTCAAATGGCTGTGATTTGCGCACGGGTTAGTTTGTTTGCACATCGCAGGAAGTGATAACGTCATGTGTTAATGGAAAAGAAATATTATAATATTTTCCTAGGCATATTGAAAACACAAACCTGTACTTTTACTTTTGGCCCCGCAGCGCGCGTCAATCTCCCAATTCCAGACCCTTTCTTTTCCCTAGTTTATGCACATTGAGAACACATAAAGTTTCACACTTGATAGTCTTAGAACTCAATCTCATCATTCAAACCAGCCATAACAGGAAGTTGTTTTGTGAGTGTGATGCAGTCTGTCACGAGTGGAGTGAGTGCAATTAAGGGGATTGCTACAGAGCGGGTGTAGAGTAAGAAAGGCTCACAGTAGACAGCAAGTTAAGCGTGCTGTTGTGAGTAGTGGGGGCGGGGTCTGAATGAGGTGAAAGCGCGGTATTACTATCACTGCAAGTTAGAAGGTCCTAGGGATCGGACCTGTGAATAAAAGCCCATCGGGCGGACATAAAGGGAAGCAGTCGAGAAGACTAGTGAGAGTCTTTCCAGTTATGACTGGTGTCGGGGACGGGCCGCAGAGCCACCTCGATGAGCACAGGGGATAGGCCAGCATAGGGCCGGAGGCCGCACATAGGCCAGAAGTGAGGCTGTCAGTACAGGACAGTAGAGGCACATAAAGTCGTGGCAGTCAGGCCACGGACAGGGACGTAGATATGAGAGTGAATGAGATACTATATTGTTGCCATGTTGATAGGCTAGTGAACTGATACTATGTGTTGCCATGTTGATGGCTATGGAATTACTAATGTGTTATTGCCCTGCTGAGGTGCTAGGGGAGTGTTAAGGGGTATGATAATAGGAAGGTGATATTGAGAGACTGCGGTGCCGGTGAATCATTAATGTACTATTAAGACCCTGAGGGGAGAGGCTGAGGCCGAAGTGCCTTTAGGAGTAACTACCGGATTGTGGATCCGAGGGAGCGTGTGTGTGAGAATAAGGCCGTTGTACGGCAGTCATTTCAATAATATAATATATGTAATTGCGCTATTATATGTATAATTATGTTTAATAAATGTGTGAGTCTGATGGATTGTTCTGTTAAGTGTTAACTTGTTTGTTCGTGATTGTTGTCCTGTCATAACTTATTACATCTCCCAGTCTGGGATTTGTGACACAGTCTATACCGGAACCAATCTCAATTACATTAATTTGCCGAAAAAATAGACCGAACGCCAATGTGTCGCAACCTAGAAACTAATACAAACGTTCTGCGAGTTATTAATTATTTTTGTATTTTCTGTGCCGACGACACAAAGACAGTCTATACTAAGCGCTGTATAAAATCTGAGAGCCACCGAATCAGCATTAACGGAGGGATAGCGAAAGGCGCGCTGCAATTGTCGTAAGGTTTCACTTTTATTGATATAGATTTACAAATGCAAAAGAGTATGGAAACTTTGCACCTTGGAGTATGAGTCTGAGTTTGGGATTTTGCGGCATGTCAGCACGATAAGGGCTATTTTGCACCTTTCACGGTCTATTTGGGTATTTAAATTTATGTTTCGTCTTCAGATTTGATTTCCCGGGGTGGGTGTGGGGGGCAGGGGGTGGGAAAACAAAGAAAAGGGCGAAGGAGGTTCGAAAACGATGAAAGGGGGCGATTTGAGGACAAATACAGTTCAGCCCCACTGGCTTGTTCAACTACACCTGTACTGTAGACGGGTTTTATCAATAGAAAGGGCGGGCCTTTTTTTTTTGTTTTTAAAGTTCATTTCACAGGGAAGGCTGAACCTTTTCCTAATGAATAACCGACATACCTGTTGTCATTAATGCGGCTTTAAAAACTCAACATCATGACGTGTGTGTAATTGTCTTCATGTGAAATATACCTGTTGGATTTGAGTAGTGATTTGAGAGGGGGCCGGTTGGGTGAGGAGGGTGGAGGGGGCGAGGAAAGAAAAGTTGGAGCCTAAGGAGGGGGGGGGGGGGCTGATTGCCTGAAAGAATGTGAGAACCACTGCTCTAGTGCACTGTACGATTGGAAGGTACCATGGTCCAGTACACACTCGTAACAATTTCTCAGCTTCCAACAAAAATGGACTTAGAACATTCTTTTCCATCCACTAGCTGAGTTGCCCGGCCCTGCCCGGGATAATTCGATTTATTAGTTTCAGTTCTGGGTGATTATTATGGACCTGCTTCATTTTGCCTGTTCCTTTAGCTTTATTTTATTTTTGTTTGTTTGTTTTTAGATACGTTTTACTGCTCTCCCTTTGCGCGTTGACGTCCTGCGCATCCCGCCAGCATCCGTCAAATGGCTATGATTTGCGCACGGGTTAGTTTGTTTGTTAGTGAACACATCGCAAGAAGTGATAATGTCATGTGTCGGCGGAAGTGGGCTATTATTACAAACATACATCACTGTCTTATTGATGGTAAATTTCGGATCAAACCCTCTCGTGAATTTAGTCTTTAATTATAACCGCATTTACCGATTAACTCAGAAATAACAAACGTTTTGTTTGTGTATAGCGATAGGAACAATGTTCGCTATCCCATAATTCTTTGTGCCAAATTTCAGGTCGGTGCGTTGTGTAGTTTCCCAGTCCATAGGACTATTAGGGGTTTTGTTGCAGCTTTATTATATAGATGAGCCCAATTGTATTCTCAACTACCAAGGGACAGTGTTATTCACACACCTCAGAGAGATCTTCCCCGTCTTCCACCGTTTTCAGGCAAATGACTATGGCGTGCGAACTCACTCATCACTAATTTCGTAATGGCCATTTTTATTTGTCCGACAAGCCTGGACGTGTCCAAAGGTGGGAGAGACGGGGGTAGAAAGTATGGCTGAAATGTTCAGAAAATCACAATGTGTATGCAATGTGGGCGGTTCTTGGGTTTACATTCATAGTACGGCACGAACTGTTTTGTCATAGACGTTCAGAGGTTACAGAGGTTGGGGGGGGGGGGGGTATTGCAACGAAGTCCAGGCATCACTGGGGGTGGGGGGGGGAGGGAGATGGTGTGTAGGCCCATTGCGAATGATGTCACAGAGTGTTTTTGTTTTGTACTTCCGACACCTAAAATGGCGGGTGGATCAGCTGATGAGTGCAATTATGTCCAAGTAGTTAAAATGCCTGCGGGTTGCTCTGCAGTTGACTGTTATGTCAGGGGTGGAAAGGATGGATCCAAGCTGGTCAGATTCCCTACCATCCGTGTAAACAAAGGAAAGGAAGTGAAAGAATTGACCGAACGTCTCCCATGTGCGTGAAAGGACGTGTCATTGTTTACTGTAGTGAACTTTTTTTTTTAGCTCGCCGCCGATTGGTTCGCAACGCTTGAAGTGCTCACAGTGCAATTCAGCTTACGAATAAAAAATCAATGCTACCATTGGCATGGGCCTATTGAATCCTGTCTTTTTGTGGCAAAACACCGCGTATTATGATGAAAAGAAAAATAACAACAAAATTTTGCAGGAAGACGGAAGAAACTATTTGGCGTTATTCTCTGCTTTGTTCCTTGTCCGCCTTCCATCTCGTGATGATCAAATTAAACTAAAAGTCCTACCCAATTATAACTGGGTCAGAAACACAGAGCGTATTTCTTTCTAATGATGTTGAAACGGGAATTTGACCAAGATACGCGTATCCGGCCGTAACATGGCAACGAATCTTACACGGTGACAATTGTCACCATCAGGCTGAAAAGAATTTGCTACAGAGTGTCACTGAATGGCTATAATATCCCGTGGAAAATTACCGATACACATTCTGTTTTCGGAGGAAATATGTGATAAAAAGAAAAAAAAGAGTTGTATGTAGCAAAGTCTCGTATAAGAAATGATAAGAACAGGACAAAAGAAAACACAAAGGAATCGGGAAGACACACGTTTTAATTGCGTTTTATTGTGTCGTTTCTGTATTATTTCTTGTGCGAGGCATTTCCACATACGACCTTTTCTTTTTGCGACATTTTGTCTTTGCTTCAAGCCTTGCCAGGACCCCACAGTTTTTCTGCGATTTCTATAAAATTTCATGACGCCTGTTTCCGAGCGAACTTGACCATTCACCTGGTGGGTTTCCGTGGATGGCAGTTCATGCATTTCCACGTGATTCCGAGTTATTCAGAGAGAGTTCCTAAAGACTAACTTTCATTTTGTGTAACCAAAGATACTAGCTACAATAAGACGAGACAGCTGGCGGGTTTAGCGTTCACAGATTTCACCCCGCCATCTAGCGGTGAATCTGTTGAAGACATGAACAATGTTGTATTTTACAAAGCCTATGGGAAACTATTGGATTTTCTTCACTATTCAGCTATCGCTGCAGGCCTTGATTGGAGTCATTTGTTTGTAATTACAACTTCAATCGCTGTAGAATAACTGATCAGCGCGCAAAACGAGTGAACGATTTTGAAAGGGGTGATTCATCTTATTACATCTAGAATCTTTGGTATAGAAAGCTACAGTGGATAGCACATTAGTGGGTTGAGCCTACATTGATTACACTTAAGTGAAAGAATCCTTACAGAATTAATGAGCCTAGCTCAGACTTTGAAATCTTCAATTTTTTTTTTTTTTCAGCTATTGACATTTTACGTCTGCATTTCGGACTTTATCTATATTCAATTAACCAAACTGAAAATTAAAGAGAGCTCAGCGGACGAACAGTCAAAGAATTCTATAAAGAAAAAGGCAAACAAACAAAAAGGCAAATAAAAAAAAAAATAGCCAGGATCTCATAACAAATAAATACATTCACATTTAATAAAATTGCATTCAGAGCCAGTAAAACAGTTTTTAAGGAAATGTCCACATCTTGGAAAATGGAAAATCCAACTATTGTTTTAAACACTTTTCCAACAATGGCGATCAGCGAAGCGCGACACTCAAATGTGACCGTCTAAAAATATTGTTTATCTGAAAATTTCATGTTAGAAACAAAGAAGACTCTACAGTAAACTCTAACAGAATGAAAAAACAACAACAACACACACACACAAACCTGCTTGTGTTTTCCTGAAAATTTTACCACTGAGCAGTTTCGACTAGTATTTTCTATATTGCTGTATCTGAAATTCTGCCGAAATTGAGATTTTGTCATGAAAATGGTTCCCTCACTCCTAAATTTGGTATGTATAATGTGTCATTCTAATGAGTTAAAAGCTTTTCGAGCTATTGTTTGTGACGTAAGGTTGTATGCGTTATGGCCCCGACTTTACATAACTCTTCAAACCTTCAATCTTCATTTTCTGGAAAAGGCCAAAATTCGCCCACAACAATTTTGTGGAAAATATCCGGCCAGATCTAATTTTGTTTTCTTTGAAGAAGATTCGATATTGTTTTTCAATTTTAACTGAGAGTTCGACACTGCCCTGGTTTGTTTCTTGTCGTTTTGTTATTATTTTCTAGCTGAAAGTTACTCAGGAAATTTGTAACTAGGATGGATTTTTGTTTGCTGCCTAGTTGAGCTGACCTCGGCGGCGGGGAAGGACAAATTTAATCGAACACTACCTAATTGTCCAATCTCGTTGTGTCTTTCCAAGGAATTTCTTAACTTTTCTTATTTCCAATTGCAAGGATGGGGGGGGGGGGGACGCAGAGAGAGAGAGAGAGAGAGAGAGAGAGAGAGAGAGAGAGAGACCGTGACAAGAGAGAGAGAGAGAGAGAGAGACCGTGACAAGAGAGAGAGAGAGAGAGAGAGAGACCGTGACAAGAGAGAGAGAGAGAGACCGTGACAAGAGGGAGAGAGAGAGACCGTGACAAGAGAGAGAGAGAGAGAGACCGTGACAAGAGAGAGAGAGAGAGACCGTGACAAGAGAGAGAGAGAGAGACCGTGACAAGAGGGAGAGAGACAGACCGTGACAAGAGGGAGAGAGAGAGACCGTGACAAGAGAGAGAGAGAGAGACCGTGACAAGAGGGAGAGAGAGAGACCGTGACAAGAGAGAGAGAGAGAGACCGTGACAAGAGAGAGAGAGAGAGACCGTGACAAGAGAGAGAGAGAGAGAGACCGTGACAAGAGAGAGAGAGAGAGACCGTGACAAGAGAGAGAGAGAGACCGTGACAAGAGGGAGAGAGAGAGACCGTGACAAGAGAGAGAGAGAGAGACCGTGACAAGAGAAAGAGAGAGAGACCGTGACAAGAGGGAGAGAGAGAGAGAGAGAGAGAGAGAACCCTATGACTCGTTCCCTTTTAATCCCTGTCACTATTTGCCTTATTAATATAGCAAAATGCTTAATCAGGACGCGATCGATATCAACAGAAGGCATCGATCTATCGCTTCCAATTCAGTGCAGTCTAAAGGCATGCATGTTTGGGCTCTTCATAGTTGTAGTACTCAAACACTGCCTGCTTGTAAACGGTAGAAGACGTCGTGGTATGTAGGATCCGTTATCGTCTATTCTTGCAAAGTGGAACAGTTCAAACTTTTGAGGCAAGAATTATTGTCCTGGGACACTGGTGAGGTCCCTATTGCATGGCATTTTTCATATACAACTGGCATACTTTTAATCAGTGATGTACCAACAGTTTTAGGACCCTGACGCTCTGTTATGTGATCCCTTCGCAATCAGCAACAATAAGGCAACATGCAAACTTCACTCGATGCAAAAAGTTTCTTCAGGAACCGTCAGGAATTATGGGCATAGAGCTTAAGCTCCATTAGTTCATAATGGATGCGCCACTGCCTTTAATATGACAAGAGGCTTCTTCTTTAGAATACAGATCATTTAGTTTACAGAAGAGGTATGACAAATGCGCACCTTGACACGTGTTTAAAATGCACTGTGGCACGTATCAAGCTGCTTCACAGTTACAATTCATTCGAACTCCTTATCATAAAGCTAACGCCGCAAACGTGTTGCGTCAAATTTCCCAATTGTGCACAATGTTGGAACCATCAAGGACTCAGGTCGCCATGTGGCTAGAAACGACACCATGAGAGTAAAACAATGAACATTCTTGACCAATACAATATCCAAGTTAGAAAGTACTGAGAGACAAGTTACCAGTGAGACTCCTGATAAATTGTCAGAGATCGAAGATTAGAAATGTAGTTCAGCAGTCAGGTACTTTTATACACTTACAAAAAACATGAGCAGCCCCGCACACCAAGAAACCGTGCTGTTGCCCATGACAGGAAAACAAAACTGTTTTATCATAAACAGTCGGAATTTTGAATGAAGGAAATTGTATAAGTCTTTGATTGATTTTTTTTTCGTTACCATTCCCGTAAGTAAAAAATTGAAATATTTGCCAGTCGAGTTTGGAGTCGACATGGATTCCCAGATATTTATAAGAGTCGCCTCTAACAACATTTTGATTACAGATTTTAAGCGGTGGATGTGATGTTACGTTTGTTCTGAAATCAGTTACCATTTCCTCTGTTTTCTTTACATTTAACAGTAAGAAGTGATCTTCACACCAACTTGATAAACCATTTCATAGTATCATACAATAATGGAGCTAATGGTGAAAATTCTTCCTTCAAAGGCCCTTTTTGGGAGGGCTCCAAAACTCTGGAAGAATTCTCATCGCCTTTTACTCGACATTGTGATGTAAGGGGATAATATAAACATGCTGCAAACTCTGGGTAATTTGTTCATTTTGCATAATTAACACGTAAAATTCGCAACAAACACTTCCGACTCCATGCTTTTAGAACAGGGACACGCTATTAATGATATGATCTATTTTTAGTACCGTGACGCACTTTTCCCTCATGGTTCATTCGCTGAACCACAGACTAATAAATTAACCAGACTGGAAACACGAGCTTCGGGCTGTGTCGTTTTTTACGGAATTTCCCGAGCGACGACTGTATAACCAACATGGCCGCCGCTCGGGAAATTCCGATTCTAGTTCTATCTGCAGTAGAAATTTCTTTTCATTTGTCAAGATTGGTTGTACATGTAATAATTTCTTGGTGCGGAACCAAACTTCCGCGTTCAGTAGGCGCGTCAAAATGGTGTCATTCAAAATTGTAGCTATGCTGAAGCGTCGGTCGCTACCTTAAACCTAATATGGCGGATGGTTCATGACCTTTCGCTGTTTTGTGACGTCACACAATGGGATCATCCAGTCTGGTTAACTTATTAGTCTGTGGCTGAAGGAAGCAAATTGTGGATTAACGAAAGCATGGATCGCTTGTAAAGTTTAGCGAAAAAAGGGTAAACGAACTCCAGAGTTGGCGCGGAATCCGAGTCCATACTGATTCTGTCATTGTACTTCTCTGTCTGTGGAAGGAACTTTACTTTGTGTCCTAGATCTAAATCATTATAAGTAAAAAAGATATTTCTCCCGGGCAGGGCCGGCGTAAATCAGCTAGTGTTAATAATGGTCATAGAAGGTGACATGGAGTAGAGACAAAAACTGGGAATGCAGTTTGTCTGAGGATTGACAGTTAAAAGAAGACCTTTTAAAGGGGCAAGAGTCACTGTTAAAATCTGACGGTTAGATGGATTGCGAACAATAATAGTGTCACGATTAAGGTTGATGACCTTGTACGCCACGAGTATAGAGGGGGTAAACTTGGTAGGGGAGAAGGGGAGTTTTTAAGTTGTTGACTAGCATGAAAGATTACTATCACGAGGAAGGTCGGTGGCCTTGTGCGCCACGAGTCTAAGGGGGGTGAGCTTTGCAGGGGAAAACACGGTTTTTAACATTGTTGACGGGCGTGAATAGATACACACGACTCGCTTTAAACTAGTCGCGTGTGCAAAAACCTCGGGAGTATAAGTAGAGGAGAAGCTCGACACACGTGGTTCCCAAGTTATTCATTCCTAAAGGAAGACGCAGCGAGAAGTGGTCCGGGCGACAGGTGGAAGGTCGTGCCATGGGGACCAGGGGTGTTAAGTATGTGAGGGATCTATGAGGTTCCCAAAGTTATTCATTCCTAAAGGAAGACGCAGAATTTATCGGTCCGGGCGACAAGTGGAAGGTCGTGCCAGTGGGGACCAGAAGTGTTAGGTGTGTGAGGGATCCATGATGTTCACATTTATTTCCCAATAAGAAGAATTTATCGGTCCGGGCGACAAGTGGAAGGTCGTGCCATGGGGACCAGAAGTTGAGGAGTCCTGATGATAGGACGGGAACCCTTCAGGAGCTCGTAATTTGCGATGGCGGGTGTGAACCGTCGATGTGCTGTGTGGTTGCAGAAGAAGAAGAGTCCTGAGGACGGGATGATAACCCCTCAAGGAGCTAGTAATCTACGATGGCGGGTGTGAACTGTGTGTTCTTATTTGTGAGAAGCCAGGGGCGTCTGTTTCCCCTTTTATCGTCGAAGTTAAAGATCTAGAAAGGATCGTGTGAACTCTGGAGACGTAAAACTGCATCAACGAGGAGGGCAGCTGTTGACAGAGACTATTAAGTATACGTAGTTAAGTTTATGGACAGAGGGATTAGATCTAGATGTGAAACGGGTAATAGAGAATAGCCATGATCCCCAAGAGTAAATTTGAAATATCTCTGTTTTTGTGATTATGTATGTGATTATCATGAGTTTAATGTTTTGACATAAGTTTTGTCATGCATTTATAATTAAATATCGTTTAATTTAAATTTCACTCCATGTGTCCGTTGATCGCTGGTCTGCTTGCTTGGCTTGTTAGCTGGGTTTGAAAGGTAAATAAGTTAGGTACTCATCACACACGTGGTCGTGACCATCTTCACGCACGTGATCGTGACAATTGGCCATTAATGTTACAGAGTGTAATAAGGGGTAAAGCTCAACAGACCTTTTCGGCCCTTTCCATGGAAGACGCGGGGGATTATGACCGTGTGAAGGACGCAATATTAAAAGCGTATGAATTAGTGCCTGAAGCATATCGGCAAAAGTTCCGATATTATAAAAAAAATTGACAGTCAAACCTATATTGAGTTTGCTCATGAAAAAGAGGTATTTTTTGAGAGATGGTGTTCCTCGATGGAAGTATGTAAAGATTATGAAAAGCTTAAACAGCTCATATTACTAGAGGATTTCAAAACGGGAATCCGTGATGAAATAAAGACGTACCTCAAAGAGAAAGAGACAAAGAAGTTGCAAGATGCCGCAAAACTGGCTGACGAGTTTACATTAACTCATAAAAGTAGATTTGGGCTCAGTAGACCGGGTAGAGTTCAGGATGGGAGGTCCGTAAATGATATTGCTAGCGATCCGAGGGGAGTCAAGATTGAATTCCCGCGGAGATCCAGTAGTTTCGATGGGAGAAGACCTGGTCCTAGTGGGAAAGATTATCATTTCCAGAGAAGAGATTGGAGGAACGAGGGATCAAGATGTAATAACTGCGGGAGATTAGGCCATAGAAGCTGGGATTGTCGTGCTCTTGGAAAAAAAAAGACTGGCCCTATAGCTTTTGTGGGAAGACCGAAAGTTATAAACGCTCCACAGCCTCGTAACCCAGGGAAGAAGTTAGAGACCATAAGGGAAGAGTTTCTGCCATTTGTGTCAGAGGGTCTAGTGTCCCTTGGGGAAAATTCCACCCCCATACCATTAAAAATATTGCGGGATACTGGATGTTCCCAGTCCCTCCTGTTAGATAATGTTCTAGATTTTAATGATGATTCAAATACTGGAGAAGTTAGTCTTATACAGGGTACAGAGGGAGTCTTTAGCTCTGTACCTTTGCATAAAATTTATTTGAAGTCAGACTTTATAACAGGTCGAGTGGTAGTTGGACTTAAGTCTGGTTTGCCAATTTCTATTGTTAGGAAATGATCTTGCCGGTGGTAGGAAAATACCTACTGTGCAATTGACTTCCAAACCTAGTACTGATGACGAAAGTGAAGATACAAACATATATCCTTCATGTGCGGTGACTCGAGCTATGGCTAAAAAGAAAGAGCAGTCAGATGACAGTGAAGAGATTTGTAAAGAAGATAGGTCGACGGAATCCAATGTAGATCATTCTTATGATCTTTCTAATACTTTTCTAGGATCCATATTACATGAAGATGTCAGTCATTCCGATGTTATGCGGGAAGATAAGAATTTATCATATGATAGAGACCAGTTAATTAAAAAACAAGGCTTAGATCCTAGCTTACAGCCATTGCAGGATCAAGTCCTGAGCGACGAAGAACTTAATAAAGTACCAAAAGGCTACTTCATAAAAGATGGAGTACTTATGAGAAAATGGAGACCCATTGATGTCCGCGCAACGGAAGAGTGGGCGGTTGTCTATCAAGTTGTGGTTCCAAAACCATATAGGCACGAGATACTTGCCATGGCCCATAATTTACCTCTGGGTGGCCATTTGGGTATAAGGAAAACAAATGATAGGATAACGAGACATTTTTTTTGGCCAGGAATTAACAAGGATGTGGCTTATTTTTGTAATACATGTCACACATGTCAGATAGTGGGAAAACCAAATGCTGGAAAAAGAATGGCCCCTTTACAGCCAATTCCAATTTGTGGGGAGCCCTTTTCTAAGGTTATCGTTGATTGCGTTGGTCCTTTGCCAAAGACCAGCTCAGGAAATCAATATTTATTAACCATAATGTGTACATCCACTAGATTTCCTGAGGCGATTCCTCTTAGAAATATTAAGACACAGAGTATTGTGAAAGCTCTAGTAAAGTTTTTTACTTTATTTGGATTGCCCAAAGAAATACAGTCTGATCAGGGCAGTAACTTTATGTCGAGACTGTTTAAACAAGTTATTGGTGAACTGGGGACAAGACAAATTAAGTCGTCTGCGTACCACCCAGAATCTCAAGGAGCTTTAGAGAGATTCCACGCTACTTTAAAGAATATGATGAGAGCATATTGCTATGATAGCGAGAAAAATTGGGACGAAGGAATACATTTGCTGTTGTTTGCAGCTAGAGAGTCAGTTCAAGAATCACTAGGATTTAGTCCTTTTGAGTTAGTGTTTGGACATAATGTTCGTGGGCCGTTGGCTCTGTTGAAAGAAAAATGGATCGGTGATGATCCTCAAATGAATGTATTAGATTATGTGCAGAAGTTTAGAGATAGGCTGCATAAGGCTTGTGAATTAGCAAAAGAGAATTTGGGATGTGCCCAAGAGAAAATGAAATTTTGGTATGACAGGAAGGCCAGGACTAGAAGTTTTAAACCTGGAGATAAGGTCCTTGTTTTATTTCCCCTGGAGTCAAATCCTCTCCAGGCTAGATTTTATGGACCCTGTGAAATTGAGACAAAAAGAGTACACAGTTGTGTCATATTAATATGTTGAAAATGTATCATGAAAAGCCAGTTGAGATTGTTGCTGTAGTGAATGAAGTAGATAATGATATGGAGTCACAAGAAGAGACTCAAGATGTACATCTCAGACGTGATGTGATATCCCCTAAGTTGTCAGATTCTGAGATTTTACAGAATATGGATGGGAAATTACATTATGTGAAATTGCGTCCAAGAGAGCGGTTGAAAAGATTTGGTGTGAGATATCCAGATTTATTTTCTGATGTTGCAGAAACATGATGTACATATTATACATGTGAAAGAGAGAGAGAAAGTGATGGCTGATTGCCTTTCCAGATGGCATTGATGCTATGTATGTGGATTATGTTTACCCTTCTTATTTGAATGAAATTTTGATGAAATGAATTTCTTGTAAAAATTTTGCTCTAGGGATCAAAATTTTGTTTTGTGGGAAGGAGGTGTCACGATTAAGGTTGATGACCTTGTACGCCACGAGTATAGAGGGGGTAAACTTGGTAGGGGAGAAGGGGAGTTTTTTAAGTTGTTGACTAGCATGAAATATTACTATCACGAGGAAGGTCGGTGGCCTTGTGCGCCACGAGTCAAGGGGGGGGTGAGCTTAGCAGGGGAAAACATGGTTTTTAACATTGTTGACGAGCGTGAATAGATACACACGACTCGCTTTAAACTAGTCGCGTGTGCAAAAACCTCGGGAGTATAAGTAGAGGAGAAGCTCGACACACGTGGTTCCCAAGTTATTCATTCCTAAAGGGAGACGCAGCGAGAAGTGGTCCGGGCGACAGGTGGAAGGTCATGCCATGGGGACCAGGGGTGTTAAGTATGTGAGGGATCTATGAGGTTCCCAAAGTTATTCATTCCTAAAGGAAGACGCAGAATTTATCGGTCCGGGCGACAAGTGGAAGGTCGTGCCAGTGGGGACCAGAAGTGTTAGGTGTGTGAGGGATCCATGATGTTCACATTTATTTCCCAATAAGAAGAATTTATCGGTCCGGGCGACAAGTGCAAGGTCGTGCCATGGGGACCAGAAGTTGAGGAGTCCTGATGATAGGACGGGAACCCTTCAGGAGCTCGTGATTTGCGATGGCGGGTGTGAACCGTCGATGTGCTGTGTGGTTGCAGAAGAAGAAGAGTCCTGAGGACGGGATGATAACCCCTCAAGGAGCTAGTAATCTACGATGGCGGGTGTGAACTGTGTGTTCTTATTTGTGAGAAGCCAGGGGCGTCTGTTTCCCCTTTTATCGTCGAAGTTAGAGATCTAGAAAGGATCGTGTGAACTCTGGAGACGTGAAACTGCATCAACGAGGAGGGCAGCTGTTGACAGAGACTATTAAGTACATGTAGTTACGTTTATGGACAGAGGGATTAGATCTAGATATGAAACGGGTAATAGAGAATAGCCATGATCCCCAAGAGTAAATTTGAAATATCTCTGTTTTTGTGATTATGTATGTGATTATCATGAGTTGAATGTTTTGGCATAAGTTTTGTCATGCATTTATAATTAAATATCGTTTAATTTAAATCTCACTCCATGTGTCCGTTGATCGCTGGTCTGCTTGCTTGGCTTGTTAGCTGGGTTTGAAAGGTAAATAAGTTAGGTACTCATCACACACGTGGTCGTGACCATCTTCACGCACGTGATCGTGACAATAGGTACAGTCTGTCTTAGAGTTTGACGGCTAATAGGAGTTTTTGAAGGTTAAGAATAAGCTTAGACACTGATGGACTGATGCTAAATGTACTACACTGGCGACCTTGAACTAACACGTCCTCAGGGTAATTGTGAGAATATCATTAGCATTAATTCGGTTGTTATGTGTCAGGTGTACGTCTCCATACAGTCATGTACTGGTGGTAAATTCACGGAGACACCGATTCGTGACTGCCTTTAAACTGCACCGAGATATAGCCAGATTAGTGCAGCATTATTTTTCCTTTTTTATTTCTTTTTAATGTTGTACATTTTCATTTGTGTATTTGTGAATGTTCCTTCGTGACTAAACTGTATAAGAAGAAACTCAAGGGAAATGAACTTCAACTTTCGCGCTGTTTTCTTCCGTAATCAGCATGCTAGCTCTTGAACGTCTATGACATCAGTGGATCTTCTCTTCGCTTCCGATAAAATACAGGATTACAAGCTGACCCAAGCAAGATAAAGCTAGCAAATTTGTATCTGTCTATCACGCGTGGGGGCAGGCAGTGGATAGATTCTTTTGAATGTCTGGCTCAAGTTGTAATATGAGTCTTTTGAGGATAAATTGATTCTTGTAGATCTGTTTTCAATTCCTAAATACATATGTTCTTGTAAATTTTTGGCTCTTTCGAACACAATTTATTGCGCTCCTGGCTCAAACCCGATTCAGTTTCATCAAATAAACCACCACACATTGTATTCTTTCTGATCTCGCCTGGTAATTACGTGCATGTACAGCAGGAGGTGTGATGTGTTGATTAACCTGTTTTCATTCATGCCCGGTTAATTCACAATAGCTGTCGTCTTGTCTGTTATTTATTTTTATGATCACGTGCATGTGTATTATTAGTTGAGTCCGGCTCGTATTGTAAGGATGGGAGACTGACAAAGACTGCTTTGGGTAACCAAATGATAAAAAAATAAGACGTTGAAATGTTTTGATTATAAATAATTTTTTAATGACGACTAGTTAAATATTAATAACGGCACAATCATCACTTTGAAGGTCACCCACTATGCATGAGCTATGGTTAGCCTACACATCTGCTTGAGTGAAAAAAAATTTGCGCGCTTGCTTAGTCAAGGGTGGGCTTGGGGATGTGTAATAAGCAGTGCATGATGGGTAGTATAAATGCAGAGAGTTTACCACCAATCATAATATCGCTTTGGAAGCATACGACTTTCCAAGCCCTTCTCAAGGTCAGTCAGACCATTTTACTGAGCTTAGAGACATTTCGGTGAAAACATTTTACCGTTATCTACTGCGTCTTCGTTCAAGTTGAACAGAGTAATTAAATTGTGTGTTCTGTATTCCCACAAGTGTTTTTACGGTAGCTTATTCAGGTACGTAGATTTACCTCCAGTGTGTTTTGATTTATATAATGAGCCTAACTAAGACTGAAATTTTCTTTTTTTTTTTCAGCTATTGACATTTTGCGTCTGTAATTCGTACTTTATATTCGATTAACCAAAGTGAAAACTAAAGAGAGCTCAGCGGACGAACAGACACGGTCAGAGAATTCTATAAAGAAACAAAGAAACAAACAAACAAAAAGGGAAATAAAACAAAAATAGCCAGGATCTCATAACAAATAAATACATTCACATTAAATAAAATTGCATTCAGAGCTAGTAAAACAGTTTTTTTAAGGAAATGGCCAGGTCTCAGAGAGTGTAAAGGCCAATCAATGTTGTAAACAATATTTCGACGTTGGTGATCAACAAAGCGCGACACTGCGTCTCAGTTCAAATGTGACTGTCAAAAAATATTTATCTGAAAATTTCATGTTAGAAACAAAGAAAGCCACACAGTAAACTCTAACAGAATGAAGAAAACAACAACACACACACACACACACACACACACACACACCTGCTTGTGTTTTGTTGAAAATTTTACCATCGACCAGTTCGACGGGTATTTTCTATATTGCTGTATGTGACATTTCGCCAATTTTAAGGTTTTGCCATGGAAACAGTTCTCCCACTCCTAAATGTATTACACATATGTGTCATTCTAATGAGTTAAAAGCTTTTCGAGATATGTGTTTGTGACGTAATGTTGTATGGGTTTTGGCCCTGACTTTGCATAACTCATCAAACGTTCAATCCTCATTTTCTATGAAAGAAAAATTTTGTGAATAAATTATGTGTAATGAAAATCGATTTTCGAGTTTTTGAGTCACTACAATCTTAAAGAGCAATTACGATATGGTTTTTTATGAGTATTGAATTGGACCACATATTAGGGGTCAGTATCGCCATTACACTCCCCCTCCCCCCCCCCCCCCCACACCTGTGACGTCCCTTGTGGGAAACAGAAAAGCGAAACGTAACAGTACCATTTTAAATTGCTCAGTATTGACTAGAGTATTACATTTTTCAGATGTTGCCGGTGCGCACTTGAAGTTGACTAAGGAGAGACTCTACAACTGTTCCTAATCATGACTGTGTCCAAACTCTGGCCAGCTCTACTCCTCATCTCTTTCGTCATCGTCATTGGCAACGCCCAGTCAGGCAAAGAGGGAGAGTCTTACTCCGGGAACGCAACAGCGGAACCATATAGTAGCAGCGCGGACAACAACGGCAGTGACGACTTCGACCCCAGTGATAGTACAACCAGCAGTTCTATGGACAACTACCCAAGTCCTGTCAGTCCAGCTTTTGATACCTGGGACTCTGTCAGATGGGACACTGTTGTATTAGAAATGGAAATTGAAGCATCTTCATTGAAGAAAAATCCAGCTGAAGTCGTATTCACTAAAGATGCTTTCCAAAAGTAAATATCAGTTTCATTTTTTAAAAAAAAGATAGAACAAGACCCGGTTGCAAGAACAACCCTACTCCAATCTGGAAGGTTTTTTGGTTATTGAAAAAAAAAATAGTTAAAAATATTACATGTACAACGCCTATTTTTGGACAAAGCCCATTTTTCCCCTGCTTAATTTCAGCACCCCCCCCCCCCTCGCCCAATGAAACGGGTTGCTTTTCTTTATCTCCATGAACAATGTACCTAGGAACTGGCAAACTTTAAACAAAATTGATTTGTCCAGTTTCATGGGTATGTGACTGCGGTCGAGTTTTGCATCTGGGTCTTCAAATGTGTACCAACTTTCCACGATAATATTTTCATTGATGCTAACGACACGTACAGAGATCTTTCCAAATATGCTCTTTCACCATCAGAAACTAATCCCCTTTCACCACCACTATGTGTCTTACTAAAACACTAGCTAATTGTCGTCACTGCTCTACGCCAATGACGCAAGTCATTTTTTGGCAACTTTGAGATAATAGAAATGAAACTTTCTTTTCCTGTGACTTATGCCTTAATGATTCTTTCTGGAATATTAGATTTTCCTATCTGCGCTTTTCTTGTTCTATGATATTATCTGATAGCCCTCAAGCTCAGAAATGCAATGAACCGTCAGTTGCCTTTCGGCGTAAGTCTAACACATGCCATTAAAGTAGAGTACTGACGTCAATTCCGCTATCATTGTAGCAAATCCCAGACTGGGAGATGTACTGATTATGACAGGACAACAATCACGAACGAACAAGTATAACACTTAACAGAACAACCAAACAGACTCACACATTTATTATACATAAAGATAAAGATATACGTGCAATTACATACGTTACATTATTCAATTCAAATACCATCCAATGGTCATTATTCCCAACATTCATTCGATCTCTGGGTCCACAACCCGATAGTTACTTATCTAAATATACTCCGGCCTCAGGCTCACATCAATGTATGGACCACTTGCGGCCTATCTTACTGGCTCCTGCTCAACCTAACCTCAATATCTTAATCTCACCTCAGTATCTCAATATCACATCAATATCTTAATATCACATTAATATCTCAATTCATAACGACGCTGCCTGTGGCCAGACTGCCACGACTAACGTGCCCTCGCTGTCCGGCGCGACAGCTTCACTCAAGCTGGCCTGTGGGTAGCCTTCTGCCCAACCCAAGCATCTCACTTATGCTGGCCTATCCCCTGCACTAGTCTCTCCACCACGGGTGGCTTCACTGCCCGACCTCGACACCTATAAGAATAACATTACATCTCTATAACACCATACAATTACTATCCACTTCACCACTCATTACGAACCATCAAGCGTACACACAACAATCCACATTTCACTCACCACACATCTGCACTTCTCTACGGTAACACACCTCCACCGTATTACACAGTACTCAGACTCGCTACGAATCCATGATCCTAACTTACATCTATCGCTCATTGCGCACATCTCTATACACAGTAATCAATGACTTTCACATTCCTCACATATAACTTATTTACATCATGGTCATAGGAGAATATAGTACATCAATCATCATAATTATCAATACTTATAGTTCAACCTACCAGTCATCACTGGAATATACAACAACTCCCGACTGCTCTCTTCACGTCTGTCCCCTTGGACTTTTCGGCTTGCAGTGATCTGACTACTCAGATCTTGCCTCATCTAAGCCTCAACTCACTCACACATGCACGCTTCAAGTCCCCTTCCCCGCACTTATTGACCCTCGCTCATTCGCTCGTGACAATCATTTCAGCCAGTATTTTGTTCCCAGAATTACCGGAGAATTTATCTCCAATGTCCTGCTAGTCTTGTTTGTAGTTCCTACTGTTGCTGTTTGTAGCGTCTTGACCAGGAGTGGTCTTGGGGGAGGGGCATTGTGCTAAGGAACTCGCCAACTCTCTCCAGCTATGTCGAGTGTGTGCCAATGTCCGAGTTAAGCGTAGCTTTTTGTATCCATTCAATGATGTAAGCTCATTTCTTACTCTGTGTCTTCTCCTGCTGCCCTGAACCGGGCCTTTGGAAGATGGTTCTACCCTACTTGACTACAAAACTAGTTTGCATTTTGACAGGGGCGTAGCGGGCTGATGCCACAGGGGCGGATGCGCTGGGTGCAAAATTCTTCCAGGGGTGCAAAATTTCAAAAGGCAAATTAGTAATAGTAGGTAAAAAACAGAGGAACCTCACATGGAAAAGCCCCCAATATTCGTACACCCTACACAATTTTTCAACATGGCGGGGCAAATAAACGCTGATGTCGCGATGTGATTAATGGCATTTGACTGCTTGATCTGCGAGGTCCAAACCCACACTCGCGACACTGGAGGGGTCACCCGTTTGTCCCCTCCAGTGTAACGATGTGGGTCATGGCATTTGACTGCTTGATCTGAGAGGTCCAAACCCACACTCGACATACACACTAACTTTCTCACTTTAAATACTAAATAAATCCAGGAATTAGTTTTGTCAGGCCTGCAGGACCACAATATGTATTAATATATAATATAAAAATAATATAATATAATTAGGTTATGGAATGAAACTGCTATGACAAAATCAATGTTCAATTTGGAAACAATCAGTTATTCTCCAACGGCTACAGTCACATGACTCGCCGGTTAAATATTTATGAGAGTTATTTAACTCACAATTACATTCCTCACTTCTTAATAAATAAGCATGTTATATCTCTTCACTGCTTCACACACGCCAATTAAACTATAGCAGACAATCACGCTGTAATAAGGGCGCTGCTTGGCGGTGGCTCTTGGTATCTTTCCTACAATGATTGGAACCTCCGCATTCCTGGTAGACAGAACAGTAGGACAAAATGCTTTACCATTGCCTCGGCCAGAGATCTGACCGAGCCTTGTGGTTCTCGCTTTAGTGGATTAGGGTCCGGTACGTTTATGGCTCTGGAGCTCGCACTAGCATGGGCTCCTCATTCATTGAGTATGGACTGCTCAACTGCGCCACAGTCTCCTATCTGGCTGGAGAAAATCTGCCGTCCACTACGAAGAGGGATACGATCTACATGTGGCAAGCCACAGAGGTTACAGACCTACTTTTATACTATGCTAGCTACCTGCAAACTACAGTCTAGCTACCTGCAAACTACAGTCCAAATCCTTGGATTTGATTGGTGCATCCATGCGAGCTCAGCTCGCAGTATTAACATATTTCTGCAAGTCAGTTACGGCCTTGCACTAAAGCAAGGCCGTCCTTTAATTAGGTTAATAAGAATTAAATCCAAAAATCTTATTAAATTGACTCTGCACAAAAAATTAACAACTCGTGCTTTCACGAATTACTGAAGGTCAACAGCCGATTACAACCCCCTCTCACCCTCTCACAACGCTATTAAATCACGGACTCGACCTGCTCTATCATCCCTAGTTTACCTACATAATAATTGTCCTTCTTAACTCCTTCTCTCCATCTACAATTTCTATGTCGAAAACAAACATTACTTGCAACTTGCAGTCCACGAGAACGGCTCAAGGACACAACACTATGACTGGGCAAAAAAAAAAAAACTCATTGAATTTAACCCGTGGCCTAGCACGGCATTTACAGTACTAACTCAGATCTTGACAGCTGCCACATGCTAAGAACCCACGGGTCAGGGTGACGCAATACTTTCCATGCCCCGGGCTCTGGTCACCCATGCTACACCCCCCCCCCCCCCCCCACGTTCTGGTCATTCGGTTTTGTCTATACATTTTTTTTTTTTTGGAATAATTATGATTTTTGTTGTTGTTGTTTTATCAGTCGATGGATCTCACAACCAGATGTTTGTGCGCTGTTCTTCTTTTGTGTACAATCTTGCTTGTTGGTATGTCTGCCTCTGTATTATTCTGTCTAGTCCTGCGGCATAGCAGACCAATTGTTCAAATTGTTCTAAAAGCACCAAAATTGGCACACATGTAGATTAATATATTCTAAACATTTTTGGATATGGAGGCATTCAAGATTAGCCCTGTGGAAGATATGGCGGCCATTGTTCAAAATTGCCGCCATTTACCATTAGCGTCATTACATAGACTTCATTATGTGTCGTTAGTATGGTGCTAGATGGGCCAAATTTCCTTTTTTTTACATCAGAATTAACACTTATTGAACAATTGGTCTGCTATGCCGCAGGACTACTAATAAACGCGTATTCTTATTAAGAAATCGTAAGAGGTTTCCAAAGTCCATACTTTTCTTTCTTGGTCAGTTGATGTGTCTGTTGTTTCTTTTTCTTTCAAAGTATCTTTCGACATTCTTAGACCATCTTCAGGAATGAAGTGAAGCAAGATGGTGGTCATGATACGTGCTTTATTCTGCTCAATACAATAAACAGTTGCCAATACAATAACTTTCAGTATTGTGTAATCCTGCAGTACATACATGTAATACAATAACGTAGATTTTGCCACACTATGTTAATTATGATTATGAACTTTTCAAATCTGCTCACCAGGATTATGAATGTCTACAGATCATAATGTTGGCTAGCAAGTTTTCTGTCCTAATCTACTGGCATTCGCCTTCACAGAAACACAGCCCAGTGCATTGCAGTGAAGCGTTCTTGCACTTGCAGCGGTTTCTGCAGCCTTTCTTGCATCCGCAAGACACCAGCTCATAGCAGGTCTTGGATGCCTCAGGGAGTGTGGTCCAGAGTGGTGTGTAGGGCCCATCATCACTCCGATGCCAGCCCCAGTCTGTTGGTGGAGGGAGCACCGGCTCTGGTACCAATGCCTGGCCCCAGACATGACCACCCTGAAGGGCAGATCTCTTCACATGCTGCTCCAGAGCAGCGTAGGTTGGCGGGATGTTCTGAACAGAGCTCTTCTTTGCAAAGAGCTTCTTTCTCGCCTTGTTGATGTCCTTGCATTTGCTTGTGCGGTCATACAGGAGTATGACAAACCTCTCGATGACATGCATTGTATCCTCTTGGATGCTTGTGGGTGCATTTGCCAGACTCAGCAGGGCATCAGTGAGTTCTGGCAGCGTGTTCCATGTTGCCCAGGCATATTTCTTCCCATGTCCGACGAAGGCTGAGACAGTATCACACCCTGTGATGGCATGAAACATTGGAAGAGCACATGTCTTCTCTGGACCAAGGGAGGAAGCTATTTCATGGGCTGCAATGTAGCGGTAGTTCCACTCCCTCATCTGCACACGTTGGGTGTTGCAAAAGCGAGATTCCTGTTCCATGGAATGAATTCTTGGCTGTGGTGGCACTTGGGTTGTGGTCAATGTTGTCCACAGCCGCAGTTGTGAACACATTGCTACGCAGGGTAGGCGGGCAGACCACTTGCTCTATGCGGTACAGCTGACACACGCTGTTTCCCATCTGGGCAGAAAGACGCAGGACTCTGTCATATGAGATGCTTAGGCCCAGAGAGAAGAGCTTGTCCACAAGTCCTCTCTTGCGTGTTTCAGCATGCAGCATCAGCCCAACATAGGTTGGAAGAGGAGTTTCTTGAGACGTACTGTGTCTGACATGTGTCTTGGTTGCTCCCTGCTTCCGACTTTGCTTGACACTGTTGAACTTGAGAAGCTGCGCAATGGAAAGAGCTGCTTGTGTCGAAGAGGAATGGCTTTGGTTCTTGATGCTGGGGCCATCCAGCACCATATTTACCATTGCAACTAGTACGTTTGGCACAGAGTCCTTCTGACATATATCGACGAACTATCTGTGCAGCACGCGCAAGGTCAACTGCCTCAGTTTCACTGTCTTGCTCGCAGGCTTTGCCTAGCGCTTCACCAATGTCTTCATCAAACGCTAGTAGAACATCTCGGCCTTTGCTCTGGGATCTCAGGCCTGGTAACTGGGCTAACAGGCGCTCTTTCAGCCTTGTGCTATTAACTTTCTTGCACAAAGCAACCCCGAGCTGTTCCATTCTTGTCGTGTATAGCTTTGCAAGATCTGCGAGTCTGAAGACTGAGGCCGTGCCCTCTTCTAGGTGGGTTTCCTCGATATACAGGACCAGTTCAGCCAGTACGATTCTTGACATCACACCTTCATGGTCAGTTTTCTGCTCGGCTTCTACAGTGGTCTTTGCACGATAGTAAAGAGCCAACAAACACTTGGAATGGTACTTGGCCTCCAGAGCCACCATATCACCCATGCTGAGCCTGGCCATGAGTTCATTGTCCCCAAGTTGCGCTGCACACTTCCGTACGCGTGTGTCCACCTGGAAAGTTGCTACTTTATGTAGGGTCTCTATGCCAGACTTTCCACAGAAAAAGCAGGAGGTGCCGCTGGTATGGCTTCTGAAGAGTGTGTTCTGGCGCGCTTGGCTGGGACATTGTCAGTACTACCAAATGCTGAGCTGCTTGCGATGAGTCTCTTCTCTGCTCTTCGTAGCATTGTGTTATTGTATTGGAGCATACATGTTTTATGCCACTTGGCCTGGTGGGCAACCATTGTCGCCTCAACACCTTGTCCTTCATCTAGTCTCTGTAACTGAACAGTTTTTGGCAGTTTTCCTAGTTCATCAAACTTGACCAAGTTTGCAGCCATTGTCGTGTATCCACTCCCAGGGTCTCGGCGTTTAGACAGTACTGGACAGACAAGTGACTCTGTTGTCTCCTCTTGGCATACAAGACACAGCTTCCAGTTTGTCTCAGGGGGTGATGTGGGAGTACGTTGCTCAAAAGTATCGACCAGTTGGAACTTCTTTGCCATGGCTGCAGTCTGGAACAACGCGTCTCTGATGTCAGGTGGTTCTGCTGCTGCTGCTGTAATCCACCACCAGTTGAATGGTTATCAAAGCCTCACCTGCAAAGACACAAAACACCACCATGTTACCACAAGCTTTTTCTATAACCTGGTAAAAGATTATCATAATGTGAAGTTTTCCCTTCATAACTTGGTCATTTGTGGACATAAATCAAGTGGTGAGAAGTTTTCGACATTGCTAGTGTCACGATTAAGGTTGATGACCTTGTACGCCACGAGTATAGAGGGGATAAACTTGGTAGGGGAGAAGGGGAGTTTAAAGTTGTTGTCGAGCATGAAAGATTAAATATCACGAGGAAGGTCGGTGGCCTTGTGCGCCACGAGTCTAGGGGGGTGAGCTTAGCAGGGGAAAACACGGTTTTTAACATTGTTGACGAGCGTGGATAGATACACACGACTCGCTTTAAACTAGTCGCGTGTGCAAAAACCTCGGGAGTATAAGTAGAGGAGAAGCTCGACACACGTGGTTCCCAAATTATTCGTTCCTAAAGGAAGACGCAGCGAGAAGTGGTCCGGGCGACAAGTGGAAGGTCGTGCCAGTGGGGACCAGAAGTGTTAGGTGTGTGAGGGATCCATGATGTTCACATTTATTTCCCAATAAGAAGAATTTATCGGTCCGGGCGACCAGTGGAAGGTCGTGCCATGGGGACCAGAAGTTGAGGAGTTCTGATGATAGGACGGGAACCCATCAGAAGCTCGTGAATCTACGATGGCGGGTGTGAACCGTCGGTGTGCTGTGTGTTTGCAAGTTGAAGAGTCTTGAGGACGGGATGATGAGAACCCCTCAAGGAACAAGTAATCTACGATGGCGGGTGTGAACTGTGTGTTCTTATTTGTGTGAAGCCAGGGGCGTCTGTTTCCCCTTTTATCGTCGAAATTAAAGATCTAGAAAGGATTGTGTGAACTCTGGAGAAGTGAAACTGCATCAACGAGGAGGGCAGCTGTTGACAGAGACTATTAAGTATACGTAGTTAAGTTTAGAGACAGAGGGATTATATCTAGATATGAAACGGGGAATAGATAATAGCCATGATCCCCAAGAGTAAATTTGAAATATCTCTGTTTTTGTGATTATGTATGTGATTATCATGAGTTGAATGTTTTGACATAAGTTTTGTCATGCATTTATAATTAAATATCGTTTAATTTAAATCTCATTCCGTGTGTCCGTTGATCGCTGGTCTGCTTGCTTGGCTTGTTAGCTGGGTTTGAAAGGTAAATAAGTTAGGTACTCATCACACACGTGGTCGTGACCATCTTCACGCACGTGATCGTGACAGCTAGTAATTGTTTAAAATGCAAATTTGTAAACCCTGTCAGTATAGAAATGAGGTGGTACCTCTTGGACCACCCCCGGTACTGAATGGACCACCCCCGGTACTGAATGGACCACCCCCGGTACCAGTGTATCAAAACGTATAGTGTATCAAAGTGTATCAAGCTCAACAAAACAAAAAAAGTTAAAAATGTCATACTTTTTCTCATGTAAACAAAGAACCCGGAAGTGTAAAGATAGCTGAGTGTAAAAGCAAACATTTCCAGTTGAAATTTGGAATTAAATACGTCTGAAAAAAATTTAATGCCAAAGTTCCATCCAGTACGAGGTCCGTTCTGTACCAGTCTCCCCTACCATGACTATCAAATAGCGGCCATTTTGAAAAATGGCCGCCAAATGTGCTACGGGGAGAATCTGGAATGCCTCCATATCCAAAATTGTTCAGAATGTATTAATCTACATGTGTGCCAATTTTGGTGCTTTTAGAACAATTTGAACAATCGGTTTCGTATTTTTTACTATGCCGCAGGACTAGTCACCAACGTGTTGTTGCTCTTACCTTATTAAAGTTCTGTACGAACAAAAGACAGACAAAAGAACAAAATAACGTATCAGAGATATCGCTACTTAACAAAAGAGATTTACACTCGACTCCAGCACTGATCAGTAGGCGACTGCCTACAGGACAGCTTAATTTGAAATTATAGCGTTTGCTTTGTCACCAGATGAAAATGGCAATTTCCCTGTCCATTTTCCCATTCCTCTCATACAAAAAAAAAAAAAAAAATGCATTGATAACTAACTGTGTCTTCTATTCTGTTGGCAGTTTACACAAATGTCTATGCAAGAATTCTACCTGGCTGTGCATTGTACGCTTGGCTGGATCAAATGTTCAGGGTGTCACCCAACTCGGTGCCAGTTCTTATGACAGTCAGTCATCGTTTTCCAATAAGTATGAATGTGAGATGAGAAACAGTACAACGCTGGAATGCCAGAAACTGAGGTCAAGTGAATATCTACAAAGATGCGAAGACAACAGAACCATGTGTGTTCCTCAAGTCATGTTTTCCGGGATTGGGTGTGAACAGGGAACAGTGTATATCTTATGGGACCCAACCCAAGTCATGTCCGTCGTCTACACCCACCCCTCGCTTATGTCAAGATTCATAACATGTGATCGTGGATGTGAAGATGACCAGAAAGGAGACAGGGCAAACGAGGAGGACGGTAGCGATGCTAGGATTTCTCCAGCCATCATTGCCTTTATGTTCTGTGTTGTAGTCATACCTTTCATCGGCTGTATCTTCCTTATAATTTTGCTTGTGTTAGAGAAACGTCTGGAAAAGACCAGAGCTCACTACCGATCTGTGGCCCACAGCGCTTCTGTCTATGGTACGCACATTGGCACAGTTGGAAAATTTCAGAAGACGAGGAGTCAAAATGATTTAAAAGCTTTCGTGTCGGAGTCGGCCAAAACGGAGCTAGATCGAGTCCAACTGCTCCACCAACTGATACCACCAGAAATAAACCCGGGGAGCCTGGCACTTTCCCAGCCGGTAACAACAACAACAACAACAACAACAATGTTGCCAATAGTAACAGAAAAGGAAAACACAAAATAAAAACTTTGAATCCAAATGATGAGGAAGCGACATATGAGTCCATTGGGGCATCATATTCTATACTCATACTCCATTTAGACGACGCTCTGAGATACATCCATCCCTACAACGCTTTGCAACCGCCAACTCAGGACCCTAAACTGAGATCTAGGATGCCCCTGCCAGCTCAGCCTATCAATGGGACTCTACCATATTATTCCACGCCGAACACAGATTATCAGAGCGGCCAGTACGTTCAATTCCTGGATGAAACACCGTTATCTCCACCTGTAAACAATTCAGGACATTTACAACCTGGCGTACCTCTATCGGCCATGGACAACGATGGACATAACCAGCCAGCATCTGCTACTCAAACACCTGCCAACTATTCTCCGGAAGCCCTGCAATCCCCACAGGCCAACCAGAACAACTACTTTGAACTAGAGAGAGTTGACAGTTCTGATGAAACATCACCAGAGCCCTACAGCCCAGATCCAACTCGGGCGGAAGGCAACGAGCAAAGGTCTTAGAGCAGTGTCACAGCTGGGCACAACGACACTAACAGATTCAATTACGGAGATCCCCGGGGGTGATGCCAACAATGCTGATTGGACAGTCCGTACAGCGGGTACAGGCATTGGTGGATCACAAAAAGCTTGAAGTCAAGCTGTAGTGCGCAAAACATGCTTGACCCTATTACATTTAGGCAGGAGTTACTGTCTGTAGCACCAAGGTGCCTGAAGTACAAGTTTCATCTTATAAATTCAGTGCCTGTGGCTGTTGACATGTAGAAACTCCAACAAAAGATACCTTTCTTGAAAAGTCAATGACCCGACCTTGGCAGTCAAGCGATAAACCAAACTGCCAATTTCATTCTAAATGGTTTATGACAGTAAATCCTCTTAGTATGACAAAGTTCTAACTCCCTTCCTTCAGCTTTTGAGAGATTGATGACTGAAGTTTCAGGTGACCATAGCTTCTGATGATACGATTTTTTGTTCTTTTTAGTAATATTTACAAATTACACACCAAATTCACTTGACACTTTGGCATACAATGGAGAAGACCTGTATGAGTAGTGTGTAGTGTGTAACTCAGTTCAGCCAAAAAGTGGAGATAGGACCTTGTCATTCTAAGGAGATGAGCAGTGGGGTTAAATTTGTCTGAACTTTACACCTTTATAAAGCATACGCTCCCGTTCCTCTTTCATTGAATTTGCTGTACATTTACCAGCGTGTAAATATTGTTTGTTTTGTGTTTTGGCTGTGTTTTTGTTTGTGTTTTTGTTGGGGGGTGGGGGGGAGGGGGGGTGGGGATGGGGAATAGAACTCAATTATATTGATGCCAACACCGAGTGGGAAGGTCGAATGCATTTATTGTACCACTTGTTTTACATTCCACATCTCTCGTAGCTTCATTTCATCTCTCGTAATTTTGATTTTCATCCTCATCATCATTATAAGCTCCTGTGTGTGTGTTTATGGTTTTTTAGCGAGTGTGTGTGTGTAAGTGTGTGTGTGTGTGTGTGTGTGTGATTATGCTATTGTCATCCATTTCGAGTCCATGGTCTACGGAACACCCAAGATGTAGCCTACTTTATAATTGATTTTGTCACAAGATACCTGACATTATTTCGCAATGATGTCATAATTAATATTATGTACATGTGTCCAGTCCCAGAGTTGTCAGCGATAGCAGGGCTTTAGAGTTCCATGAACCAAAGTTTGATTTTCAAGAGTATTTTTAACATAAGAGGAATACTTCATACGTGCTTTTTAAAATTATTTTTTAATCTATAAGAGAGATCTTATGTCCAGGGGTGAGGATTCCTCATAATCAAATAATCAGTGATTACCCTTGGAATATTAATTCTAGAATTACTGCGCTTTTCAGATCGAGCCCAACTCCAAGTCCATTTAGTCAGTTCAGCATTCTGTTCTACTTCGCTATTTGCGCTTGTTATAGACCAACACGCATCACCGAAAAGCACCTTTATAGGACCTACACCTTATGAACTAGTCCATAACCAGTGATTAACAAAGACGGAGAAGACTTGGCTACACCCAGAAGCTAGCTTGAGCATAGCCTGTATTCGCCGAAGTGGCCCCGCAGAAAGCATAATAGTGGGGATAAAAATAGGATTAAAATCAAAGTTTGACCTGATTTTACCTAGCTTTATGCATGTTTTTCACTATGCGGTCATTTTCATCCTAATCGAAAGGCAAAGAGTAGAATGAAAGAGTTTGTGCGAATTCTTTGTTTTGTTTGAGGTAATCTAAGAATAATTTACTCTACGCACAGCAATTGCTATCAAGGCATAATAATATAGTCTAGATCTAGGTAAAACTGTGACCAAAATCAGTCGAACGTATCGAGAACATCAATCCACTGGATAGGTCGATCGAACCTATACCACAACGGCAGATAGTCATTTCTCCGAGATCGCTGCAAATTGTTGTGTCACAGTGATGCCACTTAACTAATGGGGCCTTTTCGAGAAACTTTATGAGATGGTAGAATAACAAAATCTCTGCCTATGAATATGACAAAGAAAACTTGCCGTTTAAATAATATTTTTTAAAAATGTATGAAAAATGTGCCTGTTAGTGTGAATGAAAGTTATCTACAGATTAGTTTAGCTTGTAATTGCTGCATTCCTGTCCTTGACAAAAATATTCCGCGCGGGAAGGAACTCTTTAGATTTTTGCAATGCATCGCACCCGTTTCATTGTTTTAGTCGCATGTATGCATTTCTATGTGAATGTGATGTAGCGAGACGTCCAAATAAGTAATATATTAAGGAACTTGCTAGCTTAAATTATGATTACCCTCTGCAGTGGGCCACGCTTCGCCCCTGCTTATGGCATAATTACATACATATTGATATTGGATATTATTATATGTATTGATATATTGATATATAAAATAAATATTGAAATAATCCCGCATCTTTGTCTTGGTGTATTTCTGTGCAGTATTTGGTTATTGTAAAGATATCAGACAAATCATGTCGGTAAACCGTCCTTTTTACCAGCTTTCATGCGTGTTGCTGTCGTAGATTTCATAACTCATCAGCTGTTGATAAGTGTTGTGAAAGGGTTGTCAAAACAACAACAACAACAACAACAACAACAAAAATAACAACAACAACAACAACAAAAATAACAACAACAACAACAACAACAAAAATAACAACAACAACAACAACAAAAACAACAACAACAACAACAACAACAAAAATAACAACAACAACAACAAAAATAACAACAACACAAACAACAACAACAAAAACAACAACAACAAAAATAACAACAACAAAAATAACAACAACAAAAATAACAACAACAGAAATAACAACAACAAAAATAACAACAACAAAAATAAAAACAACAAAAACAACAACAACAAAAACAACAACAACAAAAATAACAACAACAAAAATAACAACAACAAAAATAACAACAACAAAAACAACAACAACAACAACAAAAATAACAAAAATAACAACAACAAAAACAACAACAACAAAAACAACAACAACGACAACAAAAACAACAACAACAAAAACAACAACAACAAAAACAACAACAACAAAATAACAACAACAAAAATAACAACAACAAAAATAACAACAACAAAAATAACAACAACAAAAATAACAACAACAAAAACAACAACAACAAAAATAACAACAACAAAATAAACAACAACAACAACAAAAGTAACAACAACAACAACAAAAATAACAACAACACAAACAACAACAACAAAAACAACAACAACAAAAATAACAACAACAAAAATAACAACAACAAAAATAACAACAACAGAAATAACAACAACAAAAATAACAACAACAAAAATAAAAACAACAAAAACAACAACAACAAAAACAACAACAACAAAAATAACAACAACAAAAATAACAACAACAAAAATAACAACAACAAAAACAACAACAACAACATCAAAAATAACAAAAATAACAACAACAAAAACAACAACAACAAAAACAACAACAACGACAACAAAAACAACAACAACAAAAACAACAACAACAAAAACAACAACAACAAAATAACAACAACAAAAATAACAACAACAAAAATAACAACAACAAAAACAACAAAAACAAAAATAACAATAACAAAAATAACAACAACAACAACAAAAATAACAACAATAAAAATATCAACAACAAAAACAACAACAGCAAAAACAACAACAACAACAAAAATAACAACAACAAAAACAACAACAACAAAAATAACAACACCAAAAATAACAACAACAAAAATAACAACAACAACAACAAAAATAACAACAACAAAAACAACAACAACAAAAATAACAACAACAAAAATAACAACAACAAAAACAACAACAACAAAAATAACAACAACAAAAACAACAACAACAAAAATAACAACAACAAAAACAACAACAACAAAAATAACAACAACAAAAATAACAACAACAAAAATAACAACAAAAATAACAACAACAAAAATAACAACACCAAAAACAACAACAAAAACAACAACAACAAAAATAACAACAACAAAAATAACAACAAAAACAACAACAACAAAAACAACAACAACAAAAACAACAACAAAAATAACAACAACAAAAATAACAACAACAAAAATAACAACAACAAAAACAACAACAACAAAAATAACAACAACAACAACAAAAATAACAACAACGATAAACAATTCGTCGGGGGGGCGGGGAGGGGGGCGAGAGAGACATTAGTAAAGCTGGCACGGCTGTGAAGTGAACAACTTTATCAACATAATTAAGGTGAGTTCAAGAACAGAAACTGTACAGGCCAGTGCTTCTCACCTGTCTGTGGGTTTTGTTTTTTTATTGGGGGGGGGGGGGTGGGGGGGGTAATTTTGATTTGCTTGTGGGGGAGGGGGGGGCGAAAACGATGAAAAGGGGGGAGGGTGAATTTGGAGCGGGTAGATGGTGAAAACATGAATGGGGGCGATTTGGGGGCAAATAAAGGCAACTCTTGATTTGTAATAAATAATCTACACGCTTATTTGCCATTAATAAGGCTTTGAAAAACTTAACATAATTTGTGTGTATATGTGGGGGAAGGGGGGGGGGGAATGATGAATGATACTTTGGAGCATAAAGGGGTGATTGTCTGAAAAGCATTGAGAACCGCTGGGATAAGGCCCGTCCTAGTGTAAAGGATGAAACAGACCAAACTGGTGTAGGCCCCAGACGGTGTGGCCCGGCGTCCATGAATAAATGCTTCACATGAACACAACAGGCACTGCCCACCCACACCGTGACCCACAGTGATGCAGTGCACAGCGCCTGTCGTGCTGGCGTGAAGAACTATTGTACGAGCGGAGAGTCAGCGGTCTTGTGCCTACACCAGGATTGGTCTGTTTCACGCCTAAAGACTTCATTTGATACTTCGCGATGTGCAATGTTGATGTGTTGTAGTCAAGACATGAACAGACCTGGCACATTCCATCTGAACAAACACATAAAATAGAAAGAAAATGAATTTTTTTTTTTAATGTGGTGCGACAAAACAAGGCAAACAACTAGGGCCACAGACCTACACACAAGACAGCCGTTGTGAACACAATGAACTCCTCTGGGTGAAACATCTGTAACATTCTCAGTAACAAAGTTGTGACAACTTGTGTCTGACACTAATACTAAGATAACAATGACCATGTAAATTGTCATTGAGAAATGTGTTAATGTTATGATAGTTTTATCACCGCCTTTAGCGTCTTTACAGACGGTCTTAGCAGCTAGAATATTCACTTTCACTTTGACTGACAGATTCTCTCGTGGCTTATTCTACCAATGTTTGACCCGAGAGTGCGATGGCAGTGATTGCAGGTCAGTCTTTTGGGTTCACTTTGGCGAGTGTTTTCATTCCGCCTCTGTCGTTTTGTCAGGTATGTTTCTTTTGCCTTGAAGTCTATTGCGAGCGTGCCACTGCGCAATTTTTGTCTCCATCTGCTTCGATCATTTGCAAGGTTCTCCCATTCATTGGGGTCGATGTTGAATGCTTTCATCGTGACCTTGCAAGTGTCTTTGAATCGCAGATGTGGCCTACCTCTGGGTCGGTTGCCAGTAGCAAGTTCCCCGTAGAGAATTTGTCTGGGGATGCGATCATTTTCCATACGGTGGAGATGTCCAAGCCACCGCAGTCTTTTTTTGCCTAGGAGAGCCTGAGTTGATGGAATGTTGGCTCGGCTCAGAACTTCGATATTTGAGATCCTGTCTTGCCACTTGATCTTGAGAATTTTGCGTAGGCAGCGCAGGTGGAAGGAGTTGAGGGATCTTTCATGTTTGGAGTAGGTGGTCCATGTCTCTGAGCCATACAGCAGGGTGCTTAGGACGCAAGTTTGGTACACGAGTACCTTTGTTTTGATGGTCAGCTTGCTATTGTTCCACACCCTTTTTGAGAGTTTGCCAAAAGCTGTGGCCGCCTTTCCTATTCTGGCATTTATTTCAGTTGTTATGTCTGTGCTACCACTGATGGTTGAGCCTAGGTAGCAGAATTTTCCCACTTGCTCCAGAGGAGAGCCATTCAGCATGATTGGGTTGGGGTTTCTCAAGCCTTGTGTCAAAACTACAGTTTTTGAGACACTGATCCTTAGCATGAATTTGTCACAGGCTTTGGCAAGGCTATTGATGAGAGCCTGGAGCGTGGTTTCATCGTGGGCCACGATTGCAGCATCATCTGCGAAGAGGAGCTCTTGTAACATAATATGCTCTGTACGAGATTTTGCTTTTAGTCTGGCAACATTAAAAATGGAGCCGTCCACTCTGGTGTTAATAAGTACTCCACCTGAACATTGACCAAAGGCATTCTTGAGTAGGGCTGCAAAATATATACCAAATAAGGTAGGAGCAAGAACACATCCCTGCTTCACACCGCTGTTTACAGCAAATGAATTGGATGTGCAGCCTTCAAAGTTGACACATGCCCTCATGTCAGTGTGGAAGGATGCAATAAGTTTTAGCAATGTTGGTGGACAGCCTATGGATTTAAGGACTGCATACAGGCCAGATCGGCTTACGGTGTCGAAAGCCTTTGTTAGGTCCACAAAGCATGTTATAAGCGGCCTGTTTTGTTCTTTACATTTTTCTTGGATTTGCCGAAGTGCAAATATCATGTCAATAGTTGATCGTTTGCTTCGAAAGCCACATTGTGTTTCTGGTAAGACTTTTTCCGCCAGTTGTTGAAGGCGGCAGAGGATGACGCGAGCAAAAGCCTTTCCAGTAATGCTGAGGAGGGATATGCCTCGATAGTTGTTGCAGTCGCCTTTGTCTCCTTTGTTCTTGTAAAGTGTGACAATTTTGGCGTCTCTCATATCATGTGGTATCACGCCTTCTTTCCAACACTGCAGTAACAGATTATACAGGTGTGGTAATAGTGGGCCTTTTAGGTCTTTTAATACCTCTGCAGGAATGTTGTCACTTCCTGTGGCTTTTCCAGCAGACAGGTGGTCGATTGCATTGGAAAGCTCGACTAAGGAAGGTTCAGCGTCAAGTTCGGCCATTATTGGCAGTTTTTGGAGGTGTTCCTCAAAATCTGGTGGAATATTTTTCTCAGTTGAATACAACAGAGAGTAATGCTCTACCCACCTATTCAGTTGTTCATTTTTATCTGTGATGGGTTCACCATTTACAGACTTAAGTGGGGCGCTTTTGGTGATGATTGGCCCAAGAGCTACTTTCATCTGACTAAAGGCGGTTTTCATATCTCCCTTTTCATTTGCCTCTTGTATGCTGTTACACAAGTCTGTCCAGTATTTGTTGGCGCAACGTCTTACCTCCAGCTGAAGTTTAGCTTTTGCATTTTTCAAACAAGTTTTTGTACTCTGATTGCAATTTTTGTTATACTCATTGAAAGCAGATTTCTTTTGCTCAATGAGAGGTAGGAGAATTTCGCTGTTCTGGGCTACCCAGTCGTTGTTTGAAACTTTATGCTGTCCAAAAGACTTGATGGCACAGTCATGAATTTTTGAACTGAGAGTGTTCCATGTTTCATCTACCGAGTCACATTGGCTGACATTATCCATGCTTTCAGCAAATAACTTTTCAAATGACTTTCTATTTGATTCATCTCTGATTGCTGTTACATTGATCTTAGGGATTGAAGGGGCTTTTGATCTGTATATTTTCTTGGCCGAAATTTTGATTTTGCTGACTACCAGTGCATGGTCGGTGTCACAGTCAGCACTGTGGAGGGAACGAGTTATTTTTATACAGCCCAAACTCTTCCTCCTTGAGAGAATAAGATCTAATTGATGCCAATGGCCAGACCTGGGATGGCGCCATGATGTTCTTTGGCATCTCTTAAGGTCAAAGTACGTGTTTGTAACACATAATGAGTTTACGGAGCATAGCTCCAGAAGGCGCTGCCCGTTTTCGTTGATGTTGCCAATGCCGAAGTGCCCAATGCACTTTGGCCATGCGGAGTGATCTGCTCCCACTCGAGCGTTAAAGTCACCCAGAATTAGCAGGCCTTCGGTGAGAGGGATGTTGTGGAGAGTCCTCTGCAATGCCTCGTAGAAAATGTCTTTGGTTTCGTCAGAGGAGGTAAGTGTTGGGGCATAGACACAGATAATGTTGGTAAAACCAGACCGGGTGTTCAGTCTGAGTGTCATGATGCGTTCTGACACTCCAATTGGAGTTGCGATCGAATTGATAAGGGAGTTTTTTACGGCGAAGCCCACGCCGTGGATTCTCGGCTGTTCGCTGCTAAGGCCCTGCCAGAAGAAGGTGTAGTTTTCTTCTTTGACTGACCCGGAGTCGGGAAGTCGAGTTTCTTGAAGGGCAGCGATGTCGATGTTTAGTAGCTGAAGTTCTCGATCAATAATTTGGGATTTCCTGATGGAGTCAATATCAGTGAGATCTTGATGTTGCAAGCCTGGGCGCATTGTTCTGACGTTCCAGGTACCAAGTTTTAGTATTTTTCTGTTTTTGCCAGGTGCACACTTTACGTCAGCTTTTCGACTTTTGGTCTAGCTCCAACCACCTTATGAAGCAGGCTGACGTGGCGGAACAACACCCAACTGCCTGGGGGCTGCCCAGGTTACGGCGGGCGGTAGTTGATCAATGCAGCTGAAAAGCCGCTCCCACCGACAGAGGGGACCCCTGGCGCTCATCCGTACGCCAAATGGATTGAGCTTATCACCGGTAACTGCCACCTCCCGTGTTGTGCCCATCCGTAACGGATGGCTGGAGTGTCCTCTCCAAATCGGAAATGGGTGGGCTTATAGAGGAGAGACAGACGCTTGCCAAGCCCGAGCAAACGCCTCCTCGTTTTGCTGCCTTGCCTGGGCTATTTTTAAGAGATGGTGCTTTGCCCAGAGGCACCACCCCTCTCTCTGCCATTCTAGTTAAACCCAAGGGAGAGACCAGGTCAATACATTTGGAACTAGTCCGGCTGCAGGAGATGCTGGAAGCCAGTTTGATGCAGTTCTCCCTGACAACCACCTTCGGGTCTCCACTCCTGATTTTCTGTCTGGGTTTACTCCCATAGCCTTTGCTATCATAGCAACACACAAGGCAGTGTGGTATTTGTATTCAGGGTTACCTTCCCCTAGTCTTCCTCTCTCCCGAGATGACCCACAAGACAGTGGGGGTGACAGTAGCAGGCTGTATTGTGTACTGTCATACATATAGTTTTATCAAATGAGTTGGGGGGAAAAAACAGAAAGAAAAGGTGACACGGTGGTCTAGAGGCAAGGTACTCGCCTCTCATGACGAAGGTACCGGGTTCAAATCCTGGTCGGTGTAGGCATGTTGGAATTTTTGGATTCTTCTCACATTTTCTTGTCCCTGATCCTACGGTAGGTAGGGTGGAGCACTTAGTCTTCTCGGATGAGCACGAAAAATTCGGAGGGTCCGTGTGCATGGTTGCGCACGTTAAAGATACATTGGCAGTTGGAAATCGAGAAGAGCAGGCCGAACAGGCCACGGCAAAATTAAATTACATCTTATCCCTACCATTCCCCCCCCCCCCCCCAACAAAACAAAACAAAACAAAAACGCCGACCTGCCATGCAATGTGACGACGACGTGTCTGCTCCAGTTGTAACTGGGCTACAATGACACAAAGGCAAATTTACCAAATGGGATTAAAGAAGTAAAAGTGGTATGCGGGTCTCCGTCTGTAATTGCACTTAAAAATGAGTGGTAGACATTGCTTGCCGGACGACGACATTTTCGGAACCTCCGCACAGTAGCACAATCACTGAATCCGATTTCATGCTGGAGCTTTACCGGCAAATTGACGCTTAACTGTGGAATAATCTCAGCTCTGACTTTTAGGACAGCACCATTTTGATACCTGTCAGTACCAAGTGTTTGATCGCTTTACAACCTCATCTGTAGTAGGGGAATTTTGTTTTTATAGTTCTTGCCGTACTGACTTCATCTGTGAAATCATTAACATGGTTATCTATCTATCTATCTATCTATCTATCTATCTATCTATCTATCTATCTATCTATCTATCTATCTATCTATCTATCTATCTATCTATCTATCTGTGTCTTGCTGTCTGCCTGTCTGTCTGTCCATCTGTATGTCTGTCTATCTATCTATCTAGCTCTGGAATATGAATGGGGTAGGATGTGTTTCTGTATGTGTGAGAGAGAGAGAGAGAGAGAATGAGAGAGAAAGGCGCGGGGGGGGGGGGGAGGAAAAAAGAAAATCGATAGCTCCAGTTCCAATTTGATCGTAAGGAGACATGCTCAACTCCAGTTTCAAGCCAAACTAACTTTTCCTTCTGAACTCAGATGTTGGTCTGGCTCTCTCTCTCTCTCTCTATCTCTCTCTCTCTCGGCTTCTGATCTGATCAAACCTCTGGCTCACGAGACTTCTCCACGTGACTACTAAACAAGTGAGCATTTCCCTGGGACCTGACAAAAGAGAGCAATCTTCTCCCGCTTCCGCTGTGGCCCGTCAAGAAGTGTCAGGACTTTGTCATCGCTAGTTTTATTACGGATTTCGCCGAATGAAATAGTCGTGGGTGGTTTTTCGCTCACACAAGGTATTACGTCATGGACCAGTGATATCCGGACTCGCAGGGCACTTTTCTTCCCTTGCGATCCCAGATTCAGAACCCAGTTAAGGCTGTGCGTCCACTGGACTATTTTTGCTTGTGGCAAGCAGACAAGGTATGACCTAATTCGTGTTTCTTGGCAAGCGTACGCCCCCAAACTGTCTCTCTGTCGGTTGATCTTATGAACCCAACATAAAGGCTACCTTTTCTGTACTACCTGTATGTCACATTAAGTATGATCAGCTGATGGATCGCAAAGTTACTTTATGTGGTTTAATATCGCGCAAACCAAGCGTACCCTTAATCCAATAACTTGTCCCAAGTAACCGGGTTTAAGGGGAAACAATCACTAAAATATATGTGCGTCCATAGTAAAATATTTGTTAAGTCCCCTGAAGACCGGGATGACGACCTTCCATTATTTTTTTTATTTTTTTTTATATTCCTTCATATAGTGGCAAGGCATAATGACAAAATGAGTGAGGATTATGGTCGTATTGCTGACGATGGTGACGATGACTATGGCCAGACCTGCTATGTTATTTCATGTGAATTATTCTTTATTTGATGTGCAACGAAGCGGAAAGACTTGGAATTATGTAAAGAGGCTGGCCCATGATAGAGAGGGATGGAAAGTGTTTGTTGGTGGCCTATACCCTGATCCAGGGTGAGAAAGGCAATGATGATGATTACTCCACATTCAATCACGTAACAAGAAAATACTTATCAATCCAAAATACTGAAAAAAGAAAAGAAAAAAAAAGTACGTCCTCAATTCCTCCTCCCCTTTCCCCTAAATAACTGACTTCTTTGGCTTTGCTTCTTCCGCTTCCTCTTTAATATCGCAATGCCCCCCCCCCCCCTCGTCCCCGCTATTCTCTAGGAGCTGCAGGAATTGAAGACCTACAGACAGATGATGGACCCTCTACGTCGTTCCGCTGTGTCTGCATCTTTTGCTTTTCTCCTGAAATTCCACCAGAAAGTATGTATTCATGGAGAGATCTCACTTCCGCCAAATCGAGAAACTCGGTCTCTGGGGTAATAAGAATTGAAAGAGACCGCCTTCACCAAAGTTAGTGTGCATATCTGTTTATACTGTGATTTGTTCATATTTTTGGGCTGATTGAAACTATTTAGAGCCGTTTGTAAGCTCTTTTTCCCGGTGGAAATGCACAAACAGGTATTATTTACCACAGCGACCTACTTTCCGCTCCATGCTAACAGCGGTTTCGCGGCTTCTCTCGTGTCTCGCAGTGCAAATCGACCAATAGTGAAACCTCTCTATACATACATACTCTCTGGTTCCATGCAGCTTGTTACGTGGATCCCCGGTGCAACTTCTCCTTCCTTAGGGATTTGTGAAATTTTGATTGATCAGATTGGGAGAATCAAGCTAAGGTAGCGCCCCCCCCCCCCCACCCAAAAAAAATAAAGGCGCGCCAAGTGGCCGATATCGCGCCGACGTGCCGTCAAACCCAGGCTAAACTGTCAAAACTGTAGCTTGTCATCTCAGCCAACCACACCCCCCCCCCCCGGGGCCCACCCCCCAAATAAGAGTGAATATCTGTTGTGAAATAGCGGTACCCAGCCTACGTGTTACGTTGCCATTCCGATTCTCCACGTGGGATGTGGTCGATTCCATTACTTTTGTTTTTCTCTACACGTCATTGTCTATTGCAGTGATTCTCATACGGATAGCTCTTGGCACCCAAAGGAAGAATTTCAAATCTAATGAGGGGAATTTAAGCCAGGGGCGGATTTGGGGCGGAATTGAGGGCAGTGAACCGCTAGAAGTAAAGACCTAAACACCAGGGGCGGTACTGAGGGCGGTGAACTGCTAGAAGTAAAGACCTAAACACCAGGGGCGGTGCTGAGGGCGGTGAACTGCTAGAAGTAAAGACCTAAACACCAGGGGCGGTACTGAGGGCGGTGAACTGCTAGAAGTAAAGACCTAAACACCAGGGGCGGTACTGAGGGCGGTGAACTGCTAGAAGTAAAGACCTAAACACCAGGGGCGGTACTGAGGGCGGTGAACCGCTAGAAGTAAAGACCTAAACACCAGGGGCGGAATTGAGGGCGGTGAACTGCTAGAAGTAAAGACCTAAACACCAGGGGCGGAAATTCAGTCATAGGAGAAACTACGGAAGAGATATAGCATTCTTATTTATTAATTAAAAAGTGATGAATGTAATTGTGAGTTAAATAACCCTCATAAATATTTAACCGGCGAGTCATGTGACTGTAGCCGTTGAAGAAAAACTGATAGTTTTTGTAGCAAATTATTTCATTATTGTGAATTATCGATGGCTATATCATAACTTCCTATTTCATTTTATGGTCATTTCCCTTGGGGTTCGTGTGATTCTGAACGCAATACAATATCGATTGTAGCTTGATACATTTTGTAAAGGTGTTGGACATTTTTTCATTCATACTTGTAAAATATTCCTGCAGTCCCACGTAATAACAGTATATCTCTGACCAGCCATTTCCTCTTTGCTTAGTTTATGCATTATTTTTTTTCCTGAAAATTGCATCTTTAATTTTCCACCAAATTTTCGATCATTTAAAAGAGAAATCTTGCTGTGTTCTACATATCTTTTTGTCCTGGGATTTCTCTCTTCTCTGTCTGAGCCTGTAACGAGATTATTCTAAGCTTACAAATTTTCTGTTGGGCAATATCTGTGATTGTAGTAACATACAGGATATCAGCATTAAGATATTACAAATACTCTACTTCCTACTGCCAAAAGAAAGTTGAAACAATGGTCTTTTTTGGTTACACTTTGAAACTTGGTTCTGTTATCAATATTGTGCCCGTGGATGAGAGAGTGGGCCAGTTCCAATCAAGGGAAATCTGAGTTCAGAATTTTGAACAGGTGGCTAAGAAAGAGTTAAAGGCTCCAAATACATATAGTTGTTTGTTGTTGGGTTTTTTTTTTCTCGGGGGGTGAGGGGGTGGGGGCAGGGGAAGTCCTTCATACCACTGAAATAGAAGATCCTGTATACACCCACATAGAAGATTATCTCAGTTTCCAACAAAAGTGGGATTCACCATTTTTTATTAGTGGGCATTGTTGTATAAAAGTATATAAATATAAATATAAGCATATATACACGTATTTTATTTCCACAAATTTATCTCTTCTCGTTCTCTAGTTCTGGTGCAGATCTGTACGTTCTCTCTCTCTCGTAGCCAATCTGTACCTTTTTCATCCTGCCCTTTTCCTCGACAATGCCAGCTAAACAAACAAAACACGCACACAAAAAATGTGTAAAATTAATAGAATAACTCAGAAGCTGAGTCCTGTCAGACACAGTCAAATGCTGACAAACAAGAAACTGCACGCCATAATTTCCTACTTTTTCTTAGTAAATCCGGGGAGACCCAATCCTACTAAGCCCCGTCAGACACACTCAACTTCTGCCATTGTTTCTTTGGTGTACATTTTGCTGGCAGCACCTGACTGTGTCTGACCTGGCTTAGTACGATAGTTCCCTACGGATGGCAAACGCTTCTACCCATGTATCTACTTTGAGTGAAGGGTTACCTGGACAACTGACACACAGAGAACCAAAGTTAAGATCAAGATTAAAGACACATAATATAATCCAAAATATTCTTTTATTCTGTTTCGATTATATAAAACGATAAGAAAAAAAGGTTTCATTAAAACACGATGTGGATCTGACAATATACAATTTAAAAAATTGTACAAACCTGATCATTAATTTGAATAGAGTAAACATTGTCAGACTGAAATCACTACTGTAACCGCCATAGTCTTCTCTCTCCACTCACTCTCTCTCTCTCTCGCCTTCTTTCTACCCGTCCCCCCGCACCCCCTCTCTCTCTCTTTCTCATTTGCTGTCTATCTCCTTTCTCACGCTTTCTCTCTCTCTTTCTCTCAAGGTCTCCCTCACTATCTCCCCCCCCCCCCCAATCTCTTTCTCTCTGTGTTTCTGCCCTCCTCTGTTTCTTCTTCACTATTTCCCAATGTCTCTCCTTCTATCTATCCTCCCCTCTCTCCTCTCTTTCTACCCCCTCTCTCTAGATCTCGTTTTTTCTCTCTCTCTCTCTCTCACACACACACACACATTCACTCTTTCACACACACTGTATTTCATTCCTTCCTACACCAACCTAAGTCAACACTTTAATACTCATGCATGAGCTGCCTTGGGTAAAAATCCAGTATATATGTATAACTATTAAAAGTAGTCAAAAATTAACTGCCAAAAAAAAGTCAAAGATATATGGATAAAAAAATATTTATCACTAAAAAAAACCCAACAAACTCTTGATTGGCCAAGTACGAGTACTAGTGGTCCAGGTATCTTCAAGTGCCGGATCTAGAACAGATATCAACGATCATGGTTCACCACTCATTCCACGGCTCGGATGCTCTCAAAGAGCCATTATTGTCCTGGTTTTTCCCTGCCGCCCATCTGTTCAAAGTCTCTAAACATATTATTCTTGGTCTACCTCTGCTTTTTTCCCCTCTATTTTTTAAGTCAGACCTTTGTGTCGATTCAGGTGTCCCATGAACTGCAATTGTCTTCTCCTAATTGTTTTTATTAGTGATCGCTCCGTAATGGCGCCTTTCATCACCATTTCATTCGATTTCCTTTCCTTCCATGAAATATTCAGAAGTCTCCTTAAAAACTATATTTCCGTTGCCTCTGGCTTGCTTTCCATGTCCTTATTTAATGTCCAGCATTCACATCCGTACAGGAGGGTTGACCACACATAGCTCTTCAAAACCCTCATTTTTGTTGACACTGAGATGTTTCTGTTCTTTAGGATTGAGATCATTTCAATAAAGCCATCTTTAAGCATCGCAGTTCTTCCATTTTTTTTTAATTTCTGTTGTAGATTTGCCATCGAATGTAACTGTATAAATATTTAAACTCTTGAACTTGTTTAATCTTCTCACCTTTACTTATGAGATTACAGATAGGGTTTACCACCTTTTTAGATACTGTCATGCATTCTATTTTCCTGATATTTAAGGATAACTCCTTACTTTCACTTTCAGTCACCACAGTATCCAGAAGCAATTGAAGATCTATTTCTGAACCTGCCATTAAGATTGTGTCGTCCAGATATAAAACATGATAAATGATCTACATAAATGATAAATACACATAAGCCAAACTAGGAGCTTAGTCTGTCTGCACCCCTCCTCAACCCCTCAACATTTGACAAATGTAAAAAGATCTTAAGGAATGATACAGATCTAGGCTGTTGTAGGCACCTGGGTGGTGGCTCGCCGCCCAGAAATGTTGCTTCACACTAACGCAATAGACACTGCCCACGCTGCGACCGAGCGGGATGCAGAGGGCAATACCTATTGTGCTATTGTGAAGCAAAGTCTATGGGCTGCCGGGGACTAGTCTGGGTACCACACCAGCTTTTGTCTGTTTCACCCCTAAGATGGACACACTTGCAGTTCACCCATCCTTGTTTTTAAAGACGATCACAACTGATAAAAATAGACAAAGGTTGTGTTCTGTGTACAGTGAATAGGTTCTGAGGATAATATGGCTTCAATACAAAGAAATGAATTATAAATGTTGCCACCGCCAAACTCCACAGCTCTGTCGAAATCAGAGAGTTACGGCACTAGAGGTGATGGACGTAGATGGTGGCAAAGTCAAGTATGGCATATGATTTGGTCATTTATTCCACAAATCATACATTCTTGTCTGGACGTTTCTTGAGAAAATCAGTCAATCTGTTCACAGCTGAAATAAAATAAAATGAATAAAACATAAACAAAAGTAAATAAATCAACCCAACCTTAGCTCTTGTTTCTTCTGTCTCTATTTTGTGAAGAACTCGAGATCTTTTGAAAGATTTAGGCCTATAACAAATGGACACTTTGACACTTGTTTAAAATGGTTGCGGCACTTATCCAGCGGTTTCAGCGTTCCGAGTTATTCTGACTTCTTATCATAAGAACCACAGCCGGAAACGTTTAACGTCGAATTTCTCAGTTATGCAAGAAATGAAGCTGGAACAAACAAGAAGTAATGTCACGGCAAAACAAAACAAAAAAAAAGTATAACACAGACCTGTCAGACGTGTCAGACCTGTCAGACGTGTCAGACGTGTCAGAAGCATCGCGGTCATTCAGTCTAACGATATGATGTTTCTAAACCAACGTCTGTCACTTTTTATAACGATCTATCATGGGCATCGGCGACTCAGCCTAACAGTCTGAATTATTCTCTGCGATCTCTCCTCGCGCTCTGAATGGGACGTCTGTCACCAAACTAACGATCTGATCGAGACCAGATCTGAATCTGTCACTTTTTTCTACGATCTGAATTTACACCAAAAATGCAGATTTTCTAATCGAGAGTATGTGAACACACTTTGAAAGCAATACGAAGGGCCTATGCTTCCATTTCTACCCAGGCTTCTGTTTTCAGACTGAAATTCGAAGCTAAAACCCAGATTTTCTTGAAATTGAATCTTTATTCAGTTCATTAGAAAAGTGTCCGACAAAGTTTGGAATGTGACAAAGGTACAATAAATTAAATTTCTTCATCATCATCATTGCCTTTCTCACCCTGGATCAGGGTATAGGCCACCAACAAACACTTTCCATCCCTCTCTATCATGGGCCAGCCTCTTTACATTATTCCAAGTCTTTCCGCTTTGTTGCACATCATTTTCTCTGGCTCTTCTCCACGTTCCGCGCGGCCTTCCTCTTGATCTCTTGCCCTGGGGATTCCAGTCCAATACCTTCTTCGTGATGCTGTTTCCTGGCCTCCTGAGAGTGTGGCCGATCCATCTCCATCGCCTCCTACCAATTTCCTCTCTGACTGAGTTCTGTCTTGTTCTTTTCCATACAATTTCATTGCTGACCTTGTCTGTCCATCTGATCTTAAGTAGCTTCCTCAAACATCTGTTGATGAAAACTTGGATTCTCTTTATGCAGGCCTGGGACGCATTCCAAGTCTCACATCCATACAACAGGACTGACTTCACGTTCGAGTTGAATATCCTCAGCTTTATTTTTAGAGATATATCCTTGGTTCTCCAAATCTTGCTTAAGGATGTGAAAGCTGCCTGTGCCTTTCCAATTCGTGCTTTGACTTCTGCCTCTGTTCCTCCCTTATTGTCAATGATACTACCAAGATAGCAGAAGGACTCTACATCTTCCAGTGGTTGATCTCCTACTGTGACTTGTTCGCTTAGGGGTGCAACAATTTTTAGGACCTTCGACTTCGCGGGATGTATCCTCAATCCAATAGATTCTGAAATTTTGTTTAGAGCTGTAGTCTTTGCTTGCATCTGGTCGTGTGTGTGCGACAATAGTGCCAAGTCATCTGCAAAATCTAGATCGTCCAGCTGTGTCCATGGGGTCCATTGTATGCCATTTCTTCCTCCACTGGTGGTTTCTTTCATAAGCCAATCAATCACCAGGATAAACAGAAATGGGGACAGCAAACAACCCTGCCTAACACCTGTCTTGATATCAAAGCTGTCAGTAAGCTCACCATCATGTACGACTCTGCAACTTGTCCCCTCGTACATGCTCTTGATAAGATTCACCATCTTCTCTGGGATTCCATAATGTCTCAATATTCTCCACAGTGTTTCTCTATCGATGCTATCAAAGGCCTTCTCGTAGTCAAGGAAGTTCACTATCAGTTGGGAGTTCCACTCTAGCGACTGCTCTACTATGATTCTCATCGTGGCGATCTGGTCGGTGGTTGATCGATTACTCCTGAAACCAGCTTGCTCCTCGCGAAGTTTTTGGTCTGTTGCATTCTGTATCCGCTTGAGAATAATCCGATTGAAAACCTTTCCTGGGATGGAGAGAAGTGTGATTCCTCTGTAGTTACTACAATTGCTGAGGTCCCCTTTTTTTGGGAGCTTCACGAGGTGTCCTTCCTTCCAGTCCTTTGGAAACTTGCCTCCGATCCAAATCCTCGAGAATAGTGAGTGCAGACCCTCTGCAGCCCCAGCAGCATCTGCCTTCAGCGCCTCTGGTGGGATCTGGTCTGGTCCAGCTGCCTTGCCTCGATTTAACTGCTTTATGGCATCATTAATCTCTGCTTTAGTCGGAGGGTCGCAACTGATCGGTAAATCATTTCTTGCGGGTAGAATGTCGGGTGGGTTGCTTGGTGGAGGTCTGTTCAAGAGGCTGTTAAAATGTTCTATCCATCTTTTTGCCTGAGCTTCCTTTCCAAAAATAGCCTTCCTGTTGTAATCCTTGACAGGAACTTCAGGTTTTCCATATTTTCCAGCAAGAGTCTTTGTAGTCTGGTAGAGGATCCTCATGTGTCCTCCTGTTGCTGCCTTCTCTGCTTTCTCTGCTAACATTCCTATGAACTCCTCTTTGTCTTTTTTAATTGATTTTTTGACCTCTTTAGCTGATGCTCGGTACTCTTCCTGGTTACCAACTCTTGAGCTTCTTGTACGACTTGCATTTACCCGTTCTTTTAGGTCTCTTCTTATCCTTATCAAGTCCAGTGATTTTTGACTGATCCATTCCTTGTGTTCCACTTTCTTTTCCCCAATAACATCCTGACATGTCGATGTAAATACTCCTTTTACCTTAGCCCAGTGAGTCTCCAAATCTACTGTCTCTTCGAGGTCAACAAGGGGTTTGAATCTATTCCTCAGTGTCAGCTGGAACTCTTCCTTCTTGTCTCCATCCAGAAGGCTCACTTGAAACTTTCTCCTCTTTGTTCCTGCTCTGGTACCTTGTTTCTTGAGGCGGAGTTTGAGTCTTGCCAGCAGCATGTGATGGTCAGATCCAACATCTGCTCCTCTCTGTACTATGACATCCTCTAGTGAACGTCTGAATCGTCGGGTGATGCAAAAGTGGTCAATCTGATTTTCAGTTACTCCATCCGGTGAAATCCAAGTGGCCTTATGGATCCTCTTGTGTGGGAATACTGAACCTCCAATCACATAGCTGTTAAATGCGCAGAAACTTGCAAACCGCTCTCCATTCTCATTCATTTGTCCTAAACCATTGCACCCCATAATGTCCTCATACCCTGTATTGTCCTGTCCTATCTTGGCATTGGCGTCTCCCATTATAATGTTCACATCTTTTCTTGGCAATGTGTCAACTATTTCCTGAAGCTGGTTGTAGAAGTCGTCCTTGTCCTCATCGGTTGCTTCATTTGTTGGGGCGTATATCTGCACAATGTTCATGTTGATGTTCTTGTTCTTAGTAGTAAATGATGCCAATATAATTCTCCTTCCATAGGGTTCCCATCCCCTCAGTGACCTCTGGGCGTGCTTGCTCAAGATGATCGCTACTCCTTCTGTATGCTTTTTGTCCTCCCTTCCAGAATACAAAATCTTTTCCCCAGTATTAAGTTGTTTCAGTCCGGACTGTATCCAGCGGGTCTCGCTAACTCCAAGTATGTGCAGTCTGTATCGCCTCATCTCCATTGTAACCTGGGCACTCTTTCCTGCTTCATACATGGAGCGGACATTCCACGACGCAATCCGGAGTGACTTGCTTGATGAAGGAGCAGTCGGGCCAGTGGCGTCCTTTCGGCTTTGTCCATTGTCCTTCATTGAATCTACAGGTGCAGATGCTCCCCCTTCTCCCAAGATAAAAGACTGATTTGAAGTATTTGCTTGTGTTTCTGTAACTGGTTTATTTTTACAGGGTGGGTAGTTGGCCCACCGCCAACTGGCTCTTCTCGGGAGACCAGGACCTTTGCACCTTTAGTCGCCTCTTACGACACGCAGTATCACGTCAGATGTATTCTCTGCTGTCCCTCTTCTACAAGAGAGCCCCGCATCTGCACGGGCGGAAGAAAGTATTTTCACAGAAAAATGTCCTCTTGAGAGCACACGTTCCTTCCCAGACGGTGTCTCTTTTTGTGTCAAATTTTGTAATTTTCATATGAGAATCGCGTCGCAGACGAGATTTCACCTAACGATCTGAATTTTGAAAGGGCAAAGAAAGGCATTCAATCATGCCCTAAAGCTACTGAAATTGTGGTATATCTTTGAAAGGGAGCATGGAATGTATTTTTGATTAAAAAAAAAAAGACATTCGAGAGATTTAAAACAACAGTTGATGTATGTGCTATTTTTTAGCACAGAGCGTCCGACGGGCCATCATAAAGTGGGTCGCATTCAACGTCATTTCATGCCGACAAACAAGACAAAACAAGACAAAGGAATGAAAATGTACGGGTTAGAGTCTTGGACAGCATGACTAAATATGTTTTATTTAAAAAAAGGAAATAAATTCCAGTCAAAACATTTAATTTAATTGGGCATTTTCGGTCGGGTTCTTTCATCGGTTGTTTTTCTCACGATCGGAATGCATTTTGTATTGACAATTGATATTATTCCTGTAATAAAAGTCATGATATTGATTTTAGTGTTTCCTTATCGCCTTTCAATTCGAACTGAAGTCATAGGAGAGCATTTTCGCCTGCATTTTTTTCATAACGCCAATTAGAGTTTCGGGGCTGACTTTTGACCTAATTACCGTGGGAACTGCCGAACACAATAAGCTTATCATTTTTTGCCACCTGTCAGTCTTGTGCGTCTCGGGGAGTCCTGTCACCACCCACACGCAACGCATCTCGCGCCGAGCTGGTCACGAAGTCGGCGGACCGAGAAATCTGCCTCGAGCAAAGCTCGTAAACCCCCTTTGAGAGGTTCGCTCAGACCAATTAAGCGACAGCAAAACTCAGATCTCTTCAAAATGATAATTATCGTTACATGTAATGGTACTTGCCATCACATACGTGGTTGGCATTACTTAATAGGTATAACATCGGACATTTAGTCCATTAGGGTTGCCGCAATTCAGTTTTTTGTCTCTCCTGTAAAATTTTCTCAAATTGGGTTACGAGGTTTGCTTGGAGCACCGTCGATATGCATTACATGGATATACTATATATAGACTCCCATAACTAACATTTCGAAAATTTTACAGGAGAGCCAAAAAACTGATTTTCTTTGGCATATTGCCGTCAGCAAATTTTAAAGACAATGGACTTGATTATTGCAATGTTGTTATTTATAGGAATTGAGCCAGGAGCTTTTGACACAAGGTGCGCCATTGATTTTCATACCCAAAGAACGTAAAAAATGATTGTGGCCAAAAACGTTAGTTATGGGAGTCTTGCAGCATAGCGACGATATTATCTACTTGTAATGTTTGCCATAAATATGACTGTCTCTCAGCTATATCATCGTGTCCTGTTATAACATATTTGTCTATGGATACGTTAGTACATGTACACATTATGTTTTTGGAGACCAGGAGTTGAAAAGTTCACTGAATAAATGTCCACTACCATACTGGCTTGTGTGGAGATTATGATTTTTAACAGAACCCATACAGGGGCATTGTGTTTAGTTTTGTTCAGTTCTGTTTTAGAAAAGTGATAAACAAGGTGGGAATTTAGAGTGCGGAGGCTTGGCCAGTGATGAAGGCGGAAAAACATTGTGTTAATGAGCAGTAGATCGTTACACTTGTTTGTGTAAGTTTAATAATCAAATAATACTCAATCACTTGTTTGCTGATCCAAACTGCAGGAAGGTGCATGCTGACCTAGATTTATGAAAAATATACATCACAATCTTCATCCAGACATACTAGGACATGTGTTGTCACATGTTTCAGCCCAGAAGATTTGAAATCACTTATGAAGAGCGAGCATTTCGGGGGCAATGAAACAAATAAATGGAACTATTAGCAGTCATACATCTGAGTTACACCATTCATCTGCGTCTTCTACATGATACATTTCTCTCTTTTTTGTTTCAGCGAGGTATCAAACTTTCACCTCAGGAACTGAGACCAGATGTGACAGCTTCAACTGTTGAAGAGATGATCTTTTCAGTATGTCACTGTCACTGTCACTGATCCCATAACCCGCCGGGGTCGTAGGGGCGCTGCAGTGATGAACGTTGCACCAGCTGGCTCCACTTGTGGCGGTTGTGGGCGAGTGTCTGGGTTGCAGGAAAGCTCATCTTGGTCCATTCCGCAATGTTATCTGCCCATTTCTTCCTCGGTCTGCCTCTTCTTCTCTTCCCCTGCACAGTTCCTTGTAGTATGATCTTAGAGAGCCCATTTGATCTTGCCACATGCCCATACCATCTGAGCTTCCTTTTCTTGACTGTGGTCAGCAGGTCTTCATAGTGCCTTATTTGTCGGGTGATAGTTTGTCGGACTTCTTCGTTGGTGATATGGTCCGTGTATGAGATGCCAAGAAGTCTTCTGAGGCATCTCATTTCCACTGCCTGGATCTTCCTTTGTAGCTCTGCATTCAGTGTCCAGGATTCGCATGCATACAGGAAGATGGAGGTGTCTAGTGCATGCAGGAGGTTGACCTTGGACCTGAGAGAGATGTTTCGGTCTCTCCAGATGGGCTTGAGCTTCGCCAATGCTGCTGTTGTTTGTGCAGCTCTTGCGAGGATTTCGGTCTTTGACCCTTCTTCACTAATAATGGCTCCGAGGTACTTGAAGTGGTCAACAGTCTCAAGTTCTTTTCCACTGACTGTGATTTTTGTAGTGATTAGTTGGGCACTGTTTGTCATGAGCTTTGTCTTCTCGGCACTGATCTCCATGCCGTATCTGGAGGATGTTTTATCCAGGTGGTTCACCAGATTGGCTAGCTCCTGTTCGTTTCCTGCCAGTCCATCGATGTCGTCGGCGAACCTGAGATTGGTGATTGTCCGCCCTCCGATGCTGACTGTGCCAGTGTGTTCTTCTAAGGCATCAGTCATTATACGCTCTAAGAAGATGTTAAACAGTGTCGGCGACAAAAGACAGCCTTGACGGGCTCCCACTGAGGTATGAAACCATTCTCCCATCGTGCCTTGGACAAGTACTGCGCTGGTGATTTTCGCATATAGCTCCTTGATGATCTGGATGAGCTGTTGTCCCATATTGTATTTCTTCATCGTGGCCCATAATGCGCCATGCCATACCCGGTCGAACGCCTTCTTGAAGTCAATGAAGACGTGGTATATGTCCCGTTGTTGCTGGCTGTACTTCTCGCACAGAACTCGCAGGTTGAATATTTGTTCTGTGGTGCTTCTGTTTGGGCGAAAACCTGCCTGCTCTTCGGCGATGATCTCCTCCGCCTGTGGTTTCAGCCTGTTCAGGATGACTTTCAACATTACTTTACTGGCATGACTTATGAGGCTGATCGTTCGATAGTTCTGGCATTGATGTAGGTTGCCTTTCTTGGGGAGCATAATGATGAGTGACTGAGTCCAACTTGTTGGCCACTCTCCGGTCTGCCAGATTTTGTTGCAGATTCTTGTGAGGATGTCTATCACTGTTGTCCCCCCGTGTTTGATCAGCTCCGCTGGGATGTTGTCAGTGCCTGCAGCTTTCCCGTCTTTCATCGATTTGATTGCTGCTTCAACTTCTTCGCGGAGGATAGGGAAATCGTCCTCCTTTGACGAGTCTTGACTTGTGAGTACGTTGGGGTCCCCAACGTACGTACGTTTCAGTATGTATACACATTAAATGTGCCCTTTCTTCAGAATTATATGTGGAAATATAATTATGTAATGGTTTTTCTTTGAAAGCATGAAATAGATTGTTTATAACTGCCACTTTGTGATCCTATTTCTTACCATAAATTTAGCCTTTTAACCCTGTTGACTGTTACTTTTCATAAACATGTTACTGTTAAGGAAAGTAGAAACTTGAATTTGAACAAGGGCTATGGTGTGAATTTTGCTCTAAAATTCAAATTTAGGTTTGTATGGACAGGAAAGCAATTGCATTTTTGATAGAGTACATGTATTTCTGATCATTCCTCCTTGCCACTGAGCATGTTGACATGTATGTAACTACATGTAACTGATTGAGATGTTTGACTTGTAACTGAAACATTTTTATATTCCAAATTCCAGGTCATGCAAGAGTTCAGTGCTGACATTCTGAGGGAGAGTCTAGCAGTTTGTGCTTGTCACAAAGCGCAGGTGCAGGCAATGATACTGCAAATGCGGTTTGCAACCTTGCGATGTTCCGGCCTATGAGGGACTACAACACACCAATGGAAACAAGTGCTTTACAGTTATACACACAATAAATTTATTGGGACACGTGGGATGGGGGCTAAATTAATGTTAGTAAAGTAGTCTAAATAACGTGACAGAAAGGATGGACAAATATTTCATACAGATATTAAAATGGCAATGATCCAAAGATAATAAATGTGACAACAATAACGTAAACTAACTACCCTGAACGCTGCTCCGAGGGTCCTGCGGTTGCAGTCTTCCGGGAAACCGACTATCTGGTCGAATACTGGTACTGTCTCTGTGGGTCCTTCGTACAAGGTGTATGCGAACGAGTGGTACTAGCAGATGATCACCGTTTCGCCTATGACCATTCCGCAGCCTCCGGGCTCCGGATAAGCCCGATCCCAGGTCTGGAGAGACCCGGGGAGAATTTCTTCTCGACCGCCACGTGGTAGCAGCGGGGCAGCCCAAGCTGGGGGCTGGCTAACAGGGACGGGCTGACGGCTGACCTTCCCGAAGCCGTTAAACACTGGGAGCTTTCCGTTACTGTAGGCAGAAGGGGGCAAATTGCCTAGCAGAACGCAATGGTGGCAGTCCCCGATTGAGGGCCGGGGACTGATCAGATCGATCCTTCGATAAGTCGTGCAGCAAGCACTACGTGACAATGACTTAAGCAAGACAATGACCGCACGCTGGCGGATGAGAAAGTGAGATTCTGGTCACGACGTGATACGAATCAGTCGGTTCAGGCTGTCATCAGCCCCCGTTTGTCTGAAAGGGGCCCAAGCAGTAATAATTACCCACTAAATATGATGGCACAATATGGCAAGAAGAAACGTGGGGCTGAGGAACCCAAACATATCCTCCGTAGGGAGGATGGCAGTTACCAGGTCCCCCTGCGCAAGTATGCTACTGGTGACCTGTGACCGAATGCGAGTGTGAATGCGAGTGTGAAAACTAACAAGGGGACCCTAGCGGCGAGGGATCCCCCTGCGACACTTAACATGTTGCAGCTTAACGTCTGCGGCCTTCGCCCGAAGGTCTTGGAGCTAACTAAGCTCCTAAAGTCAAAACACATACATGTAGCTCTGCTTCAAGAGACTCTACTGAATGGGAGAGGCGCGCACGTCACAGGGTATACCATATACACCTGCTCGTGTACCAAGTGCAGAGGCATTGCCACATTGGTCCGTAATGATATTACGGCTGTGAGGCAACACGCCCTGACGAGTAAAGGTGAAACTGATACCCTCACCCTTACAGTATGGAAGGACGGCGTGGCCTTTACCATCACGAATGTCTATAATCCCCCTAAGGTCACCTGCGACCTAGGGTTAACAGAGGCTACCTTGAATAATACTATCATCGGAGGAGACTTCAACTCACGAAGCCCTGAAATGGGATACACCCCAGAATCGACGAACATTGCAGGAAGAAACGTCGAAGATCTCCTCCTAAGTTCTAACCTGGTCCGGATACAATCAGCCGACTCCACGCCCACCTGCCTGCATCGAGCAAACGGCGTGGAGAGTCGGCCCGACATTACGCTTCTATCTGCTGACCTCGTTACCAGACACAGCTACACAGTCCTCGAGGACGTAGGTAGCGACCACCTTCCTCTCCTTGTACAAATCCAGACTAAAACAGCTAAGAAGAAGGAGAAACGTTTAAACTGGAATTACAAGCGAGGTAGATGGGAAGAGTTCAGAGAGACTTTAGGTTTAACTCTGAACGAGGTGGACACAAACCAGGGTTCTATTGACGAAGCTAACGCCGTACTGACTTCGGCCGTGCTCGCAGCTGCTAAGCGGAGTATTCCGCGAGGACTGCAGCCCCTAAATCGCTTGCCCTGGTCAAAGGAACTTGAACAGGCGGTCCGACAGCGTAAGAGGGCGAGAAGAAAAGCAAAAACGAACACGGCGGCCAGAATCGAATATAACAGATTGACCGCCAAAGTCAAGCTGTTGTCTAGAAGCACCAAAAGGGCAAAGTGGTTAAACCTGTGCGAGTCTCTGAACGTGGACCCGAGTGGTGGCCGAGCGTGGACCGTCCTGAACCGCCTTAATCGGGGGCAAAGAGTGAAGAATGTCGCTCCGATACGGGCAAATGGGACGGTCGCGGTGACAGACCATAAGCGTGCAATCATGCTTAACCGACACTTTGCCAGTACAAATAAGAGTGGCAAAGCTACGAATACGGACAAGGGGCTCCGTAAGGTCAGGCGTCAGCTCGAAAAGTCGCAGGCAGACAGCGATTACGAGGGCCTTAACAGTGAGTTCACCCTAGAGGAACTGGAGAGAGCACTTGGCAAGTGTAAAAATCGTAAAGCGCCGGGCCCGGACAAAATCTCTAACGATGTTGCTCCAGATGGGCCCGATGGCAAAGAAATGGCTCCTAGCCTTAATAAATAGAACGTGGCATGAAAGAAAACTCCCTATTAACTGGAAAAAGGCCGTGGTGACAGCGATCCCTAAAGCAGGCAAAGATGGTACCGAACCATCACATTACAGGCCAATCTCCCTTACCTCTTGCATCTGCAAAGTAGGGGAGAGGATGGTTAACTACCGGCTGACCTGGTATCTAGAAGAGCGCGGTCTTCTAGACAGACACCAGGCGGGCTTCCGTAGTGGCAGGCAGACGATGGACCAGCTTATCCGATTGACCCAAGCGGTCAATAATGGTTTCCATAGGCGGGAGCATACTATCGCCGTATTCGTCGATCTCAAACAAGCGTACGATAAGGTGTGTAAAGGTGGGCTACTCCTTAAGCTACTCAAGGCGGAGGTCAAAGGAAACTTGTAAGCATGGGTAAAAGATTTCCTTCACCATCGAACAGTCCGTACCAGAGTGAACGGACAGACCTCAAGCCAACTCACCATGGAGAATGGCCTGCCGCAAGGTTCAGCGCTAAGCTGCACGCTCTTTGTAGCTTACACCAGCGACCTTACCCAACACCTGAGATGCGAAAAAGCGATGTATGCCGATGATATGGTAATCTGGAGGACAGGAAAGCATGTCCAATGGTTACAGCGAGACCTTAACCGGGACCTCGAGACGCTTGCCTGCTACTGCCGATTGTGGAAGATGGAGATAAACGTCGATAAGACCGTTTATCAACTCTTCACCAACGGCAAACACGTCCAGAAAGCCACCATCACTCTTAAGATTAATGGCCAGACACTCAAAAGGGAAAGCGCACCACGATACCTGGGAGTTGAACTTGACAGCAGGCTCAACTTGCAGACGCACGTCAGCAAGCTCGAGTCTGAGGCTAGGAGGCGATTAACACTGTTGAAAACGCTCGCCAGTACCAACTGGGGTGCCACTGGGAAGGTTCTCAGACAGCTATATCTAGCCTACGTCCGAGCAGGCATAGAATATAGTCTGCCACTGCAACCAATGGCCAGCGACCGAACGCTGTCGGCGCTGGACCGAGTCCAGAACAGCGCCATGAGACTCATAACAGGCTGCCTCCAACCACTCCTACGAATGCTCTCGAAATCATGACCAATGTGGAACCACTGGCAACCAGAAGGGAAGGAAGCGTACTACAGCAGTACGAGAGGTTAAAAAGGCTCGAGCCGGACTACCCGGCGCGGGAGGCGATCGAAACCGACCCGCCACCGAGAATACTTCAGAAGAAGTCGTTCCTGGGCGAAGCCAAACGACTAACTGAGGAGTATGGGCTAGAACAAGAGAGAATGCCCCTTCGGTTATGGACGAAAGAGCCACCTCACGCCTCCCTGAAACCCCCAGTGATCAAAACCACGCTTCTAGACACAAACATGACTAAGGTGGTCAATCCCACGATTCTGAAAACGGCTGCTGGCGAAACTATTGATTCGTACCCAGCACATATGATTAAGGCTTATACTGACGGCTCGGCAGTACAGGCGACTACGAATGCGGGGTACGGAGCAATAATCTACTACCCTGACGGCACCGACACCGAAAAGATCTATGGGCCGTGTGGGGCGAATGGCTCCAACTTCGACGCTGAGGCGACAGCGATTTGGAGGACACTGACTACGGTTTTCAATGGCTTTGAAAACGGAACAGTATCGCCAGAAGATATTGTTGTGTTCACAGACTCAAGGGCCACATTGATGGCCGTCCAATCGCTCAACCACAAGCTCGAGGCACACGGCGCAGACAAAATCAGACATATCTGCCACCAGATCATAAGCGGATACGGTGTCGAGGTCCACCTCCAGTGGATCCCCGCTCACATAGGAATCCGGGGCAACGAGGCTGCAGATAGCCTAGCGAAACAGGGGACCAGGGGCGAACAGCCAAAGCACCCCATGTCTTACCCAGCAGCCCGAGCCAAAATCCGCGCTCACGGACGCAGGAAATGGCTATATCAATGGGCAAACTCGGATAAAGGACGTAGGGTGTATCATAACCAAACCAAACCAGACATCAAAGACCCGATTTTGACACTAGAGCGTAAATACGCGACTATTATACAGCGTATGAGGACGGGACATGTCCAGTTGAACGCACATCTAAACCGTTTCAACCCACTCCGTGAGCCAGTATGCCGGCACTGCGGGTCCCCGCAGGAGACAGTCGAGCACATACTTGCGGAGTGCCAAGGACTGAAACAACTGAGATCCCGCTACCTCCCAGATACCCCGACAGTCTCCAATTGCCTTTATGGGGACGTTAAACAATTAAAGAATACTGCCATATTCGCCATTGCCGTCACGAGTGAAAACTCGATCGGCCAGGGATGAGCAATAGAGAACTACCCTGAAAGAAGAGGTTTCTGATTCATACAATAGAATGACAATGAAATGGATTATAATATGTTACACTAAAACACAGATAAAAAGGTAGTTGTATATCTCACCAGCTCTACACTCAAAGAACGTTTCACACAGAATATATCGACACTTTTCCAATAATTACTCTAACTAAAATGTTACTAAAACTTGTCCTATATCTTGAATCTGTAAACTTGACGATGATGGTCCTAACCGAAGAATGTCTGGTCTCTTGAGAAACTGGACTCCACAAGATAATGTTCTCTTAAATTCACTGCAGGTTACACTGTCAATACTGTCCTGGGCACAGCTACAGGATACACTCAGTTACAAATATGTCCTTACTCCACATAAAAAGCACTGTCCACATCCACAAGATGTCTACTAGTACTATATATAACTAATGTCCTGTTAAGGCTCTGGTCACAGTCACAGGATACACAACAGGATCGAAATGTTCTAACAATATGCACAGGATACTTTAAAACAGATGGTTACTTGATGGTCTTGGCCTCTAGCCTTCCCGCGGTTCTGTACAATTAACAGACACGCCGGGTACAATGCTCTACACGCGGACAGAAGCCTGCCTGGTCACGCTGAGACTTACAGGTCTAACACTGCCACAAGAAGCGAGTACAACACTGGAAATTAATGAGTTCCTTAAGAACTTAAGATATGTGCAACAGATGCACCGCGTACATGAGCCAACTTTAACTTTAAGCTTAGACTCACACGCTGCTCTAACCGAGCTTATTTCATGCTTTGACAAAGCAAGAAATACAGTAATTTACTATGACTAAGTCCTACGCGAACTTGAAAGTCATAAACGCTCTATACACGAGCTAACTTAACACACCGTATAGGCTATGTTAATATACGTCTGTGTCCTACAATAAGAACGACAGACAGGTACACCACTCTACGTGAGCAGGACCTCGCTCCACACGAGCTAAATTTAAAAACAGAGGCCTTAATAGACACTGTAAATACACGCCTGAGTTCTACAGGCAGGTACACTGCTTCGCACGAGCAGGACCTCGCAGTGAGTATCAAAACTATTACATGTACAAGCTCGTACTGTATGTAGAAATTCTTTTACATTTCCAGCCAAGAACGATATGTTCACCAGTTATTTTGTTCTTGTTGATTTTTAAAATTCTGTCAATGCTGAAAAGACAAAAAACTCATTCATCATTAATTCTTAATCATTATCAGGCTTAGATGTGTCATAAAAACATACCTCGCCTCTAGTTCAGGCAACTGTCTCGTTCCAACACATGTAAAAATGGTATGAAATTACATATATATGTGTGTATTGCAATGAGAACTGTTCATTATTTTTACCAAAAAAAGCATTTGTTCATGAAAGACAGCAAAATCTTTTGTCTGTGATACCTCTATCTCTCTGCCCTCCTGTTCTGTCTCTGAGAAGTGCTTGTTTACTTTTACTTCTGTTTCATGAATGCTTCATTTTTTGCCTCACAGTCTCCACTTTTGGAGTAGACATTCCCACATCAAGTCCCTGGTGGACCCAGTTGACAAGTAACAATGTGACAAATGTGATGTTGAAAGACTGGGTTTTAATTTGTCTGACTTTAATTTGTTTACAGCATTCAACAAGTGACCAGACAAGATGTATGCAAAACTTTGACCAGCCTGCCAGAAGCTGCATTTTGCTGTAACAGATTCCTAGGCAAAGATGAACTTGAGGGAAGATGACACATTGTGTTCTCTGTAATTTATCATTTTCAGTGTCCAAATGTATCCATCTCGTCAACAATTAGAATTTCTTACATATATACTAGAATGACAATGGGACATGCTCATCTCGTAATAAGCAAATTTTCACCTATAAAAAGGACAATGAAATGAGGAAACATTAGTCATGTGACAATTACTTCAACCTAATGAGGAAATTATATGAATGTATATTTTGTTTTTAAATTATATACTTTGATATCTAGTCTCTTGATGTTTTTTTTTTTTCAGAATTAGAACATTTGTACATGATTTTGTTACAGTGAATGAGTAATCCTGGATTTTCCATGAATTTTTGGTTTGACACAAGTCAGGAAGATTTCCGCTGATTATGGATTGCATCTATCTTGGAATGGATATATTTTCTTCTTTTCAACTGTGAACTGTAAAAGAGTTTATCAGATTGCACACTGAGGAAGAAATATTTTAACATTTCCCAAGTAATGAGAGGAAAGGGAGGGAATCACTTTTTTGCACCCAACAAAATGCAATTTCCTATTATTATTTTTTTTCCATGGTTCCCTAAGATCTTCGATCTATTTGGAGACAGACAGAAACAAGTAAGCTGAACTGATCCCCAAGTTTTCCATCTGTTTTACAGTATTTTGGTGAAGTGAATGTGATCTTTACTTTGTCAGCACAGGATCATAATTGAGAATGTTTAGTCCAATGTACTTTTGTCTAGAAATACAAATGCAATGATGTCAAGGAAATAAAACAAACAGTTTATCCCTTTCACTTCCTATAGCCCGTACAGCGCACGGGCCTATCCCATCACTCAATATGTCTGTAGCCCGTACGATATACGGGACTATGATGTCCTATCCTATCACTCAATATGCCTGTCCCGTACGTACGGGCTACAGGCAGTGAAGGGGTTAAGTGCGTCCTCGAGGCAAATTTGTAGGGGTAGTCATTTTTATTATTTTAAGCAAAATCTCCCCAGCATATCAGTGTATAATATAGCTGGCAGTGAAGAGGTTAAATGAACTGTGATTTCCCTGTGTTTTCACCAAACTTTGATGACCACAATCTTGCACTATGTTGCCATGTTATGGAAACAGATTGTAGACACCCAATCCAGGTCAAATTTACTTTCTAGCATTATTTTGTGGAATGAAATCTGATCCATCTTTTTGTCTGGCTGATGATATTACGCAAGTAATTTGTTTAGCCACCAGACAAAATGAGGCACATTTTTCGGCGCTACCCGATTCAAGAAAATTGTTAAAATGCATCAGATGGTCAATTTTATCTATTTGGCGTTTTCAGTATTTTTTAAAAGTGTAGCCTCTTTACTTTTTTTTCCAAATGATAATCCTGTTTGAGAAGGGCAAATGCCACAAAACTGACTTTGAATTGAATCACCATCAATAATTTTGATGAAAAGCTGAAACTTCAAAAGCATTTTTCTCAAAACCGTAGTTCTGTCACTTCCTGTCTTTGATGGGCCATAGCTTCTCTGCTAATTAAATTACAGCAGTATTTTTTTTTTATCGAAGGAAAGGACTTTGAATAATCCGTTTGGTAACTCAAAATATCTCCATTCCATCAAAATGCACAAAGTGCCTCATTCTGTCAGGTGCCTTACACAAAAAGCTTTCTTGCAGTCAAATAAAATGATAATATTGAACAAAGAATAAAGTGAAATGGTCTGTGCATTTTTTTGTGTTTGGAGTAATGAAATTTTTACCCGTCTTCACTTTAACTTAATCCATGCTTGTTGGGCAAAGTCAAAAAAAAAATAATCTGTACTATTTTAGAGTCAATACACTTCATTCTGACAACAAAGTAATAAAAAATACCATTTCAAATACTGTCATAATATTTTAGCATTTATAAATACGTGTACATGTACAATGACAAATAATACATAGACAGACAAAAGGCTTTGCCAAAATCACTTTTTCAGATGAAGAACAATTCAATTTTGGTAAATTTTATTTCCATAATTTCAATAAAGAATTTCTCATGTCGCAGTTGTGGAAGTTTTTATTTGTCCATCTGAACACAAAAATGTCTGATCATTTCACAAAGACACAATGATTCCCACCATGATCAGGATTTGATTGGCAGTTTGAGATGGATAATAATACTGTATTTCCTGGTAGTCACATCTTATGGGTGTTTCCAGAAATAAATGAACGTAAACATAAGAAGGACAACTTTTATTTATTCATTTCTTATCAATTTGAGATAGGAATGTCATTTGCAATTGCAGGGCACAATGAGGATTTAACACTGACCAAAAAAAAAAAAATAAAAACTTTCATACCCCAAACAAGCGAGACATCAAGGTGTTAACAGAAATTAATGAACATAAGACAGACAACTTCTTACCTATTCATTTTTACCAATTTCAGACAGGAATGTCATTTGCAATTGTAGGGCACATGGTGATTTAACATTGACATATATTTTTTTTTAAATATAGTTTCATATACCAAACAAACAAACAAACAAACAAACAGCATCATAGGCTAGTGACAACAAAAAGACAAAAACCTGTGTGGTTGTAGTCAGGCTTGGAATAAAGTTCAGAGATGGGACTTTCTTGTTAATTTGACGGCCACTGCCGCTTCTGTCAGGCTGGCAGCTGTAACGGAAAGTCCTTGCCTCATGGGTGAGGGAATAATTACGATTCGATTTTGGCAAACCTGCTTGAGTACGTTTATTAATAATAAATGCGTGGTGCGGAACACATTGCAAGCATGTTTGTGTGAGCACGATGGCTTCTGTTGTGATAAATAATAAAATTAATTGTATAAAAAATTCTGAGACTGTCAGAAATGAAGGAAAAAAAATCATTCATGAACTTTACATTAAATTCCAAAAGAATTATAAACGGAAGAAAAATTTCTGATGATCTATTCAAGGATGTTCATTTCAGTGCTGATCTAAAGACACAAGTACTATCAATACAAACTTGCTCAATACTTAAGATCTCACGCCCTGAACCCCCCGGCACCTGAAAAAGTTCCCCATTGACGTCATCAGTGTGTGATACACATCACGCATCTAAGATTCTCACAACTGCTAGATCAACTAATTTGTTTTCTACAATGCTTGGTTCAGTAAGAAAGACTAACAGAGACTTTGCAATCTCTGTGAAGATGTCAACACAAAAACACTGCATCAGACAGGCCAAGAGAACAGACCATCCCACATCTTTCTCATACTGAACACTTAAAGTTAAAAATCTGACAAAACCTCCCTAGGATAGAAAGGAACTCATTCTTGAAAACTCCATTTTTTAGAAAACATGAGATGCTAATCTAGGTAATCTTAAATTGTTGCTTCTTTTTCAAAACACACAAATCATTGTCATTGTCAATTTGATTGCAAGTCATCAAAATTGTTAAAGAACTACAGACGGCCAAAATTAGACAAACAAAGAGAAAAGAAAAGCCTAAATGAAAACAGCAGGAAATCCTGTAGAAAATTTTACAGTGAATGTTCTGAACCTGCCAAATGTGTGTCCAAATTGCAGCAGGCATAACTATGTTGAAATTGCAAAGGACATAATAAAAATATGTCACAATTTATATATAAAGTACATGTACTGTTAAATTTGGCACCTTGACACAAGTTACAAAATGCACAAAAAAGAAAAGATTGTTTCATTAATGCCATCCATGACCTGAAGTTTTAATGGGAAAATATATCTTTAATTATTTTGGCAATTGGCGCTGAAAATTCTGCTATTCTAAGAAAGTTTTGGACAACAGAAGATTGAGGTCACAGACCAAACAAATTCAGACAAGCTACCTTACAAATTATATGAATTACTGTACTATGGTCCATGATCCACTCCCTCGGCAACAACAAAGAGTATGGAAAAGCTTCGTGTATGTGTACGATCAAAAATACTGATATAACACTCAATAACCCTACGTCTATATTTTCTCACATATATGACTGAAGTCAGCTATTATACCCATGAGTAATGACTTGATTTCTGGGAAAGCTTTCTGAAGATAGTCCAGGTGGTGAGCTGAATTATCCTAGCTGTATTCTGCAGGGACTGAGTATTCCCCTTGTCTATTCCAGTAGTCAGTCGCACACATCCTATAGAATCCTTCAACTTTAGTCTCCGAATCTGAAATAAATGCAACATTATATCGCTGAGTGAGGAACTGGGACACGAGTTTGAAATGTATTGGGGGGAAAAAGACAAAACATATTATCTCCATCTAATTGTGAACACACAGATACCTGCAGTTTCGCGAGCAAAAATACCTGGTCTTACATGGCTTATGTCCCATGGGCTAGTACTGATCATTCAGCATTGTACTGATAGGCAGCTTAAGAATCTTTTAATGAAGGGTTACAATTGAACACTTCCAGGGTCCATAAAATATTGCAGTTAATTCTGGCTGGTTTAAAATGCTGCTGGACCTGGAAAAACTAACATTTAGCATCAAGAAACGTGACTTAAGTGAGGGGAGATGAGATCATTATATATTTATTATTCATCCATTTTATGAAAAATTTCTTTAGTTATTTTTTATACAAGGCAATAATATAGTCACAAGCAAATCAACCAGTTGCACAAATCCAAATTGCACTTATACACAAGTCTGTTTCTTATCAGAACAACTATTCTGACCAAATTTGGTATAAAAAAGTTCATTTACATAGGAGATTGCTGTTTTTTTTTAAAGTCACTCCATATGGCTTAATGTAGTTACAGTGACTCTTAAGTGTGTGTTCCTCAATGTAAGATTTGTCATTCATCTTTCATTCCAAGCTAACAAATATAGGCACAGGCCATAATGTGAACACTGAAGTCCATATTGATATGCCATTCAGAGGGGGACAATAATTATCATGTTTACTCAAATGACCTTAGATTTAAAAAAAAAAATTTCAAATACTGTAGAGAAAGACAGATGCCACCCTACAAAAACAAAAATCTGAATCTGGGGAAAAAAATCTGAACAGGTGAGAACGACGATATAAATTAAATGGTACCAATTCTAAACCTATATTTTCATGGATTTTTTTTTTCTTGATCATAAAGGATTAAGCTGAAAATCATCTTAAAAACTTACACTATTTCAACCATATCTTATTATTATCCACTCTTTGTCTTGATCTTAGCCAAAACTGAAAAAGAATCCTCTCCAGAAAAGCGCTGTGGCAAATTTATCTTGCTCTGGAGCTGTGGTTTTCCTACAATTATGTAGACAAGAGCTGCCTTGACATGTTGGGATAAGAGTGCCAAAATGCACAAATGCCCTACATAATTTTTGCCTATTCTGTGCTATTGAGTGTTTTCCCATTCCAAATCTCATTTTATTTTCAATTTGGCAATTTGTGCCCATGGCACGTCAACCTTCTCCATGTTCATGGCCTGGACTTAAGAAATCTAGGTCTAGACAAGTTTAAAATTAATTCCTCCTTCCGTCACAATTCCCGCCGAATAAATTACTATAGACTTAATACGTCTATCCATAGATCTTGCTGCTAATGCTAGTCGAGGTCTCATTCCTGCATCCGCCATAGTCGCTGCTAAGTAAATCACTTAGATCTAGACTTAGGCGATGTCTCGCTGAGCTTAAATTTGGAGGAAGAGATATAAATCTAGCTAGGTTTAGAACTGATTCCTCCTTCCATCACAGTCGCAACCAAACACTTAAGACTTGGAGGGCGAATAGATAGATCTATGCAATTAGTTTCGGAATCGCCGCCATGCGCAATGGTAAAAAGAATGTAAATAACGCTTGGCAAGTGATCGAATTCCCCAAAGGTGCAAAACAAGTGACCAGAAAGTAGAACTAACTTCCGGTTTATTCATGAAATGATCGCAATATTCCGATTCGGCGCATTTTGTAAAAGTTATAATTAAAAACTAGAACCCGTAAGAAAGAAAACGAGAAAAAAAAAGGCGATTGCGGGAAGTAACAAAAAATCGGAACACCGGCCTTGCTAATCGGAATCACGCCTGTTTTTCAAGAAAAATCGGAATGATTCCGATCAAATCAGAATGGGTGGCATCTCTGGAAAGACAGTACATTCCAGTCACAAACTTTTCCTGAACAATAAACGTATAAACGAATTATTCAAGAATTTAAAATTAGTTTCAATATAAAATCTTCTTCAAACAATCCTTGAGGTGATCTCAAAATAGAATATCCTTCACAACCACATCACCTTCAAACCCAAACAGACAGAGACTAACTCTGTGGGAGGATTTTGTAAATTCCACAAGACAAACTGAAGAAATTGGAATGCAATAAGATCAGACATTCACTGTGTTACCTGTCTCAAACAGGAATGCAGTGATGATAGAATTGTGATCATTGACTCTACGGTAAGGCCCCACTGGTCCCGACACAGAGAATTCCACTTCATAGGTTAACAGACATCTGCAACAAACAAGAGCAAATAGACTGACACCTAAAGGAGCTCAGCATCAAACCAGTTGAAGAGATCTGAGTGAATATAAAACTAAAAGCAACCGACATTACAGATTTTGATTAATTCCGTGGCAAGAATGAACAGTATATGTATTCTCAATAACTAATCGTGTCAAAATGCCATCCGTCAATCATGTTGTGAGTTGTGAACTGTGCCTAACAGGCTGCATAACAATTTGCTCTGAGATAGAGAGAGGTAGAGAGAGAGAGAGAGACAGGGAGAGAGAAAGAAGCAGTGTAGTGTGTTGAGTGCTTCGCAGGCGCTCCATTCTGCTCTGTGGTTGACATGTTGCTTCTGTAAAGCGCATAGGGCATTTTAAATGGATATGCGCTAGATAAATGCCATCCATTATCATCATCATCATTTAGCGTGTCAGACATCAAATACATCAGCAATGAGATGTATGGAGTGAACACTGGTTAGACAGTTCATGTTATCTCATCAGCCAATTCTGTAATCTCTCAACATATGATGGCTACAAAATATCCCCTAAATAATTCAGTTTGTTTGTGATTCAACTTTCAGATCCAAGTACACATTTAGACAAAAACCAAGTTCCCCCCCACCCACCGTATATCATCTTGCTAAAAACATCAAATCCCAATATAATAAGAAATCTCTCCCCACTCTCCCATTCCCCCATCTTGAATGATAAAAAATTGCAGACAAGAAAAAGCTGCAGGCACAACCATAACAGTAGTCATTTACTGTTTGAATTTACTTAAGGTCCAAAGTCTCAAGTCTTCAACATGGCCGCATCTACATCTCAAATAAATCCTGGAAACTTACTTGGTATGAATGTTGCGATCACTCCACACTATTAAAACCTGGCCAGATGTTACATTGATAAATCGCACTCCTGTCACCTGCACAGCATAAAAATACACGAGTAATCATTCACTGACTCTGTGACTTTACAATTGCTGTCTTTGTTGAGGTCAAAAGCCTTGATATGTTTTTTAAGGTCTGCAAATCAACTACAGAGGTGCAATTGAAATAATTTGAATTGAATGTCATGTTGACTACATCACCACTACATGCAAATGACCTTACCAACAAAGACCATTCAATATAGATCTAAGACTTTACTAGACTTCATTTAGCATGTCACAAGTGACAACATTACATAGGGTTGATGAGTCCCAAACACTGAAAACATTATCAGCGATCTTTAGGTAAATAACAAACAAATGTATGTGGACAACTGATCAAACATAGCAGTTACTTCTTCAGCTAATATTTTTCAAAATTTTAGACATTTCCTGACCAAAAATGCCAACAGTTACAAGCTTTTTTCCTTGTGGAAGGGCCTGTAACAGGTGGGTGATCTTCTTTTTTTATGCAAATGATTTGAAATCTTCTTTCAGCTGCACTAAGTGTGTTTAACTTAAAGAAGATCTGTTATGACTGAAAGCTTCATGTTTCTGTTGTTTTTTTTATCTTTAATCATCAGGCAACTTTTTGTATAATGTTCTTTATTGTTTCCTTTGTAACAGCAAAAATTTCCACACTCTAAGCCAAGGATTTTCCAACATAATTATTACCTTTTCTTCTTCTTCTTTGTTTTTTGGTTTTGTTTTTGCACATTCTAATTTTGCATCAAATTCTGGTTTTGCTTACTTGTTCGGGTAGATTGGCAGGCATTGAACACAGATGCATGAGGACAATGTGTGGATCCAGAATCTCATAGCGAGGTGGCACTATAACTTTACCTTTCTTCACTGGTACATCAGTCAGACTTCCGTAGGGTTCCTGACAGAAAACAGTCATGTTTATGGTAACCAGAAGCTCAGTCTACCTTTATCTTCTCTCGTGACCAAAATTTAATGTTTCAAGTTTATTTTTCTTTTATTTTCAGCATATTTCAATTCAACTGGCAACTGAACAACACACAGACAAACATGTAAAGCAGGAGTGCTCAACCATTCAATCACGATCTACCGGTCAATCTTCAAGTGCTTGGCAGTCGATCGCGAGATGAATGTAGGACACACCCGCGAGGTATATATATATTTTTTTTTATTTGTCTTTGTATTTTGCCGGGTCGTTTTTCTTGGATATGGCGGGTTTGTGTTATTTTTTCTTCTTTTGTCCTTGTGAATGTGGCGGATTGCAAATAAAACGTGGCAGGACGGCAAAAGTTCTCTCTCAAGCAACACTGAAACTGCCATTATGGGTGCGAGATAATCGACATTTACCGGTATCGACTAATTTCGAGTAGATCAGAGGCCAATCTTGTATCAGGGCTTCGCCAGACTGGTAGACCTCTAAAGGCTGGGAAATGTAAAAGGAGATCCTATGTCAATAAAGGTTGAGCACCCCTGATGTAAAGTCTAAAGTTATTCATTTCAATAAATGGAACGCTAACAAGGCCAAGTTCCAGTTCATGTAATCTTAACTCTCATTTTGTTGAAAAAAAAAATAGGAAGACAAAACCTTTTCATTTCTCAAGGTAAGTGACAAGACTGTGTTACAGTGTATGCTCCCAAGAAACACTCCCCCCCATGTCTAACCTCCCTCCTACACCCCCATGCAAGTACATGTACTTCATGTTTAAAATACGCTGTTGCTCTGCTTAAGTGTATTTCGCATACTGGCATGTAAAACACGCATTTTGCATATTGGTTGGCATCTCCGTTTATGGAGGCCCTCACTGACAAATTCAAAGAGAATTTCCCAAGGACACTGATCAGTCCAGGCCATGTGTTTACCTGCTGTTCCCTGATACGAGCAAACTGTTTTAAAGTGGGAAAATCTGTCTTGTTGAAAACATGTGTCCAGATATCGTAGGGATTTCCCCAGCTATCAGAAATACTGTAGATCATCAGCTTCAAGCCTGGTGGGACAGACAAAAACAGTTCATGAGTCAAGTAGAGCTGTACTGGGTTAACAACAGGTAGCATGACAAGCTCTGACCATTCACATGATAAATTTGTTCATGTTCTGCACCAAACAGATGCCCTTTTTCACTCTTTTGCTGCCAAGCCCAAATGCCCTTCCTTCTTGTAAACTACCAGAATAATGGATAATCAGGTAGAAAGGCAGCAAGAAGTAGACAGAATTATGCAAAACATGCCAAAACAATGTCGGTCGATACATCGGCCTCATGTCAGTTTTAGCATGAAACGGCAGGGCTGATATAACGGCTGAGCGACAGTCTGCCGTAAGGGGCTTAGCAGAATACGAGCACATCTGAAAGTTGTCTATCCTCTTGGTAAAAAACAGTTCTCTGAATCTCACCAGCTATACAATATTTGTATTTGTATACTTCTTTGTATAGACCATCCCATTTGCTGTAAGATTCCAGTGAGTACATGAGTGAAACACTGACTCCATACTGTCACTATTTATTCATATTTCTGAAGATAAAACTAGACTGTCACATGTACTGTCACAGAATTTCAGCTAGCTAGAGTGTCACAAATCCCAGACTGGGAGATGTAATAATTATAACAAGACAACAATCACGAACGAACAAGTATAACACTTAACAGAACAACCCATCAGACTCACACATTTATTATACATAAAGATAAAGATAAAAGTGCAATTACATACATTAAATTATTGAATTTACTACCGTCCAACGGCCTTATTCCCACATGCACTCTTCCTCGGGTCCACAACCCGGTAGTTACTTTCTAAAGACACTTCGGCCTCAGCCTCTCCTCTCAGGGTCTTAATAGCACATTAATATTTCACTGGCACCGCAGTCTCTCAATAGCACCTTCCTATTGCCATAACACATTAGCATTCCAATAGCACCTCAACATGGCAATAGCACATTATCATTTCAATAGCACATTCACGATCATATATACATCCCTGTCTGTGGCCAGACTGCCACGACTTCATGTGCCTCTACTGTCCTGCACCGACAGCTTCCCTCCTGGCCTATGTGTGGCCTTCGGCCCTATGCTGGCCTATCCCCTGTGCTCACCGTAGGCGGCGCTCTTCGGCCCGACCCCGGCACCTACAAGAATAACATTACATTGGTATAATACCATACCACTTCTATTCACTTCACCCCTCCTTACATCTCATGAAGCGTACACACAATAGTTCACATTTCACTCACCAAACATCTTACGGTAACACACCTCCACCGTGGTACACAACGCTCACTCTCGCTACAAATCCATGAACTCAACTTTCATCTATCGCTCATGGCGCACATTGCTATATACAGTATCAAGGACTTCCACATTCCTCACATATACTTATTTACATCATGCTAATAGACGAATATTATACATCAATCATAATTATCAATCATCGTTCCACCTACCAGTCATCACTGGAAAAACACTACTCCCAAGTCTTCCGACTGCTCTCCTTATGTTCGCCCTCTCGGGCTTTCTCCTGCGTCCGTTCCCTAGGACGTCTTAGTGTGCAGTGATAGTAATACAGCGCTTTCGCCTCATTCAGACCCCCACCACTCACAACATGCACGCTTTCCTTACCCCGTGGCCCGTGGGTTAACTTTATTCGAACCCTCTTCTCGTAACTACTGATCCTCGCTCACTCGCTCGTGACATAGAGAATGTCAATCAGACAGACATACATGATGGACACAATAATGGCCAAGCTTTTTGCTACATGGCTAAAAAGTGATTAAAAATGCCTGATGTGTTGACCGATCAGCTGATGTTTTGTGAAAGTAGCTACAGTATAAACAGTTGTGTTTTTGGTATGCACAGCTGTCCCTATGGGTAAGGGTAACATTTAAGGGCAAGGGTTAGGGCAGTGTTGTCTGTTCCCATCAAGTAACCTCGAGAAAAATTGTCCCATCACAGCATTTGCTTTGTAACCTATGAACACATGAAGAGACTGAAGGAAGAGTGTAAAAACAGACTGACTTGTGGTGCCAGCTGGTGGACTAATGAACCAGTTGAGAGTCAAAGCTGCATAGTCTGTCTTGTGTTGAGGATCTGAAGCTCCATAGATCAGTAGGGCCATCTGCCAGCTGTGACACACAAGCAATCAAATTTTAGTATGGGCTCATCCAGAAAGTGCGCATGTGTGAGATTTGGCTTATACTTGACTCTCCCTTTTCCCCACATGTGCGCTTTCCATATTGTGGAGATAATTATTTTGCCATGGGCCACTAAAAGAACGATTCCCTCAACTACAGTTAAAGCAATGGTGATTTTCCTTACGATTGAAATACACCACTCAGTGCAAAGATTGCCATTTAACTATTCAAGCTGGAAATGTTTCAGACAGGGGCTCCTTATGCAATGCCTGGTGATCGGAAACCATTCACCTGAACCATTTACATCCAGAGTAGAGATGCCTTACCTGTCTGAGTTGTTGACATGTGTGGGGGGTTCATGAATGGTTGCTATGGCACCAAAATCACTGATGTTAGAGAGTGGTGGACCACTGCCCTCAGCTGAACAGAACAAGTGGACAGTGAAAACATTACAGTCCACATTACCCAGGAGAAATGGTGTTAACAAACCTAACAGTTCAATAAAGTATTCAAATCTGATTTCTAGTTCCCATAAGGGAGATATCATACTAAGCCCAGTCAGACACAGTCAGCAAAATGTACACCAAAGAAATAATGGCCAAAGCCGACTGCGTCTGACTGGGCTTTGTAAGATTGGGCGTTCGTGTATTTACTAAGAAAATGTAAGAAATTATGGTGTGCACTCCTTGTCTCCCAGCATCTGACTGTGTCTGACCAGGCTTAATATGATACCTCCTAAAAAAGGGTAAAATCTCTCCAGGGGATTCAACACTGTACAAAAAAAATCTGCAGCATTTGCACATGACAGAGCATTCCGTACTTCAGCAACACATAAACACATACATGTGTGTATAAATACATTTCTCATTTTTCTTTCTTTGTGACAAAAGAGAAGCTTTCTTATTCAATTTACTCCTTTTGCAAAATAGATTTCTTTTAAGACACAAACTATGAACTCACTGGACAACTCCACATGGACCTGTTTGTCTCCTAATAAAGCAAGCATGGTCAGAACTGTGTACACAGGTTTGCGTACAAAAGTGACATAATGAGACTTTGTTACATTCATCTGGAACCTTGCCAGGAGTGTACGTTGTGTGAACTGGTTAGGCCAGTAGCTCAGAAAACCATTGTCGTTACTCAGTAAGGCGTAGTTTGGAATGATGGAGTCTGTCTTAGCCTTCAGTATGTTCTGATGCTGGGTCACAACCTGGAACAGTCAATAGGCCAATAATTACAATATCTTTGGTTTGATTGAAGTACAGCTGGATGGAAGTATAATGATCTACACTCATGTTGTTTGGGGTTCTTTTTTTAACATGAAGCTCACACAGATTAACATGTTTGTATATACATTTGAATTACCTTATCGTATCTTGATACGATCATACAATCAGACAGTATACAGGGATGGGAACTACTGGAAAGATATTTCCTGCACTTTTGACAAAACCCGCCATTGCCACCATACACATATAGAGGCCCACATATTTTCCCCCTCAGGGACAGAAGAAAAAATTTAAAAACTGAAAATCAGGAAAGTTAGTGAGGATTCCTATCCCTGACAATTCACAATTTCCACACTCAGAATCTCTTGAGTTCCCATTAATGTATACAATTCTACAGTTCCAGTTCCAGTCTCTGACAAGCTTTAGGCTGAAACTGAAACTTCAATGTAAGCATTTCTGTAACTGACATACAAATCAAATGACTGAGCCATACATCCTTGTGTATCCTACCATGCTTCTATGTACAAACAAAAGGCACATGTATGATATTGCTGAAGACGTGATTAAAACTCTCTTGACACAATCAGTTTGAAAAGTTTACTGTTTCTCATGATCATATTCTACTAATTTACACAACAAAGGTATTAGAAAACTATGCTATAGCTTCACATTTTAAATGCAGCTTTTTTTCTGTTTCCAACCAAGACAGATCATACGATGTTTATATTTAAGCTCTAACGAAAGCTTTTGACAGCATTTTGTTTTTGAAAATAAATCATAAATTCATTTTTTTTTTTTTTTCTACTGTTGCATTATTAGCTCAACTCCTGACATATTTTTTAGAAAATCTCCTTCGCCTACTCTTTATAAAATGGATCCAAACACAATTTTCAAATGTGTTTACCATAGCTCAGGTATGTCAGACAATACCTTTGCCACAAGACCTGCATATACAACATTGGCACGCCACAGTAAGGGTTTGCTCCAGCCAACCAAAGGATCAGCTTCACTGAAAATGGACAATTAAGATTTCTGATACAATCTGTCCTTTCAGAAACTATTCTGTGCAGGTGACGGAGTTAGCAAATGTTATGATGAGTTGCACAACTACTACTACTAGGAAGAAAATGTTTAGAATTGTGACTTTGTCTTACTGGATGGTCAAACAATATTAGGAAGAGAGAAAGGAGGAGGTGGTTGTTTATCCATATGTGTTTGCCTTAGATTTGATGTGGTTCTCTGCATGAACATGCAATCTATGGTAAAGATAGATCTGATGATAAATGAAAAAGATATGAAAGAGAATAAAAATGTAAAACATTTGAGAACTAAGAAAGAAGCTGAACTGTGTAAAGAATGAAGAGGTGAAAATTATTACCATAAATAATTCAGCAGTTTTAGAGTATATGATGGTTAAACAATTTCTTCTAATAGAAAATTTAGTTCTCACACCAGGACAAACTCCTGTGACTAAATCACATTTTTTACTCACAAAAAAAAATTTAAAAAATTACTCTTCAAAAGGAACAGTTGATGTTGGAGTATTGCTAGTTACTATTATCCTGTCTAAAGTTCAAGGGGATCATTGTGAGTGTAACCAGCCATGTTTACAGGACTGCACGTCTAACTACATAAACCAGGAAATAAAAGTCCAACTGTGTGTGTGTAAATCTTTGCTTTCAGACTGCACCTCTCTGAGCATTTTGTATCTCTTTTGTTGTTGTTGTTGTTTTTGTTATTTCTTCTGATTGTTGTTGGTTATGCAGCTCTCAAAAAGGGCTGTTTGAGCCCTAAAGAGGGCTGATTAGGGCTGGCAAAATGCCCACATCCACAACAACTCATGAGTGTGAGGGTGATCGGGCTTATAGTGACCTGCAAGCTCCAGGTGTCATAGGTAACTGTACTGAGGCCCATTTTCCAAGACAATTTTTAAAAAAAGTAAAGTATGAATGCCAATGCCAGGAATGAACTGAAGATCACAAGGAAAAAAATGGCACTGTCAAAAAGAGTAATTTTCTCCTCTATTTCTAAGTAGTTTGAAACCAGAGCTGCAGTCACACCATAGTTTGAAGAGGCTCTTTCAGTTGCAAGAGAGAAGTTGTGGAGTTTCAAAATAGATTTTTTTCTCTCTTTTACATTTGTGTGACTACTGTTGTTGTTTTCTCCCGTAGATTTTGTCTTCAAGTATTAACCCCTGGCTGCGATCTCAGGACTGTGAAATACAACTTACTTACTCATTGAAAAATGGTTTGGCTCTCAGCTCAGGGAAGTTTAACTCTATATGTTTGAAGTTTTCTATTTCTTTTTCTAGGATTTTCACTCCACTTCCATCACCCTGTATGACAAATACATCAAACAATTTAAAAAGTTTAGTACTGACTGTCAACAAAACAAAACCATCACCTGTCAGTGAAACAAAACCATCATCTTCCAATTTCATAGACGTCTAATACAAGGTGGCAAAATGAATTTAGGATCGAGAAATATTTTGAAGGACTAAAAATCTAAAATAACCCACAGAGTGAAATTTACGAATAGTTCAACAAAAAAAACCCACTAAGGTGCATGCCAACAATAACATAAATATAGCTGAAACTGAGACTCTTGTCGTTTTTTAACTTTCATAATTACCAAAAAGAATAAGAGAAAAAGCTTGTATGCACGCATACAGGCCACCGTCTCAACGTCAAAATAAATAGTGAAGAAGTGGAGACTAATCATAATTATTGTTGGGTCATCAACCTCGATGAAAAAACGCGAAAATGATATGCAATCTCACCATCAAAGTAAATGTTCACCTGACAGGAGAAAACTTAATACACAACACCTGAAAATTTGGTATTTCAGGGTGGATTATCAAGGTGTGCACATCTAGATCTAGGCAAAAACTGAACCAATTTCTGTCACTTACCTTGTTGTGAAAAGACAAAAAGGCAATCCTCACGCCTTTCTCACCAGTAAAATAATTGATACCTCTGACTGTGTGATTCAACAAAGCATCAGCATATTCTGTACTCTTTTTACCCTGAGAACAATATAAATATATGACCATTTCACTGTATAAAACTCAACAGTACCAACAAACATATAATAGTGAAAGTTATCTGATGTCACCGTAACACTGACAAAAGCATACAATATTCCAACTCACGCAGGCAGACAAAACCAATTCCATACTCATACAAATAAAAACAGACTACTCTACCTCCTCTGTTGAGACAATTCTCCACATCAAAATAACAGCTTATTTCTTATTTCTCAATAACCAAGGAATCTGACTGGAAAATGAATTGTCCACACAATCTGTACCAATTTCTTCCAGCAGGATTTAAATTTCTAGTGCCACATGCTCCATAACTGATGCCCATTCTCTATTTCTGGAACGCTTTATAATTTATCAACAAATAAAAGATAGATCTCATGAAATGGTTAAGCAACCAAAAACCAGCCACTCCATGACAGTATCGCTGTTTACCTTCACTCTATAAACACTCACCAAATATGGCATACAACCATCTCCTGGACCACCAAGTTTGAGAGATATATCCACAGCTTTCAGGCCTTCTGAACATGCGTCATAATAGTTGAGAAAACCTATGGGAGTAAACATATGTCAAGATTACAGAGTGCATTGTTACCAATACATAATGATGAGATCAGTGCTAGATTTATTTCCTGGGGTTCAGACATGGAATTCAAAATGACAAACCTAAAATATTGTTGTATCTTTCTCACTCTCAACACAATAAAAAAATCTTTTGGAAAGTAAAGTCAATCATTACCAGAGGCTGGAGAGTTCACATTTGAATTTCATGTAGATAGATGTTTGATGTTAAGGTGTTTGGAAAACTGATCATGAAACCACGTCTTATTGTCAAATCCGATGTATTTTTGTTTGTTTTATTTTAGTGAAACAGACAAATATCAGAAAGATGATAATGAAATTAATGAGTTATGAATTACTAAAATGTTCCAAATCTCAGATAAAAAAAATCAACTACACATCTGGTCAAACAGATGCAGTGAACCCTCTTCCTGACAGTTAACAAGAAATGGTCACACAGCAGGGTATATAAGAATTAAGGTGGTTTGCTAGAGTTGTCAAACAAAATTTATTACAAAGCAGAATATGCTGTGATTCCATGTCTTGAAATTCAAAGCACACATGTGTAAACAACTTTTGGTTCATTCAATACACAGTTTAACAAAGAACAATTCTGGCAAATTTCCAAATCCTGTAAATTTTACACTTTCTTTGCCATACTTGGAATATTCTTAATAAACAAACAAGAAGAGAGTAAAAAGTTGTAGTACAAAAGTTTCTCTGTCAATACCTTTTTCTCTTCAGTGCAGTTCCCTATGTCCCAAGTCTTACCTTGAACAGACATCTTGAGATCATCAAAATCATGACAATCTGGCTCATTCCATGTCTCAAAGTTCCACTGTCGAACATAGTCCAGGCCGTACTTTGCTGGAAATCAATAGAAATGCCTATTACTCATTCTCAAGACTCAAGTATTCATTTGTGCACTTGTGTTTCATATCACATAAAACTCAATCTAACATAAGATGCCTGGCTAGGCAGACAATAAATATCCTAGATAAATATCTCATCAAACTTCCAACTAACCACTCAAATAGCTGTACAACATTTTAGTCACAGGTGGTCTTGCATTAAAGTGAAGTTAAGGCAGCCTCATGTTAAATTACATATAATAGTTTTTAAATTTACATTCAAGCACATTGAGCACAAATAGGGCCATCAGTGATACATTTTCATATCACTAGATGTTTTACTACATCAATGGTTGTGAGGCAATATATACCGTATAATCAAATCAATAGCATTGCAGGAGGGCAACCCTGGACTTGAGGGATAAAAGAATACAACATTAACTAAGATATCTTTCATCATTAACCACTTCCTCATCATTTACAATCACATCTATTGCTTTCCTCTCCTAAAAAGTAAGTATCTGCATAGTTTGCACATTTATTATCAAATTATATTACTGCCTTGTCAGTCAAGCCTTGTGACGGTTGAGAACACTGTCTAGGTCAAACATCAAAATTTTAAGGGAGACACAAAAAAAACATTTGTGTAGATGCCTGACAAAATGCGGCACTTCGTGCAATTTGCTGGTATGGAGATACTGGTCTCATCAAACAGGTTACTCAAAGTCCTTTCATTTGGTAAAAAAAATAATGCTGTAATTTAATTAGCAGAGAAGTTATGGCCTCTCAAAGACAGGAAGTAACGCAACCACAGTTTTGAGAAAAACACTTTTAAAGTTTCAGCTTTTAGACAAAATTATTGATGGTGACTTGATTCAAAGTCAATTTTGATGCATTTACCCTCAAAGTAATGAGGTTAAACTTTTCAAAAATACTGAAAACGCAACATCAATTAAACTGACCCTGTGATGCCTTTTAACGATTTTCTTGAATTGGGTAGTGCCGAAATGTGCCTCATTTTGTCGGGCGGCTACACATTTCCCATTTTGTGATGACTGAAAGAAACTATTAGACATATAAAATTATAACCCATTAGCTAACCCGCGCAGGTTAAATCTTGCAAACTGTCCATGTACCAAGCCCAACTGTATATCTGGATCAAGACTACATTAAAATGGCATTAATTTGGATTCGATGCAAGAACTAATAGAACTTACTGTTACACCACAATTTCACAGAAATACACAGATGCGATAATGCTGATTTTTTACCACCAATGTGTAAAGAGAGGTCAAGGACAAAATTTCCAATCATGCTTTTTGATTCTACTCAACGAAAATGCGTCTCTGTTTTTGCAGCTGAAAAAAATCATAAATAAATCATATTAAAGAACGATTTTTGTCCGAAAGGAATGTGTCCACGTAACTCATCATCAAAAAGTGAGGCAGTACACAAAGTTTTATAATTTTGTATTGTGTAGTCGTGAATTTTTATCTGATTACACATTCACCCTCTAGCTCCATTATGGTAAGATATAGATTGGACAGAACAGATTTCAATGACATAAAATAATGTTAAAAAAAGTAATTTCACTTGTCTGGTCTGGTCTTTTCCTATACCTTGGCAGTTTGTGTGTAGCATCTGCAAGCTATCCCTTGCCCTCCCCCGTTTTCGTCTTACACTGGTGAGCATGTGTTCATTTCTTCTTTCATTTTATTGTTGACGACCGCCAGAGTGTACTGTACTCCGTGACCTGACCTTCTTTTCTAGTGAGTAGTTTTTTTCCTCGCTCGCTTGTTGTCAGGTGTTTTGACTCGTTCAGTAAATATTAGTATGTTCCCGAACATTCGATAACACTGTGGATAAGAATGTTTACGCCAGATTTGGCCTTGAGTGATGTAACCTGATGACGTATTGATGCGTGATTGGTTAGTTTGTGCGAGGGCAAAGGTAACGTTTATTTCGGGAACTTTCTGTAGGAATGTTTATGTATATAGACCTGTGTGAGTGGTGGGGGGGTGAGTAAGTGAGTTTCCTTTTGTGTGGCGTAGATATTTAGTTTCGCTGGCGTCTTCCTAGTAATTTATTGTTCACTATACAGTTATTAAACTTTAGTATTATTTAATCTATCGTCGGATCTCGTGTTTATTTATTTTACAGCTGTAATAGTTTCGTTTTCTAAAGGGTTGTAGTTAGATCAACTAACTCCCCCCTACTATAACGTGCTAGAACAACCTCAGCTGTTACATATTGGGGGCTCGTCCGGGATCCGACCAGATTCGAACGGACCAGATCAAAATTATTAGATTTATTTACATAGTTTATTGTAGAATATCATCGACAAGCTATCTACAACATGTCGGAGGTTATTGGAAGGCTTAGCCAGGAAGCGGACGCTATGGAGCTCACTGGGCAGGAGAGACGGGACTACCTCCGTGAAGGCCTAGAAAGAGAAAGACAGCTGGAGGCTCAACGACAGGAGAAGGAGGCTGAACGACAGGCTCGGGAGAAGGAGGCTCAACGACAGGAGAAGGAGGCTGAACGACAGGCTCGGGAGAAGGAGGCTGAACGACAGGCTCGGGAGAAGGAGATGAACCACGAGTTGGAGATGGAGAAGATCCGCCAGCAACGTGGAGGCAACGACTCAGCGCAGAAGACCGACGACCACGCCAGTTCTAAGAGACCCAAGCTACCTGCATTTCAGGACAAGAAGGACGGTCTGGATAGCTGGTTGCTGCGGTTTGAGAGGTTTGCCGAGACAGCTGAATGGCCCAGATCCACCTGGACGACATCACTGTCTGCCCTGCTGACCGGGAGAGCTTTGGAGTGCTTCTGCAGACTACCGATCGACGAAGCCAAGGACTACGACAAGGTCAAGGAAGCGTTGCAGAAGAGGTACAACCTGTCAGAGGACGGATACAGACTCATGTTCAGACAAGGTAAGCCTGAAGATGGAGAAGATGTTGGAATGTTTTTGACCAGGATCAAGACCTATCTAGAGAGGTGGATAAAGCTGTCGAAGACGGAGGAGACCTACGAAGGAGTGAGAGATCTGTTCGTCAGAGAGCAATTCATGGATGCCTGCCCACCAGACCTTGCAACCCATGTGAGGGAGAGGAAACCAAAGACGCTACATTGTGGTTTGTTTCATTCCTGAAATGAAGTTTTTACATACAAAAATACTCTGACATGAGACAAACAATCTAGTTGTATCCTGTCCTATGTATGAAATGTTGAAAACAGATCTCAGGAGTTTCCCTACCAACATATCTGTGTGCAGTCTGACTGACAAGGTCTCTCCACCAGTACACCTGGGTCTCATTCTCCATATCAGTGAACAAATCTGATGGATTCCCCATGAGTTCAAAGCCAATGTCAAGTTCATTCAAGTGCATCATGGCAACATATGCATCAAGTTGTGTGAAGACATACTCCGGAAATTTGGACACCAAACTGAAGAGGAAACATGGGAAATTTCTCGGTACTTGTCACCTCCAACTTTAACAGTTCCTACTTTGAATCACATGAAACAATTTTCTGTTGTTTCATGTACAGAACTGGCTGGAAAAGGCTGACTAGAATCTGAAAATCTACATTAATTTGCTGGTCAAAAACTTTGTCAGGCAATTTACATTTAGTTTTTGAGCTCGAAAAAATGTTTATTTATGACATGAATAACTGTGATTAGTACAAAAAAGTAGACATATCTCGTGGTTACAAATTATCAGGATCAGATTTCAATGCTGTCCTACTCAATATCGGTATGGACGCACATAGGTACTGTAAAAGCAAAGGCAGGTCAGAACTGATTCATTTTTATTCACTGTTCCATTTTTTAAGCACCATAATAATCCTGATAAAGACTATGTCACTATGCTGACTATGGTTAAGCTTTTTAATTTCTAAACAAAAAGTAAAACCCGAAAATAATTTAAATAAACTTCTAGTAAGGCTACAGCCACAAAAACTAAGACCATTAAGGTGTGCACTATAAAATATAGATTGGGATTATCTAAAAAGAGTACATCTTTGAACACCAACATAAATATTTATAATCACTGGCCCGATAACACTTAAATGACATGTACATCTACAGCAAATATGAGGAGAAGATCTGAATGGTTGACATCCTACTGAAACTAAAGTGATTACATGCTGCACTCACCTTTTAACCTTCACAAGATCCAAAAGCCAGTGGACTCTGACCTGAGAAATCCCATTGAACGGAACTGCTCCAATATATGCCAGATTCTGCTGCATGTCTTGACTGAGATCAAATTTCTGGGCATCGTCATGAGGCAGAGGGGGACTGCATCAAACAAAAATCAAGAAATGCTTCATAACAAATATTAAAACCATGGGTCAATTCAAGAACTTTGTATCTAGTTCACAATAAATAATCTCTATACATGTAAATATTGTGAAACAGCAAATAACACTAACAGTACACGTATTAGCATGCAGTTTCTCCGTGGAGCTCCATCTGGTATTAATATATGTACACCACAAAACAAGAATAGGGTGCAAACATCTTACCAAGTGCTGCTTTTGTTTACAAACACTTTCTAAATTTATTATGTACATGTATCTGTCACAAATCCCAGACTGGGAGATGTAATAAGTTATGACAGGACAACAATCACGAACAAACAAGTTAACACTTAACAGAACAATCCATCAGACTCACACATTTATTAAACATAATTATACAGATAATAGCGCAATTACATACACTATATTATTGAAATCAACTGCCGTACAACGGCCTTATTCTCACACACACTCTCCCTCGGATCCACAATCCGGTAGTTACTCCTAAAGGCACTTCGGCCTCCGCCTCTCCCCTCAGGGTCTTAATAGCACATTAATAATTTACTGGCACCGCAGTCTCTCAATATCACCTTCCTATTGTCATACACCTTAGCATTCCCCTAGCACCTCAGCAGGGCAATAACACATTATCATTTCAATAGACATTATCATTTCAATAGTACATTCTCCCCTCAACATGGCAATAGTGCATTATCACATTCACGCTCATATCTACGTCCCTGTCCGTGGCCTGACTGCCACGACTTTATGTGCCTCTACTGTCCTGCACTGACAGCCTCACTTCTGGCCTATGTGTGGCCTCCGGCCCTATGCTGGCCTATCCCCTGTGCTCATCGGGGTGGCTCTGCGGCCCGTCCTCGACACCTACAAGAATAACATTACATTGGTATAATACCCTACCATTTCTATTCACTCCACCTCTCCTTACAACCCATGAAGCGTACACACACTAGTTCACCTTTCACTCACCACACATCTTACGGTAACACACCTCCATCGGAGTACACACTACTCACTCGCGCTACAAATCCATGAACTCACTTCCATCTATCGCTCATGGCGCACATTGCTATATCCAATATCAAGGACTTCCACATTCCCCACATATACTTATTTACATCATGGTAATAGACGAATATAATATAATACATCAATCATAATAATCAATCAACATTCTACGTACCAGTCATCACTGGAAAGACTCTCTCACTAGTCTTCTCGACTGCTCCCCTTATGTCCGCCCGATGGGCTCTTATTCACAGGTCCGTTCCGTAGGGCCTTCTAACTTGCAGTGATAGTAATACAGCGCTTTCGCCTCATTCAGACCCTCCCACTACTCACAACAGCACGCTTAATTTACTTGTCTACTGTGAGCCCTTCTTACTCTACACCCGCTCTGTAGCAATCCCCTTAATTGCACTCACTCCACTCGTGACATCATCCCCCACCCCAAAAAAATTAATGCAATTAATTTCAAATCGCATCAAGATGACTGTCAACGAGTGAGCGTGAGCAATACCTACACTAAAAAAAACTGACCTAGCAGTTCCCCTAGTATATAAAATACCGAAATCAGGGGAAAATATGGGGATCAATATGCCCTGCAATATGCATATATGTATCACATCATCAATAGCTAACTAACCACAATACTTAATACAGAATCAAAAACCAATCAACCTATCAACCATTCTTCATATCATATTTATAATGTCAATATTTTAAAGTCGACTCATTCACACAGATCCTGTCAATGTTCCTGTCCTCCGATGTATAAGCTCCTGAAATCTTCCCCTAGGCTCGACTAAGGTAGTCGGTGATATGATTGCTGGTTCCTGGAATTGGTTGAATAACGAAGGTATACGGCTGCAAAGCCAATGCCCATCTAGACAAGCGTGGGCTGGACGAACGATTCTTCGACAAAAATGTCAGTGGCTTGTGGTCTGTCTGGATACAAAATTCTCGTCCCATGAGATAACGTCCCAATTTCTGGACGGACCACACAATGGCAAGACACTCACGCTCTATCACAGAATACTTTCTTTCTCTCTGCAATAACTTCCTACTGACATAACATACAGGATGGAGACATTCGTTCTTCTCCTGTAGAAGACAAGCGCCGACACCAGAGTCCGACGCATCCGTTCTGAGGATAAAATTAGATCGAAAATCGGGTAATATCAGAATGGGTGACGATGATAATGCTGTCACCAAATTATCAAATGCTGTCTGACATTCAGACGTCCACTGAACCTTATCGGGTTGTCCCTTCTTAGTAAGGTCAGTAAGAGAAGATGACAAGGAGGAAAAATTTGGAATGAACTTTCTGTAATAATTTAAAATTCCCACTAAGCTTCTGACTTGTTTCTTTGTTTTAGGGATTTGCAACCCTACTAACTTGTCAATTTTTGTTACTTCAGGTCTCTGAACACCTCTACCCACAATATGTCCTAAGAATATTATCTCTGGACATGCCAAATCCATCTTTGCGGGTTTAGCAGTTAACCCAAACTGGCGTAATCGTTGAAAAATTACTGTTAGTGTCTGAATATGATCAGACCATGTCGACGTATGGCATGCTATATCGTCAAAGAATGACACGACATTAGGTATGTCCTTCAACACCGATATGAGAATACAGATACTCTGGTCTCTCATGAAACCTCTGCAGCCTATCAACATGGAAAACCTTAACTGATCCATCAATGTGGATAGCGTAATGCACCTTCGAAACAATTTGCTCAATAACATACGGACCTTTCCATGTCATCAATAACTTATTACGGTCCGTAGGTAATAACAATAGGACCTTGTCTCCTGGCTTAAAAATTCTCAGTTTGGACCCTCTATCTTTATAGTTCTTTGCTCTTGCTGAAGCGATACTAGACGCTTCTTCTGCTATCGTGCGCGCTGAAGATAGTCTTTCTCTTAAATCAACAAGGTCTATCGAAACCTTTTTAAACGGTTCCGAAACCGTGGGGATCTTTTGACGAGGAGCCTGGGGTGTACGACCCTTATGCGTCGTCTTTTGGCACGCACTGCACGTCTTACAACACAGCCGTACATCTCTATGTATCGATGGCCAATAAAAATCTTTCAGAACTCTCTCCTTGGTTCTAGCACTTCCCATATGACCCGCTAATGGAACATCATGGGCCAGACGCAACACTGTAGCAATCAACGACCGTGGCACGACGACCTGCTTTTGAACGGAAGCCACTGTGACGTACATACGGAACAGAATGCCCCCCTGGACAAAAAAAGAAGATGACCCGTTCTTATATCTCCTCGTTTTCTCGGTTCGCGCTTCCCCAAAACATGGGTTTAATGATGGGTCCTCCCTTTGTAATCTCGCCAAGCGCTCTGGCGTGATATCTAGGTTGACCGCTGGCGTAGCCAAAGGTCTAATCTTATCTTTATCAGCTACCCGTCGACGTGTTTCGACCGCGGCGCAAAAGTCAATACCTTTTGATTGCGACCATGCTTGCACGTTCTCATCGGAAGGGGAAACCACCCGTGATACATTCCCAATGATGAGCTGGGCGCCTGGAAAACAACCAACGACTGCTTCGACTTCCCCGCTAAGGAAAGGTGTATCTATCATTATTCTTGCCATGGGCAATTTCTCAATGGCCCCCGAAAATTGGATGCACTGGACAGTCTCACCTGTAAGCTGTGAATCCCGAATGCAGTCTCTATGCACTCCCACAACGGTAGATCCTGTATCTCGTAAAACCGAGACCGGTTCGTCCCCAACAAACCCCGGATAAACCTTAAGACCACCTCCTGTATGACATGAATTTATAACGGGGATCTTTCTCCCACAAGGTAAAACACCGGAAGATAATAACTTCTCACAACTGGGACACTTAGAATACTGTCCGCCTCCGTTGTCCGATGTAACACACGCAGCCGCATGATGAAATTTATTTGGGGAACATGGACTGGAGCTACTGTCCACGTTCGCCGCTATCCTACCTGCAGGGCAATTCACGCTGATGTGATCTGCTCTACCGCAGTTCCAACACTTCGCGGCCCTACACTCGCGTGAAAAGTGACCCACGCGTCCGCAAGTCCAACACTCCTCTCCCTGTGCTGCACTAGGCCTGGGTCCCCGTGACCCATCGCGACCGGAACTAGAGTCCCTATGCCGTCGGTCATCGGCAAAGGTCACAAATCGCCCCCGGCCATTACCGCGACCTAGCCCTCCTGCTCGGTCAAACTTACCGGATCCATATGCCGGTGATTGGTGATAGCCCCTACGCTGCCCCTGGGCTTGCCCGCTATAGGCACCACGCTGACGCGACCTGTCCCTAAGTCCTGCCGGCGACCCTTCGACAACGGCGACGTACCCAGCATCTTGGACGTACGCCCTGGCGACTGGTTTGGACGGATGTGCCGTACGGTATGCTTCCGCCAACTTAGACGCCTCCTGCACCGTCGCGGGTTCGTTTTCTTTCAGGAAAGCCACCAGATCTTTGTGGCACGACGCGTACAGCTGGTCACGGATCATTAAGTCTTTCAGTTTAGCAAAATCCGCGCCCACATGCGCCAAGTCTACCCAGTTCGCGAAATACTCCGTTAGTCTCGCGACGAAGGCAGCAAAGTCCTCCCTGGCATCTGCACGTGCCCGCCTAAACTGCTCCCGGAAATATTCCTCGGTACGCGCAAATCGGCGAAGCAGCAAAGCCTTCAGCTTATCGTAATCTTGCACGTCTTCGCGCTGTAGCTCTTTAAAGTAGGTTAACGCTCGCCCCTGCAATAGCGACGCCAGGTACGTGGCCCATAATTCCTTATTTTCCCCCCATTGCAATTGTGCGTTCAGTTCGAACCTGTAAAGGAAGGCGTCTATGTCGTCCTTCCGGTCGTCGAACGTAGGGAGCTTAATCCTAACGCCACCTTTATTGTGTACCTGCCGCTCAGCCGTTTCCGCTGGCGTATTCTTCTTGAGTTCTAACTCCGCAATCTTTACTTGCGCCTCTATCTCCTTTAACCTTATCTCTTGCTCCCTTTCCTTAGCCTGTCTCTCCTGTTGCTGAGCTTCTAACTCCTTTAACTTAAACTCCCTCTCCTGTTGCAACTCCTTTAACTTAAACTCTCTTTCCTCTTCCTTATCCTTAGCCTCTCTTTCCTGTTGCTTATCCTTAGCCTCTCTTTCCTCTTCTCTCTGTCGGTCTTGAGCCTCTTTTTCTCGCTCTCTATCCTTAGAACGCTCATCGCGCAAATCCACCTGCTGTTCTTTAATCCAGCCGCGTAGCTCTTCTCCCTCCAGGCCAAGTTCCTTACCCAACTTCATTAGTTGTTGGAGTTCCGCCATTTCACAGATTTATGGTTATGGTATCTATTATAAGACGACCAACCTGTCGGTATGATCACTAACGATACGACCAGAGACCTGAGATCACACCAGATATAACAATACCCAGTTGTCTCAAATACAATTCAGAAATTTACCTTTACAGCACAACTAATTCTATATCTATAAAATGTATAGCACTATTAATTATAAAAGAAAATAGAAACGACAAGAATGAAGAAATTCAGTAGAAGGACCACAAGTACGTCAAGGACAACGAACCAGACTAGGACAAAGCTTCTACAAAAGAAAATATAATGGAAAAAAATGCAACCTAACTACGCCGATTACACTACAAGGTACGAACAAGAACAGGGTCTGAAAAAAACGAACGTATCTACAGATAGGTAAGAGAGGGACAAGAGAGACGTCTTCCTAAAACAACGAGGAAGATGGAACGGCACAATCTAAACAAAAATACAGGTCCCTACAGAACTGTTCGCTGTGATGAACGAAGTTCCAAATTTAGCCCACCTCCCGAAGAGGATAAACTACGCTCACCACAGCAAACCCGCGCCACCGCCCGTATAACCTATAACGACAACAAAAACAGCAAAAACAGGGAAAAAGACAGATTAAAGGAACAGCCCCCAATCCAGGGTACAAAATTTCAGTTTCACTTAACTTCGAATTTTGAGTTTAACTCCTCCCCTTAATCGGAGCTCTGGCTGCTTGTCTCCTCAGGCTGCACGCACACTCTGCAGAAATTTAAGTACACATTAATACATATTCATCAAAATACATGCATCAATACATATTCATAAATATACATAAATCATATCATCATGAAATTTCCATTCATCCCACGAACAAGGACAACAGCACGAATTCCTAGCACAACAGAAAAACAACTAGATATAACGAATACACAATGTCAAAATGACCACAGGTAAACAGGACGAGCCCCCAGTGTCACAAATCCCAGACTGGGAGATGTAATAAGTTATGACAGGACAACAATCACGAACAAACAAGTTAACACTTAACAGAACAATCCATCAGACTCACACATTTATTAAACATAATTATACAGATAATAGCGCAATTACATACACTATATTATTGAAATCAACTGCCATACAACGGCCTTATTCTCACACACACTCTCCCTCGGATCCACAATCCGGTAGTTACTCCTAAAGGCACTTCGGCCTCCGCCTCTCCCCTCAGGGTCTTAATAGCACATTAATAATTTACTGGCACCGCAGTCTCTCAATATCACCTTCCTATTGTCATATACCTTAGCATTCCCCTAGCACCTCAGCAGGGCAATAACACATTATCATTTCAATAGACATTATCATTTCAATAGTACATTCTCCCCTCAACATGGCAATAGTGCATTATCACATTCACGCTCATATCTACGTCCCTGTCCGTGGCCTGACTGCCACGACTTTATGTGCCTCTACTGTCCTGCACTGACAGCCTCACTTCTGGCCTATGTGTGGCCTCCGGCCCTATGCTGGCCTATCCCCTGTGCTCATCGGGGTGGCTCTGCGGCCCGTCCTCGACACCTACAAGAATAACATTACATTGGTATAATACCCTACCATTTCTATTCACTCCACCTCTCCTTACAACCCATGAAGCGTACACACACTAGTTCACCTTTCACTCACCACACATCTTACGGTAACACACCTCCATCGGAGTACACACTACTCACTCGCGCTACAAATCCATGAACTCACTTCCATCTATCGCTCATGGCGCACATTGCTATATCCAATATCAAGGACTTCCACATTCCCCACATATACTTATCTACATCATGGTAATAGACGAATATAATATAATACATCAATCATAATAATCAATCAACATTCTACGTACCAGTCATCACTGGAAAGACTCTCTCACTAGTCTTCTCGACTGCTCCCCTTATGTCCGCCCGATGGGCTCTTATTCACAGGTCCGTTCCGTAGGGCCTTCTAACTTGCAGTGATAGTAATACAGCGCTTTCACCTCATTCAGACCCTCCCACTACTCACAACAGCACGCTTAACTTACTTGTCTACTGTGAGCCCTTCTTACTCTACACCCGCTCTGTAGCAATCCCCTTAATTGCACTCACTCCACTCGTGACAGTATCTTCATTTCAAAGATAGGAGTACATCATGTGTATTTAAACTGCAGAGATCATATCCTACACCTAATTCATTAAAGAATGAAACACGCCATGAACCTTTTGGTATTTAATTTTAAGTAAGTATTCACAGTCCTCAACTGAACTCTGATAGTTGTACTATATTTTGCACTACATTTGGGTGTGCTCTCTCTATTATATCTGACTCATCACATCCGAAAAGTCAAGCAGCCAGATCATTTCATTGATGAAATAAATTATATGTTCTACTCTCAGTCTTCAAAATACCCCAAAATTTCAACACGAATTTGGATTAATATCTTAACTACACTGCATTTCCAAGAAAACCTGAATACCAATAATAGAAATGACCCATCTGCCCACTGCACAAGACAGAAGTTCTACCTTCCTGTCAAATTCCTTCAGCACGCCCAGATGAAGCATATATTTCAAACGGTTTAGGCAGATCTTTTGACAATTCTGTAACTGTGCAAACTTTCCTTTGCATGAGCACAACTATCCCCTTTAGATCCTACATGTCACTTTCTGTCCATCATGTGCTTCCAATGTCTCACTGTTTGCAAAAGGTGTCGTTTCAAGTAATAGATACAGATAAAAATCTTGCTGCATTTGAAAAATTTGAAGTAGAGAGAAAGGAAAAAAAATAATTAAATATATAAATAAATAAATACATGAAAAATAACTCACTAAATCAGTGAAATGTGTGCAATTTTTAACATACAATAAGAAATTTATCACAGCATCCATGACAGTGAGATAGAACGAAGTTCAACATGTCATTTCTCTTAATGTGATTGTAAAGTAATGAACACAATAAATAATTGCAACATAAACTTTAATTTATACGTCGGAGATGGCATTTATCATAATTTAAATTTTTGCATGATTACCAAAATCCAGTACTTGTCCAAAAATGTTCGACATGACCTCGCACATCTGTAGAATCAAGAGATATGTTGAAGTCAAACAATGCAGATGTTCCAGTCCACAGATTTTGTAGAATCAGACCCAAACAGACTGTGACAAACTGAACTGCCATTGTGTCTGCTACATCTGGGGATTACATTTCATACACTTGTCAACAATTCTTTCCATGCTACTATTGCTAGCAAACTCTTCTATGGATATTGCAATATACTGCAAAGAAGAACATGGACCTAAAACAAAGTGCCCTACACCCAACATTTTTCTAAAATTCAGCACTTTAAATATGACTGGCACATCGCTTCACAGTTTGAATTCTCAATCCTGCCTTAATAATCTATTTTCAAATTTCCATTGTCTGCAGAAATCTGAAGAAAAAAAATTATATTTTAAACAAAGATCTTCTAAAAAACTTCATTCAAATTTAGGCCTATATAATCCCAAATCATCTACTGTACTATAAACGTTTTGTGTTTCAACTACTTGAATGTTTAATTAAGTGTCAGGTTATTTTAAGATGACAATATATGCTGCATGTGTGCTTTCAACTTGTTATAATGCCCAGTGTGTAACTAAAAGAACTGCTTCATATACTGTGGTCAAACAATTTCCTGGTAAAGTAGGCCTAAATTTTATAAAGTTATACTTCTAATAATAAACTGGTTCCTGTAGCTCCTAACTCTAGAGGAAATCCATAATAAATTAATTTCCTATTGGGCAAATCTAGCCACTGGTGTACTTTTCCCTAATCTGCCACAGCTGTGTACAACTTCTTTCACATCTGAGGAGCACAGACACAATTATACTGCCTGCTAGATCTCGGCCTACTAAAGATCTACGCTAGATCTTTCTTTATTGTTTTTATCTTTTGCCATGTTCTAGATCTAGATCTATGTCAAGATCTAGATCTAGGGGAAGGTCTTCCGTCCGTTCGCGCCAGTCAAGAAAACACACTAAAGAGGCGATTCGAGCGGGCTTATCAAAAGGTTGGGTTTAGTATTTGTAACCCTAACCCTAACCCCCAGGCCAAAACATTGATTGCAAATTGATAAAATAAGTGGATTTTGTATCTTAATCATATAGATCTAGATCTATGTTTGTTGACTTTTTGGTAAGTGGCGCGGACGGAGGGAAGACCTCCCGATCTAGATCTAGGTCCATTTACCATGTTGTCTCACTCATAGTCATACTGTATATGATCTAGAGTCTATATCTAGATCTAGATCTAGATTCTAGATCTAGATCTAGAGACTAGATCTAGAATCTAGATTAGAATAGATCGAGATCTAGAATCTAGAAAAAATGTAGAATAGGCTAGATCTACAAACCCAACTTCTTGTTTACCTTACTTGCGCTCAGGAAGTAATGACGTGCAGTGACAAGCAGTGGCATTGTTGTTGTCTGTGACCTAGATAGCCCTATTCATTATTCAGCTATTACGTGTGCGACCGTGAGTAGGTGAGCCCACTCATCATGAAGTTATGTACGCTCATGGATACTTCAAATTATTTCGTTCCGTTGCGGAAATTACAAATTTGAGACAGTTTCAGGTAACTTTAAAAAAAAAAAGAAAAGAAACGGCACTCGCTCATTCTGTTGATTATGGACTAATCTAAGATCTTAACTTACTCTTAAATAATTATTACATTAAATAGCAAACCATGTAGATGTAGATAAATAAAATAATGAATGAAAAAGAAATACTGTCTACAGCATATGGTCAGAGAGAAATATCATTGCCTATTTACTCTAATAGGTAGTCCAAACTCATTGTTACTTTTTTATCACAACTCAACTGATTCTTGTTTAATCTAATGGAGCTTGCTTTTCTAAGAATTTTGATGCCAAATTCATTATTCTAGTTTAAAGGTTTTGAAAGTTACGTCATTTTCAAAAGTGGAAAAACACTTCGAATTTGCTACCTGTTGTAAATTGCATGAAAACCAAACTTTGATCGCCCAGAGAAAGACGAGTTATTGAGTAATGGCATTGAAAATTCTCAGTTTCCATGACAAGAGGGTGTAGGCCTACATTACGCTCGCTTTTTTTTGTTCGAAGGGTGCAAATATGTAGGACACAAGTGACGAAATCAAGCATTGAGTCGGTCTATAAAACTAGTGGGCGCTTCGCACCGAAATATGCCCCATGTCTGACTTTGACATACCCTTCCTCTTTTTGAGATTTGGAGACTTGAAATGATTGGGAACTTTTGTTGTTATTGTTGTTTGATTCGAGGCGCTGATTTCACCCCGATCCTTTTTTCATAAACCATAAGCTTGAGCCCATGGCGTCATCACTTCCTGCAAAATTTCTTGTGCTCACAATTGACACGGTGCGCTGTTCTATCCAGAACTCGGTGAATTTTGTGGATGATCCTACGCTTTTCACCATCTATGTTTGTCTCTTTGTGAGGATTCCTTTCGATCTGATGGGATGAATTTATGTCTTTTAGCGTCCGAAGAACGAGACAGTATAAAATGTGTTTGAGAAGCCGCAGCACCCTTTCTCAAGACTTCGGCCACTGAGATCAAAACCCAGCAATACAGACTGTGGACCTTTGTGCCTTTTGAATTTAGCTCTTTTTCTTTCAAAACTGGACATCGTATCCAGAGCTCAGCAATATAGGGTGTGGACCTTTGTGCGTTTTAAATTTAGCTTACCAACTGTGAGTTGGAAAATCATGGTAGCCTAAATGTAGCTGGTACCGGTACATTGTTTCATCATGGTTTATGCTCAGCATTCCCTTTATCCAGGCTACCCAATCAGAGCTCAGTTGTACTGAGTAAGGCTGTTGTGCATTTTACATGTTGTCTGGATCAATATCAGGGATGGACTTTGGTGATGAGGAATCCACACTTTACACATTGATATTGTCAGGTTCACACGTTGCTTGCACAACTTTTCTCAAACCAGTTGGTAATTCAGCGACGCGAAGTCCGGATGATTTACTATTGTGCAAACTTTACTTACTGATTATTATTGTCAGGTTCCCACATTATTTGCACAACTTTTCTCAAACTTCGGCGACCAATTGGTAATTAAGCGGCGCGAAGTCCGGATTGTTCACTATTATTATTGTGCAAGTAAACAGCCAGCACAGCACCGAGGTCCACAGCGACAGATGTGCTAAGCTGCTTGAACACTGATCAAATAATTATGACACTATTAGAAAACTGCACTGCGGCATCTGGATTTTAGCGTCCTGAATATGCTTAAGTCTGTGAATAGGTCTGTGGCCTCCTGATCTCTGTAACGAACTTTGAATGTTGATCAACATTGTGCCCAGGAGGTTCTCTTTTGGGTAACCAATTATAGACCTTTTATTATTACTTTGACATAATTAGGTCTTATTGTACGAGCCGATGCGGCGGAGGGTCATTAAGATGGTAACTTATCGCCACAGGATAGGTCAATTCAGCCTACCGCCCGATACAGTAGAGAAAAGTGAAGATCGAAGAGAGAAGTACGAAATTTCCGATCATACTTTTTGAGTCTTCTCCAGGAAAATAAAATGGTAAATATTGAAGATGATTTTGTCCAAATGGATGTGTCCACGTAATTTATCCTCAAAAACGGAGGCAGTACCCGGTACAGAAAGTTTCGTCATTTTTAGTCCTGTAGTCACGACGTGTTAGACGCTTGAGTGCTCACTAAGCTCCGTGTAGAAGCATTTTTTTTTTTCATTTTAAATTCAACCCTTTATTGTCGGCTAGTCCGTGACTTTCACGTTCCAACGATGACCTTTTTGTCAGTAAACCGTACCAGGCGCAGTGTAACCGCTGTGTCACTATCACGCCCTAAAATCATACTTTGAAAAAACAACCGAACCCTCTCTCCAAGTTTTCTATCACCATCATCACCATAACATGTAAAGCAGGGGTTCTCAACCTTTGCATCCCGTTCACCATGATAAAGTTTGGAAAGTAAATTTACCCCCACCCTGTTTTGTGCAGCAACATTTTATACAAGGGGACAAGGTGGTCTGGAGGCAAGATGCTCACCTCTCATGCAAAGGGTACCGGGTTAAAAACCCGGCCGGTGCAGGCATGTTGGAAATTTGGGATTTTTCTCATATTTTTCTGTTCCTGATCCTATTGGGGGGTAGGATCGAGTACCTAGTCTTCTCGGATAAGGACGAAGAATTCGGAGGGCCCGTATGCACGTTGCGCACGTTAAAGATACCTTGGCAGTTGGAAATCGAAAAGAACAGGCCGAACAGGCCGCTGCCTGGGCAAAAATCAAATAAAATCCATCCACCCCCCCCCCCCTGATCTCCCACCCCCTTCAGAAAGAAAAATGCCTAACGTCGCTGCACTGTGGCGACGACGTGCCTGCTCCAGTTGTAACTGGGTGCAATGACACAAAGGCAAATTTCCCAAATGGCGTTAAAGTAATGTACAAATACAAAACGTATACAAAAAAAAATTAATACAAATAATAATTATAACACCTTTAAATATTTCATTATGAACAACTAATGATGAACAGATACTGGTATTTAAAAAACAAAAAACAACAGTACAAATCCGGAATCAAATTTATTCCCTGGATAGGCGAAATTTACCCTATAGGGGTAATTTTACCCCAGGGTGGGACCCCTGGCCCGTAGGTACTGAACTGCCTACACTTTTGTGGTGGACAAATAAAAGTACTTGACAAATGTAATCTCGGGCCCAAAAAGACTCGACCAAGCTCCAAGTCTGTAGTCCGTTTAGAAATTCGTGTCACTCTTCCAAAAGCTGTAACTTGGCAGCCCTGTGACAGAATGTACAGAAAGTTGCTATGTGTGGACTACTGATCTCCCTGACCTTCATAAAATAATTAATTTTTTTTGTTGTTGAAAAAAATCTTATTTCGCATTTTGTTTCTTTAGGTTGGGGGTTATATTGGGAAAAAAATGCTTCAGGCTTTCGGGATGGAAATGTAACAGTTTTAGCACTTCCGTTAAAAAATTGCACACTTTCAGCTCAGGGACAAGAAAACTGAGCTTGTGCCAGAATTTTTTTTTTTTAATAAAGGACACTTAATGACGTTCTTTGGTGTAGTCAGGAATATTGAATGAACGGTAGGGGGTCCAAAGTCCAAAGCTGCAGCTTGTCATTCCGTTACGCCCCCATCACACTCTTGAGTTTTTTTGCTGTTGTTTTTTTGCATGCATGTTCGAGTGTAGATTTCAGTCAGAAATAACCAATGTTGTTATTTCAAATGTAGCACATTCTTATGTAAATTGTGTTTCAATGTTATATGAAACGTATAGTAAAGAGTGGGACGGTGAGGGACTGAATATTTGATACCGGTACATTCACACGGACGCTTTTGTATGCAAACGCCAAAAAAACAGAAATGAAAAGTCAGGCGAACCCGCGAAACATGACAGAGCTGCTTATAACAAATACAAAAAAAAACAAATAAACGAATTTGACAAGGAATGTACACATTTGCGAATGATTGATGAATGATAGCACTTTCTTTTCTATTCAAGGTACTTATGGAACACATCTAAACCATATTTAGATTTTCTCTATGGGGTGCATAAAGAAACTTCTGAAAAGGACGAGCCAGCATTTTCATCCCGTCTCACAGTAGAGAAAATAACAATGACGTGAAATAAAATTGATGAATTTGCTGAAAAATTGAACATTTAAAGTACATTTTTTGGGTACTATTTCAAAAAGATCACAGAAATTATTTTGTCGCCTTGAAAAATTCAGGTCGGCCGTGGATTGACCGATCAGAAAATCTTAGGGTCATGGGAAATCTAAGATTGCATGCAAAAAAACAACTACTGCGATACAACAATCAGTTTTGGAGAACATTGCAGGAGACTGAGGGCACGAATTTCTAAACGAACCACACAATTCTGAAAAACCAAGATATCTCAGTCTTAGCTCATGTAATATACATTATGGTCTCCACATCCCATCAATAATACCCGAACCGTCTGACTACTTGACCACTGTCTGCCTTAACCCCATGGATGTGATGTTGATTTCCAGACTCAGTTCGCCCCATTGTTTCAGGTGGTCGAGAAGTCGGAGAAAGTCGACGAGTATGCACAAGTTCAACAACCCATCATGAGAAGGAGAAGGGGGGGGGGGGGAGCCGGGAATTACCCATGTTTTCCCTGGAGTGTAGGGGTGAGGGGAATTCGAAAGAGCTGTCTATTTTGATTGGGTTTGTATTAGTAGGTAGCCCAAACTGATTTTTACTTTTTATCATATCTCACCAGTTATTGTCTAATCGGATGGAGCTTTCTTTTCCAAAAATTTTGAGACCAGATTTATTATTCTGGCTTAAAGGCTATGTAAGTTATGGCATTTTCAAAAGTGAAAAAACACCTCGAATTTGCTACCTGTTGCAATTGCACAATAGTCCAACTTTGACCGCCCATTAAATGGCGGTTTATTGAGTCACGGCATTAAAAATTCTCAGTATCCAAGTTAAGGGGGTATCAAGGACTACTAGATCTATATGAAGTAGTAGTCCTTGAGGGGTATACATTACGCTTAATGTTTTTCAAGGGATACAAACATAATACAAGCATCTCATTTTACTTTTTTTAGTCAGCAAACTTCGTCCGACGTCATTTTCCTGTGAACTCTTACAGGGGAGACAAAAATAATGTTTTTTTTCTATTAAAAAAAAATTGAAAAGGAGGTCAACCGTGTCGCCATTGGCTTAGCACTGATTGTCGGACAAAGGTGGCGAAATCAAGCATTGGGTGGGTCTAGAAAAACAGCCGGCCAGAGGTTTATTTTTGCATATAATTTTGATCCTGATCTATAAAAGTTTCCGCTAGTTTCTCGGTCTACAAACTTTTAACAAATGATTTTCAAAGGAATTTCAACTTAAAACAGGATGAAAAATTCATTGAATTAAACCACATTTATCTGGCTTCCTGTGTGAATTATTTTCAAACACGTGCGCTACATCGGCGCGACGTGACCCTTTGTTATGAAGGGTCAATTCGATATGCGCAGCTCAGAGCGAAAATGGCAAGACTATGTTCAAGCTATAAAAACACAGAGCTAAACACACTAAACAATACAAAAGGAATTAGGTCTGCATTTTGTCAGAAGAAGGATTGAACTTTATTTTGATGTAGAATACGTGGTGTTTGACATAAATACACGACAGTAATAGCCTTGTCATTTTGTTGGTCTAAAATTATGCCAAAACGGGATTTGGCCCCCTTAGCCGGGCAGTTTGGACTATTTACTCAGATCTATTAATACGGGCAAGATTTTTTACTGATATTGCACAACTGCAAAGGTTAAAATAATTGGTGAATTTGATAAACAGTACACAGATGGGCAGCACTAGAGATTCCTGCCCCCCCCCCCCTTTTTTTGATGCTGTGTAAAATACCATCTGATTCTGTCAGTCACATTTTAATTTCTAAAAAATTTTTCAGGAATGTAAGTGGTTGGGGTGAAACTGTTTTCCCAAACACTGGTACTGTACCATTGAAATTGAAGTTTGTAGACCACATTTATTACATTCATGTTACAGAGCTGCTTCAAGTTCAGCAGGCCCAGGCAATTTTGATTTCCACTCAAGCCAAGCTCCAACATGCAAGAATATCCTGGTGTGTTGCATTCAAGTGTTTGAAGTAATTTGTGATGAGCAGGTCAGTATTTTAATCCTAGTTTATTAATTTTATGACTGTTGTAAAACAACTGATAATCAGTGCATGATATAATTTACCCTCTCACATTTTTTTGCACTAATTTACATAGTATTTTATGGTTTTCTGGGACTACTTCATTTCTGTTTAGATTTCATTGTGAAACCAGCATAAAGTTTGCACAAGTAGTTAGTAGCATGTGTAAAAAAAATCAATTTATATGACTTGATCACACACTTGGAAACCACAGTGTACTCTGGTTTTGTTGTTTTTCCACCCTGTGAATGGAAGCAGGAAAATACGATTGAGCAATAATGTTTACTTGGTCAATGCATTAGTGTGGCTTTCAGACAAAATTCCTCCTGATATGAATGCAGAATTTCATGTGCCTGAAAATGTTCATCACATTCCTTTCTTTCTTGTTTGCTTGTAGTGGTAATCATGTATAAAATTTACATTACATACCCCCCACCCTTTTTTTCAGGATTTGAGAAAGCTTTGAGTACTATTAGGTTTGCCTCTGGTAGGTGAGGAGATAATAATTATGATATTATAATGTTAGAATCGCAAAATACGACAGGTACGCTTACACTATGGCCTACTTCAAAGCCAACGATAAGACACGTTTTATGTGTGTGTGTTTTTTTCTTTTGGAAAAGGCAGGCGGTTGGATGAGGCCTCAATAGTACAAGGACCGAAGCCTAGACTAGTGTATCTGAATTAAAGAGCATTTTATTACATCAGGCGGGTTGTTTATCCAGGCTCTTTCAGCAATATGTTTATTTCAGCACACCAAGTTCGTGCAATTGGCAAAATGCGTGTGTTCTGTGATACCACTTCAATAATGACTAAGCTCAAGTGATCATGTATGTAATGTATCCAACACACTACAGGTCGCCGGTTACGTTTTTATTTTGTCATGGCCCTAATCTATCGTGGGAAATTTTGCGCTATGTGCACGGCAATCTGCCACCAAATATCTATCTGATACGGAGTTGGTAAAATTTGTTTTTTCAAAGAACTAATTATGGGAAATAATGATAAAGATGTTCAATAAGGTTTTTTTTTAATTTAAATAATGAATCAGCAGCCAGGAAACTATTTGAGGATTTGAAAAATCAAGTGTTTAGGTCTTTAGTTTAGGAGGTTCACGTCACTTTTCTTGTTCCTATTTCCGTGTGTTCAGTAAGTCGTCTATTCCCCGCGTGCCGGAGAGTGAAGAAAATGAGAGTGAATGAATTATTGAATGGGAGATAGACCGAACAAAAGAGAGAGGTGGATGTATTTAGTGTGGGCATATTCGGGATTTGGTCTGTTCCCCCTTCACTACACGCACATTCTCACTTTGTTGTTGTTGCTGTTGTTTTGTTATTGTTTGTTTCTTTGCTAAATGTGAACTTTTCAAACCACAATATGACGTGTAATGTTTTGGACGGAACATTCAATTAGGAGACAGTGAAGGCAGCCATATTGATACCAGAATGTTTATTTCCTCTATTTGGTTGCCAGATGATATTATAATTTGCATGAGTTGCCAAAAGGGATTAATAAAATAAAGAATAATAAAGATGCCAAATAGTACATGACGTAACTGCTACTGCACGGTGTCTTTGTTTTATGTTGTTGTTGTTGTTGTTTTTCTTTTTAATGAGCAAAGAAGAGGCAAGAGAAAAAAGCAAAGCCATGGATGATTTCTCTCTGCAGAATAAACTTTATTTGAAATTTGTTTTGTCATATTCTTAGTACTGTCAGTAACAAATACTGGGCCAGTAAGTAAAAATAAATTCACACAAAGGTAATTACTCAGTATAAACTGACACAGCGTGTAAGGCACATTGCACCGTGAACAGTAAATTGTTTAAGTGGTATTTAATAAACGCTGCACCGTGCAACACATTTGCTGCGCGGACTTGAATCATTGAGACAGAAGATGTATCAAGACCTTGATTCATCAACTCAGAGAGCCAACTTTTGATATCTGCAGCAACGGTTGGTATGAGACAGGAAACTGAGAACTGGATCTAATGACCATAAAGTGCTGGCTTAGAATACTCTCCAGCCTTGCCCCAGTAGTCCACTGCCCGGACACGGTAATGACCTTGAACTTTACTTTCCTTATCTGAAAGGTGAAAATAAAACATGGTCATTCAGTACAGTACAACAAAACAAAACAAAACAAAAACTAGCATTACTTTGGCCTTGTATTCCTGGCAAACATTTAACTTCAGTGAATGCGCCCTGGCTTACATGGAGTCCGAGGCTTTGTGGACATCAAAAGAGCGACTTTTTTAACAATGAGTTAGATCAACATGGATCCTTTGGATTTACTTGAGATTTTTCCTGGTATGGAGCTGATGTTTTATTTGTTAAACTGTGACCTGGTTTTGAGTTTGTTTCTTAGTGAATCCACCAGCAGGACAGAACAGAGATACCGGGTATCTTACACTAAGTTAGTGTAAGATATTTCTGGGACAGAACTGTTTTAGCCCCACCAGTCCGTCCAGGTCCCGTCCAACTCCACACACCATAAAACCCAGGCAAACCAGACCGAACTCCGCCTGCTGTGAGCCTAGAGAAGGACATACCTGTCTCATACAAAAACAGTGTAATGATACTTTTCCGCTGACTGACTTTGGTGTAGGGACCAGTCGGGCCGGACTGGGACAGCTCAACATCGAAGGTCTGTATGCACCTAAACACACAACAATAATAAACTAGCAGAATGTAAACATAAACAAACGAAGTGGTTCTTTTCAAGGTATGCCTAGGAACTAACGCCCGCGTTATTTTCAAGGCATGTTTCATTGACCAATCAGAAGCTGTTTCAGTATTAAGGTAGGCGACGTCTATGCACCCTATTCCGATTTTATATCAAAGTTGGAAAAATATAAATCTGAAACCTGGAGTTAGTTTCAAGGTATGTCTTGTAAATAACGGCTTGCTTGACTAATCAGGCGAAAAGGGGCTGGGGTAGCTACTGGCGATCGATGTACACACAAGTAGGTATGCCTTGTAAATAACGGCTTGCATAAACAGATGTTGTCATAAGCACGTACGTCCCCCAAGTTTTTTGCGTTAGGGGCACGTATTTTAAAACCTTTGGTGACTCCAGAGGTAGAGAACTCCTCCCAAAATACTCCTTAACAACAGCTTTCCGATTTTCTTTTTGTTTTCCTCCTGTTGTTTTGGTTGAGATGGTAGGGGGAGGGGGGGGCCAGGGTTAGGAATTCGATCAGATTTAGGGTTGAGGATAAGGACAGGGTTGGGAATAGGTACGTATACACACGCGCCCCTAGGCAAAACACGTGGGGGGGGGGGGCGTACGTACTTATAACAACAGCCTAAACAAAACTGAAGTACTTATAAAAAAAATATCGATTACAAAATGTGCACCAAAGGCCAAATTATGTACAATAGCCGACAGTTTGATTGGCGCGAGTTTGCTCCAGTTAACAGCCCAGTAATTATTTTAAAAACCTTTCAACAAGGAAACTTTGAATTTCCTTTGAGTGCTCTGTAGGATTTCCCATTCTCTTCTTGGATATAATAATAATTTTAAACTTAGCGTCCAAATAACTATACCCCCCCCCCCCCCCCCCCCCCCGCTTTTTTCTTTCTCTGTGATGTTCTTAAAATACCATGCAGTGTGAAAATGTCAAGTACACAACACCAATAGATTTCTAATCCCTAGTCACCCCCTACCCCCCCCCCCCCCCGGATGTTTGCAAATCAGCAAAAAGACGGTGAGATGAAAAGATAAAATATAACTGGGAAATCCCGTACATGACCGTAAGTAGGAAACGAAACAAAGTTCACAACAAACAAACAAAAATTAATCAATAAGATTACTTTGTCTTAATATTTCTGTCGCTCCAGATCACCATGACCTGCCCAGCTGTGACGTTGATAAATCTGACATCTGACACCTGGTCGAGAGAAATGAAACAGCTTTTATACAGTCTACAGGTCAGCATTTGTACAGAAATTGTTTACGTTACACAAAATCGCCCTCGCGACGGTTTAAGTGGTGGCAGAGTCTACATCTGAGAAGGAAAGATTTCCTGCCGTGAGTCGAGGGCAAACAGGTTGGTTCGAACTTAGGCTGGGAGCACACTGGGGCAGGTGTGGTTTGGGTCGGGTTTCACTCAAACGTGAACTTCCCGTGAATCAACTGGCGATCAAGTTATGTGCCAGGCCCCGCTTAGCTCAAGAAAGAAAGCATAACAGACGATTCTGTGCACTTTTGGCCTTAGTTGGGTTTTCACTGATGGAGCTAGATAGTTCTACCGACTGTGTATTTCTCATGCAACATTAAGTAACAATGAATACCAAAACTATCGCTATACTTTTATGTGTTTGTGAACATTCCAGTTGTTTTTATCCAGGGGAAACCACCTTCATGTCATCAAATATATTTTGATTTGTGATGCTCTTTACTTCCTATTGTTGAATTGCAGAAAATCTCAGATCAGAAAGTTTTTTGTGTTATTGTTGTTGATGTTGTTGTTGTTTGTGTCGTTGTAGTTGTTTTTTCGTAGAATACAGTGCTTTTAGTGTAAGCACTCATTGCATGATCCGAATGAGTTTCAGAAAGACGAAGTCTTAGTTCCACATTGGCAGACGTTTGTACATTAACATGGATAGTATTCACCAAGTGGCATGTCCTGGCCACGTAAATTTAGTGTAAATACAATACATAACCATAAAAGTGACCTCACAGCTAAGACAAACTGAAATTGCTTGTAGTTCTGATAAAAAAAAAGGCCAGAGATGTCTTAAACATTCTGCATGTAGAGAGGTTCATTTATGGTGAATGAATTGAAGTTTTGACATTCTAGTGCAAATAATGCATTCTGTGGTCTGTCGCAAGTGACAAATATCGTGGGCGAATATATTAATAAAACTTCAGAGCTTATGTTATGGTTATTATCAGTCGCTTACCATTTCTGGCGGGACGGCGGATTCTGCACACAGATGCATCAGTTGGACGTCGGGGTCCAGAACTTCAAACATTGGAGGTATAGGAACTGGACCAGGTTTGACTTGTACATCATACATGTTGCTGAACGGATCCTTCGGACACAGAGGCAAAATTTACTTGGTTATACAATCTACACTCTTCCACTTCAATGTCACTGATTTTTTTTTTTTAAACATAAAAAATTAGCGGACACAATCACATTTCTGTTTACGTTATCAAACCAAAGCAAAAAAAAATAAAACAATCATCCTAATGACTTTGGTAAACATGATGCAGTTTCACGCGAAAAGGGCCAGAGTTTGGAGAAATATCGTGTCTTCAAGAGGTGGTCAGATGGAACATCCTGAGGGATGAACGCGTGACGGGGGCGTGTGCACACATGCACATACACACACACACACACACACACACACACACGCATTGGAATCATTAAAAAAATTATAAGCTCGTCAAAAGAAAGGAAAAAGTCTTAGTAAAACAATGTTGAATCAGATTCAATAACCAGCGTTGGCATCCATTTTCCGCCCAAACCCACTAGATCTAACTAGGCCAGACACACGAGGAGATTCATACTGAGAAACACAATAATCTCATTTTGAATCTCAGAAAAAGTTCAATAGACAATATCAGTTTTCCAATGCTAGTAAAATAGATCATGTGTATGAGCTCCACCACAAGGAGTTTTAGCCTGGTGAATTTCCGGATCTCATTCATGTAGGAAAACAGTCTTATGTCATGATTAGTGATGACAGGTTTTGACAGTCTGGTTTTGCATTTACAGTACTTAGCCGATTCTTAAAAGAAATCCCTGGCTTTTGTTTTTCCTCTGTCTTTGACTTGATAGAAATGCAGTCGTCAAAATGATTTCAACCATAAACATCAAACTGTTCCTATTGGCTGCCAGAAAACATTCATTTTCATCTTATATTTTTGCGGTACAAAAGAAAACCTCTACCTCTTCTTGCCTTATTTGAGCCAATTGTTTTAGAGTAGGAAAGTCCGTCTTATTGAACAGACCGGCCCACACGTCGTAAGGATTTGATCCGCCGTTATAAAACCCATAGGACACCATCTTCAGACCTGCCAAACACAACAAAATTAATGTCAAGAATTAAAAAGGACTGCAGTCCAATCTTAAATTTATTGTCACTTCGCAACCAGGCGAAACATACTTTATTTAAGTTTAATATTCAGGGCATTATCAATTGAAATTTCACAAATAAAATATAAAAGTTCGGTATAATAAATACAGTTAAATCGGTTTTGTTCTCAAAGTGCTCACACGTGGGAATGATAACAAGATATATTGTGTATGTGTATCACTATACTTGGATTCCCTCAGCAAATGACTTCAAATTGGTTTTGCTTGAACAGTAAAATAACGTGTTAGAAACATGTGTTTTATTATTTTGTAGCATAATCCGTTACGGGGACTGTCCGTACTTCCCACATTCAAATATGAAAAAAGAGTTTGGTCATATCCAATGTACATTTAGATCATCAGCTGTATACATGCATTTAAATTGGAATTCTCGTCACACTTGGGAAACTAACGGGATTTCCACTTCAAATTCATTTGTTTCTTTTTTCTTTTGTTCCAGTTCCAAATTTCTAATTTTGTCGAGTATTTTCCATATTGTTGTATGTACATTTTTGTCTTTTCGAGAAAATGAAGATCGAAACTTTGAAGAGTTGTGTAAAATCAGAGGACAACATTACCTCACAAACACATACCTCAAAAGGTTTTCAACAGATTGGAATGACGTCACTTATACATAATAAAATTGGGACTGAAGGAACCATTTTCATGACAAAACCCCAAAATCGGCAAAATGTCACATACAACAATATGGCAAATAGCCCTCGATTTGCTCTCGGGGCCGAATTCAGTTCTCGAAAAAGCTAGATAAATCACAGACAGAGAGAGAGGTACATGTACATGTAGTTACGTGATTTGCAGGGTGTCGCCTACCCGGGCAATGACCAAAGAGAAAAATATCATCCACAGAAATGACCGGGAGAACCAAAACATCATGTACTTACTTTTGATGCCGGGCGGAGGGTTAATGTACCACTGAAGGTCCAGGATTTGGTAGGTTGTTTCAGTGTCCGGGTCTGAGACGCCAAACAACATTAAGGTCATCTGCCAGCTGGGAAACAAACAAACAAACGGACACACTGAACGTCAGCTACCAAGAGACATCACCTGACCAGTATTTTCCATTTAAAATTGCACTGATTGCTTTGATTCCCATGAGAAATTGGCTGCGCGAACAAGTCGCCTACAGTGCAGAGAGATACGCTCTCGTTAGTTTTCCGGATGTTTCAGAGCAAAAATTTACATGGGATTCTTTTTTTAAACAGAATATTTATTTATTTCATGTTTGTCATTATTATTCATCATTAAGTTTTCTCACTTTTCAACAGGCCCAAGCATAATTATTTCCCGGGTGGGGGGGGGGGGGGGGGGGAGAGGGAGAGAATTTGTTGACCCTGAGGTCAATATCTTATCGTTTTGTCGGCATGTCCCATGTGTCTACAATGTTCAGGTTTTCCTTTTCCGTACAGTTTTAACGAGTTCAGTTCTGTGATGGCGCTCAAATTTCCAACTTGCCTACCCCGTTTAAATTCTTAGATGTTTCCAGAGGACGAGCCGCTTGCAGCTTTTCTTGTAGACGAAAGAATGGCGAGGTCATAGTTATAAAACAGCGTCCATTTTTAGTCATCTTCAAGCAATCACAGATTACCTGTCTGATGTGTTCGTGCCTTCTTCAGGTTGATGGAGTGTGGCCAGGGCGTCGAAGTCGCTGATGTTGACAGGAGTTTTTGTGTTGGCAACTGTAAGGGAATGGGGAATGTTTGAACTTCTTTGCACATCAAGCTGAAGTTAATAGAGTTGTCTAAACAGACAGACAGACAGACGAATAGATAGATAGACAGACAGACAGACAGACAGACATGGTGCATCTATTAATGTAAAAATCATTCACAAGTGCCAAGCCATTATCCTGGAAATAAAACTTTCTGTAATGGCCTCTCATTCATAAACGTAGGCCATTTTGGTTCTGGGGTTGTTTCAGCCCAACGTGGATGATGGCCGCTTTTACCTAGAGTCATTTTGGCCTTGGTCTGACTGCATTGCGAAAGAATAATTATTTTTTTTTGCGATTTTCTCAGAAGTGCAAAAAATGACTTAGGCCAAAAGGGCAGCACCGTGACGATATGAAACATTTGTGTGTTGACTTTAGCCAACTTTGACTGTCTGTTACTTCTCTATTTCCTCTCACCAAACCTACTTGAGCGAAGCCGCGAAAATTAAACCAGAAACACTTCACATTGAAACAATATCAAAAGAAAAATCAGGATCAAATGCCAATCAAATTCAAGCCATTCCCCGCCGAGTGAACAAAAATGACCGCAGTCTCTCATGTCATAAACATACCAAAACATACATTTGACCACTGTTTACGTTAACCTCGCCCATACATAACTTCCTCGGACACATTATCTCAATGAAATTGGCCATCCACTAACGTTTGAATTTCAGTAACACTAAAAAAAAAAGTGGGGGGGGGGGGGAGAAGAGAGAGCTTTTACTGCCCCTTGCAACATTGCTTCATCATGAATTAATTTTGTCAGTATGAGTGAATTTTTACCAGTTTTTAAAAATCTTTTTTCTTTTCTTTTTACTTTTGACCAGGGAAATCTGCCAGGTACAGAACTCACCAGTTGTTTGAATGTGGACTTGTTTGTCCCCAAGTAAGGATAGCATGGTCATGATTGCGTACACCGGCTTGCGTACAAAAGTGACGTAATGTGGCTTGGTGGCGTTCATCTGGAACCTGGCCAGTAGAGTACGTTGTGTGAACTGATGCGGGTAGTAACTGAGAAATCCGTTGTCATTGCTGAGCAGGGCATAGCTGTGTATGGGTGAGTCAGGATTGGCTATGAAGATATTCTGGTGCTGAGTGATGATCTGAAGTTTAGTAAAAATGATTGAAAGTTATGACAAACTAATCTGCAATCTCAAATGTGAACTTTTGACAACGTTCAATCTCGTTAAATAGTTAAATAAAATGAAAAAAAAATCTACCTCCTTTTTCAACTTTGATTTAACAAGAATGTTTCAATGAAGCGGAGGCTATAAACTTTAACCGTAAATAGTTGAAAGTCCAGCTGCACCCAGCCAGATCGTCTGGAATCGGAAACTTGAAATTTTAGTGAAGTTTAGTCTCATTAAATAATTTTTTTTTCAAAAATGCTCCAGTTTTTCACTTTGATTGAACATGACTTTGAAAATGAAGCATAGAGAGTGTGAAATTTTAACTGTGAATGTCTGACAAAAGAGCAAATACAACAAGATAAAGGTGTGGTGTGTGTGTGTGTGCGTATGTGTGAGTTTGTGTGTGTGTGTGTGTGTGTGATATGTACACAGCAGTTTGGGATCACCCAGGTTACCACAGCGTGATAACTTCAGTTCAAGCATGGCTAATGCTATGGACAAATTGGCCCCATTATAAAATATTTGAGCTTGCATCTGAAACTAATTATAATGATGTGATGACTTTATAAGGAAAACCAATTCTTGTCAAACAATAACATCATCATCATGATCATTATCGTTTTATATTCTTTCTCGTCAGCAGCCTCAAAGATTTGATGAGTTGTTCTATCTCCTGTCAACTGCCCTCAGTTGGTCATCTACATCTACTTTCTCTGATTTGTTTCACGAGCATGAATACACAGATATGCACACTCACACACACACATGCGCACATATACTCACAGATGCATAATGTGTAGGGAGGAGCCTTGTCAGGTGATCAATATTTTCCAGTCAACTAATAATTATAATCATTATTGTCTTCAACATTATGCCTTACTCCTTCCTGCCTGTCACTATTGACGAAGCACTGTTTACCTTAGCAACGAGTCCACCATAGGTTGCATCAGCTCTCCAGTCTAGAGGTTTACTCCAGCCCCCTTGAGGATCAGCTTCACTGGGCAAACACACAAACATTATAAATGCATGATTTTTGATAGAGTTTTGTTGTTGTTTTTTGCAGTTCAGCCTACGGACAGACAGAAGGACAGACAGACGGACGGCCGGACAGGCAGACGGACATACGGACAGAGACCTTTGGACGTGTCCCTCACACCAAGTCGTGGCTGTGATGTGAACTAAAACCACACTACTCACGCGCTAAATAATTGCTTTGCTTGTGTTTGAGATCACGTGCCACATGCTCACCCAGCTCACTCACCTGGCATCAACAGAGAGTAAACTAAAAGCTGTTTCCAAATAAACCAAAGGAAGTACCCAACACAGTACTGTACACATAATAAAGAACCCCGAGAATAATTTGGTAACAAAAGGATGTGTAGAATGAGAATGTTGCAGGTCAGATAGTTATTCAATCTGAGAAGGTGTTTCATAGTTTACAACAAAATCCTTCTCAAAGTCCTAAACAATCTGAAGCACCCAGATTAGTGAGAACTTAATTATGGACTATACCAGACCGCTGGTACCATGATGTCTCAAGCATGCCACAGCGGTATGAATGTTTTACTCACTCATTGTAAAATGGCTTGTGTGCAAGTTCCGGGAACAAAGCCTTGATGTACAACATGTTGGTGGATTCTTCAAGGATGATGTTGGCTGCCTTCTCGGACCCCTGAACGTGACAGACGAACTCATTAATTGTTCATTCTAAATGCAGGCGACAGGGTGGCGTTCACAATGCTCACCTTTCATCGGCGGGTTAAAAATTTAAACTTCGAGTAAATGTCACATTACGTGACCTCATTTGTCAGCTTTTCTCTGAGTTTATTCCAGGACATTTAGATCTAGTTGTGCGCAGGTTGTATGGTATTCTAACTGAATGGAAACCAGGTTCTGTTAGAAATTAATCACAAGAAAAATTCTGGTAACATTCCTGACGACTGAATCTACCCATTATGAATGGGTACCAGTTGGCCAGATGAGAATTCTACTCTTTCAGCTTCCAAGTGTTTGATTTCTCTTGTTTTGTTGATGAAATAATACATCTGATATCAGTGGTTAAAATCATGCAAAGCTTTGTGCTTTGTTCAAATCATTTCAATGTCGCAGAGTGATTTTCTTCAACAAGTCAGAGATGCTTATGAAAAGATTGTCAAAGCAAAGATGGGGCGATGAACGCGGCTAAATTCCACTAGATGAGGAAAAATATTGTAGTGCACTTTTTTCCTTGGCCATCATTTAATGACTTACTTTCTCGTGAAAAGATAAGAAATCAATCCGCACTCCTTTCTCTCCTGTAAAGTAGTTCGTGCCGCGGATTGTGTGATTCAGCAAGGCTTCAGCGTAGGTCATGCCATCCCCGCTCTGTGGAAGATCATACAGCATCCAGATAGACATTTGAAGTTGCCTTTTACCAAAAATGGGGGCGTGGTCATCATCATTCATAACTGTCATGGGGAAACTTCAGTTGGTGCAGTGATAAGAAAAAAAAAATTATATATATATAAATTTCAGATTCAGTGATAATCTGTGCGGTGTATTTTCAATACATCGGGTGAAAAAAAAAAAACCGACAACGTCCTAGATAGGTAAGCACAGAACAGTTTGTACTAGTATTCAATATTGGACAAGTGCTAAACAAAACGCCACCAACACAGTCATCGATTGTCAGATGGTGGCGCATAAACTGCATAACGGTATTGGCTCAGATTGTTTAACTCCCTTTCAATCTACCAGCCAGACGATCTCGTTACAGTCGCGTCAAGGGCGTGGGGTTCCATTGAACTCTCTAGTCCTCAGCTCACACTGGTGCGGAGACAAAACACTCTTGTCTCAGTGCGCCCTCAGCCTTACCAGAAACATTCTACAACCGTCACCAGGACCACCAAAGGTCAAGGACGGATCTGCAGCTTTCAGGCCTTCAGAACAAGCATCATAGTAGTTGAGGAACCCTGAAATGAAAATCAGGGTGAAAAAGTTGAAGGTGTTGCGTTATAAGCAACAACAACAACTACTACAACAAATTGCATGGTTCAATGAGGTCGAAGATGGTTTCCGTAATAAGAGCTAACTATGGATTTGGTTTTCCCCCGAAATTTGAGCAGAATTATACATGTGTCACTATTCCATCTGAGTTGCAATATAAAAGCTGGGATTATCAGTTCAAAGAATTTAATTCCCAATACTAATTCCAGATACAAACCTTATTTATGTCTGGATAGTTTAACTGTTTGTAAAATTTCATCTGTTTCTGTGATATTCTGAAAAGATCGTTACTTAAATTCAGTACCAAACTAGAGTACCTGATGAACGCGTGAGCAGCCATGTCGTATGGTAAATAGTTGTGTTCCCAGAAACGTAATAGATAAAGAAAAATGATCATACCCTGAATTGTCATATTAAGTGAGTCAAAATCATGACAATCTGGCTCGTTCCATGTTTCAAAGTTCCATGCTTTCACGTAATCGAGGCCGTACTGTCCTGAACAAAAAGTGAGTAAGATTTTGTGAGGTATAAGCGAATTCTTGCATTGCCAGTTCATGGCGACATACGTCAGTCTCACCACCCCAAGTGCTCACACGTTTCTTGCTCTAGAGTAACTTCAGGTCTAGAATGGGTTTTTTATTTTATTTCAGACATAGTCTAAATCCGCGAGAAGACAAACATCTACAGCGAGAGAGAACAATATCTCTGTAACTCTACATTTGTCCAACTGAGGAAAGCCCTGGTCATTCTCTCTTGATCTCTTTGAAACGTTACACTGTCATTGTTTGATTAACAATATTATGTCTGAACAGGACAAGGGACCGGGTAAGCATCGCCGGGTGGTGGTGGTTGTGTGTGTGTGGGGGAGGGGGGGGGGGGAGGTGTAGACAGACGGAGAGACGAGTATCATTGTTTTCTTAATAATTATGTCCTCACAATTTTCACACTTATACAGACAGTCTGGGGTTGAAACTATTTCACAGCATTTTATTCTGGTCACTGTAGACAATAATGGGGGGAAATTATTTCACAGCCATGGTGCTCCCTCTCTCTCTCTCTCTCTCTCTCTCTCTCTCTCTCTCTCTCTGCTCTTTCTCTCTCTCTCTCTCTTACCCCTCTCTTTCTCTCTCTCTCTCTGTCTCTATATCCCTCTGTCCCTGTCTCCCTCTCTTTCTCTCTCTCTCTCTCTCTTCCTCTCTTACCTCTCTCTTTCTCTCTTTCTCCCTTTCTCTCTCTCTCTCTCTGTCTCTATATCCCTCTGTCCCTGTCTCCCTCTCTTTCTCTCTTTCTCTCTCTCTTCTTCTCTTACCTCTCTCTTTCTCTCTCTCTCTGTCTCTATATCCCTCTGTCCCTGTCTCCCTCTCTTTCTCTCTCTCTCTCTCTTACCTCTCTCTTTCTCTCTCTGTCTCTCTGTCTCTATATCCCTCTGTCCCTGTCTCCCTCTCTTTCTCTCTCTCTCTTCCTCTCTTACCTCTCTCTTTCTCTCTCTCTCTCTCTTACCTCTCTCTCTCTTCCTCTCTTACCTCTCTCTTTCTCTCTCTCTTCCTCTTTTACCTCTCTCTTTCTCTCTCTCTTCCTCTCTTACCTCTCTCTTTCTCTCTCTCTTCCTCTCTTACCTCTCTCTTTCTCTCTCTGTCTATATCCCTCTGTCCCTGTCTCCCTCTCTTTCTCTCTCTCTCTCTTTCTCTCTCTCTCTCTCTCTCTCTTACCTCTCTCCTTCTCTCTCTCTCTCTGTCTCTATATCCCTCTGTCCCTGTCTCCCTCTCTTTCTCTCTTTCTCTCTCTCTTACCTCTCTCTTTCTCTCTGTCTCTATATCCCTCTGTCGGTGTCTCCCTCTCTTTCTCTCTCTATCTCTCTCTTCCTCTCTTACCTCTCTCTTTCTCTCTCTCTCTCTTACCTCTCTCTTTCTCTCTCTCTCTCTGTCTCTATATCCCTCTGTCCCTGTCTCCCTCTCTTTCTCTCTCTCTCTCTCTCTCTCTCTTACCTCTCTCTTTCTCTGTCTCTCTCTCTGTCTCTATATCCCTCTGTCCCTGTCTCCCTCTCTTTCTCTCTCTCTCTCTCTCTCTTACCTCTCTCTCTCTGTCTCTATATCCCTCTGTCCCTGTCTCCCCCTCTTTCTCTCTTTCTCTCTCTCTTCACCTCACTCTTTCTCTCTCTCTCTTCCTCTCTTACCTCTCTCTTTCTCTCTCTCTTCCTCTCTTACCTCTCTCTTTCTCTCTCTCTTCCTCTCTTACCTCTCTCTTTCTCTCTCTTCCTCTCTTACCTCTCTCTTTCTCTCTCTCTCTTCCTCTCTTACATCTCTCTTTCTCTCTCTCTCTCTGTCTCTATATCCCTCTGTCCCTGTCTCCCTTTCTCTTTCTCTCTCCCTCTCTCTTACCTCTCTCTTTCTTTCTCCCTCTCTTTCTCTATATCCCTCTGTCACTGTCTCCCTCTCTTTCTCTCTTTCTCTCTCTTCCTCTCTTACCTCTCTCTGTCTCTATATCCCTCTGTCCCTGTCTCCCTCTCTTTCTCTCTTTCTCTCTCTCTCTTATCTCTCTCTTTCTCTCTCTCTCTCTCTCTCTTACCTCTCTCTTTCTCTCTCTCTCTCTCTTACCTCTCTCTTTCTCTCTCTCTCTCTCTCTCTGTCTCTATATCCCTCTGTCCCTGTCTCCCTCTCTTTCTCTCTCTCTCTCTTTCTCTCTCTCTCTCTTACCTCTCTCTTTCTCTCTCTCTCTCTCTGTCTCTATATCCCTCTTTCTCTCTCTCTCTCTCTCTCTTACGTCTCTCTTTCTCTCTCTCTCTCTCTCTTACCTCTCTCTTTCTCTCTCTCTCTCTCTCTCTCTCTCTCTGTATATCCCTCTGTCCCTGTCTCCCTCTCTTTCTCTCTCTCTCTCTTACCTCTCTCTTTCTCTCTCTCTCTCTCTTACCTCTCTCTTTCTCTGTCTCTATATCCCTCTGTCCCTGTCTCCCTCTCTTTCTCTCTTTCTCTCTCTCTTCCTCTCTCTCTCTTTCTCTCTTTCTCTTTCTCTCTCTCTCTTACCTCTCTCTTTCTCTCTCTCTCTCTGTCTCTATATCCCTCTGTCCCTGTCTCCCTCTCTTTCTCTCTCTCTTCCTCTATTACCTCTCTCTTTCTCTCTCTCTGTCTCTATATCCCTCTGTCCCTGTCTCCCTCTCTTTCTCTCTTTCTCGCTCTCTTCCTCTCTCTCTATTTCTCTCTCTCTCTTTCTCTCTCTCTCTCTCTTACCTCTCTCTTTCTCTCTCTCTCTCTCTCTGTCTCTATATCCCTCTGTCCCTGTCTCCCTCTCTTTCTCTCTTTCTCTCTCTCTTCCTCTCTTCAATGTTCTTATATCTGAGGAAATCATTCAGTTTCTAAACACACACACACACAAACACACTCACACACACACACCCACACACACAGGTAAGTACCAATATATCTGGAGGCAGTTTGAAACACCAGATCTTTCCACCAGTAAACCTGGGTGCGATTCTCCATGTTTGTGAACATGCCAGACGGATTTCCCATCAGTTCAAACCCAATGTGAAGTTCATTCTGGTTCATCAGGAACACAAACTCGTCCAGCTGTGTGAAGTCATACTCCAAACCTTCTGGCGCCACTCTGGAAACAGACCATAATTATTTCCCTGTGACACACTATCACACAGGCTACCGTACACACTACCACACACACAGACTACCGAGACCAACCATTCCAGCCAGCAACCCTAGAGAAATCGGAAGTGAAGACTGATGTCAAGTTTGCTCATAGGAACGGCATCGTTCCTACGTCGATCCACTGGTTACCATACAGTGCCGACGTCGGTGTGATGTAGGAAGCCCGACCTTACGGCAATCCTACCAGCCTTATTGAAATCCTACACAAAGCTAAGACAAACTGACCCAGGGGGTGCTGGAACCCTTCTCTGAGTACGTGTACGCAAACTGTGCGCGTATATCTTGCTGAGCTACGGTGAATACTGGTTATATTTCGTTGTGTTATGAAGGCATACAAGGTATATTGTTGCATTGGTGTCATCGTTGATTCGCGCTCATCGCGATGGACAAAATTTGGCGAGTTTCGATCTCCTGTGTCTCGGTGTTGACTTCGTAACCACATAACAATAACATCCAGTGACAAAGTAACTTAACATTTATGACACGTGACGTAAGCTGCATGTAAAGTGTAATTCTAGTTTTCAAACTGCAAAATATTGCACTGAAATATGTGAGTGTGCATGAGAAAACCCGGCATAAGTCGGCAGAGATGATTTTGAGAAAAACGGCTTTGAAGTGAAAATATGGGTCCGACGCAAACTTCCAACTTGGCTGTTGTTTAGGGGACCGTGGCATATTACAGGGTAAACTGTAGACGAGCAGTGAACACTACTCACAGTGATCTCTATAACTGCTTAGTTATTAGACTACGGTCTCCTAACAAGATCCAAAAACTTCCGACTTGGCTGTTGCTAGGGGACCGTGGCATGTTACAGGATAAACTGTAGATGAGCAGTGAACACTACTCACTATGATCTCTATAACTGCTTAGTTATTAGACTACGGTCTCCTAACAGCAATCACTCCAATATTACTTGGTCAATTAGCTATTGCCACTTATAGGATTAAATGCCGTTTTCTCAAAATCTTGTTTTAGGGGGGTCACTGACTTCAATTTATCAGAAATGTCTTGTCTTTTATTCTATGTACAGAACTCAAAATCTCATGTTGCCGACTTATACCGGGTTTTCTCATACACACCCACATATATCACTTTGTGAACAATGACCGAAAGTTGATAGTGATGGAAGAATGGCTGATCACTTTTTTTAACCATCGAGCAGAATGAATTAGTAAAACGATTGAAGGTTGGGATTCAATTGTTGTTATGTTTTTTAGTTTGTTCTAAAAAATACGTGTATTGTGATGGTAGATTATACAGTAACCCGGAATTATAAATTAGTCTGGGATGCTTAGCACGTTCAGAGAGATCAATGCATAATGAGAGTTAAATCTTGTTTGTCTCAATTTTATTTACAACAGAACTGGCCTGGACTGAATACAGGATTCTACATTAAGATGAAAGAAATTTACCTCATCAGAAACCCCGTTTAAGGAATCAACAAATAACCCAAAATGACGTGTAAGTGTCATGGAAGCTTTACCACACAACAGATTTGAAAAAAAAAATGCATCTGACCTGGAACTGTGCACATGAAGAAAGAGGGATGTAACTCCACGTAAATGTTTTTTTCAGAAAATTGATATGATTTTTTTCCCTCCGTTTGATGTAAGTAGTGGGTTAATAGAGACCACATTAAAATTTAAATTTGTTCATGTCGTCCAGAAGAATTACAACTTTATTCCATGGAAAGATTGCACGATTCTGTACATTTTCTTTTCATTCATTTGTCTAATTTACCAAGGTCAAAAAACATACTACTATAAGATCAGTGTGCAAAGCTTTTCGTTGTAGAAAGTATACTCATAATATCGGCAATTCCTGTGTAAATCGGTTCATAAAGTATTACTACAAAACGAGAGGGTATAAAATGCTTACCCTCTGACCATGACCAGTTCAAACAGCCAGTGAACTCTGACCTGTGTGATACCATCATGGGGAACTGCACCAATGTATGCCAGATTTTGCTGCATGTCTGGGCTAAGATCAAAATCTCCGGCCTCATTGTGTGGCAACGGGGGGCTACGGGGGGCGGGGGGTGAAAAATAATAAATTAAATAGTATTCTTGTAAGTTTAACTAAAATAATGAATTGTGCAAATAAAGTACTCTAGCCATCAGAGTATCAATGAATTCCTTGAGAAAGTGATGAAAGAAATTACTGAAAACAGCAGGTTTTATTGCGACACCCGTCTTCAGTGGAGAATCAGAAATGTACACACTATAATGCTTCACCACAAATGTCAAGAATTAGGAGAATAACTCCATAGAAATACAGTGTATAGAACTGCATGCCGATACAGTGTATAGAACTGGAAATGTTAGCAGCTTTTTGGCTGTCCGACTGTTGTCAAAGAGTTTTTCTTGTAGTTATTATTACCATTAATCACTGTATGTCCAAATTTGTCATTATTTTACCATGAATATGACACCTACCAACCATCAAGGAGGATTCAACATCCGGGTTTGAGTTTGACTTTAAGTTACGTGGTGTTAGGGACAATCAAGAGGATAGACAGAATGTAGCAGAATGATAGGACAGAAGGACAAACAGCCAGCTGGGACAACAAATTTGCATGAAAGAATCGAAATACCAAAATCCCGTGCTTCTCCAGAAATGGGTGAAATCTCCTCTGACGTCAGTAGAGTTGAGGCTGATGAAAAAGTCGCCTCGTACAGACGGCAGAAACTGCAACAAGTTGACCAGGCCAAGCAGCAGGGCAGGTGTCAAGGCCATTGAGGTTTGTCAGTGCAAACGCCTTAACCTGAATGGAACATTATTAGCTAGAGATTACTGAATATCCTGAAAACTGAAGAACTGCTGAGTACAATGGTTGTAATCGTTGCTGTTCTCAGTAAATCTTGCAATGTGGTGTTGGGTGTATGTTGCAAAGTATTGTTGTGTGTAGTTAACAGGGCAAGATGACACCAGCGAGGGACCCCTTGGACTCGGTGCCGGGCTGGAAGTCATACGAGTAGATTCTACAGTAGAGTCTCCATTAAGACTTAAATACCTCCCGGAAATTCCGTGCGTCTATTTTTAGAATGGGACAGATATATCGAGCTGCATCCGCTCGCGTGCAATGATGGCGAATAGCAAAGTTAGTTTCAAGGGGAAGAACATTTTATTTTTGCAAGAATTTCTACGGAACAGAGGGGTCTCTGTGTGTAATCAGAGGAAGCAAGAGCTTGTCCAGCTATGTGATGTCGCAGATAAGCTGCAAATTGAGCTCGTTCCTGACGGGTTGTTGGAAGATAAGAGCGCCAGCGCAAAGAGCAAACTGTCAGTGTCAACGAAAAGCAAAGAGCTTACCCACACTGATGGCCACCACAGCGGATCTGTCTCAAGTGACTGCACTGACAGTGTTTGGTTTACTGCAATATCTGAGTAAAGGACACAATTATTCTGCTTTACGCAACCACAGGCAGCTAGAGGGCTACACAACCTGCAAAGATGGTTTTGTGCTAGGCCTGCAAGGCTGCAGGTGGGAATCCGAAGATGGAGGCCCATAATTATGCAGCATTGTTGGGGAAGGTTAAACCCCGCACAAAACCAAATGACCCAAACACAGGCCAATTAAAAATTTGATCAGTTGTTGTTGTTGTTGCTCTAACCTGTATTTACTTTGTAATAATCCAATATGAATATTTTATTGTGAATTCTGATGTGAAAAAAAATTACTTTATGCCCTTGACACTTATTTTTCTTGAGTCTGGATTAAATGTGGTCTGTCCTTTTTACAGTTTAGCCTGGTTGTAATCAAGATGCATCAAACCCCGGCCCACACAAGAATGACTGAACTAACACAATGCCTGGTCAGCATACACTTGTGCACAAGACCTTAGATTAGGCCCACTGTTGTTTTTTGTTGTTGTTTTTTAATAAAAACACTGAAAAAACACTGTGGTGTCGGGGTTTCATTACAGTGGAACCTGGATAATAAATCTGCAGGCCTACACAACATTCTCTCTTCTTGCACACAGTTCAGTTCTTTTCCCTCTTTAGCTTTGTTATCCGATATGAAGCTGTAGCTAGTTATGCCGGTCATTGCATCGCTCTATCCACTCCATACATCTTTCTCCTTGTGTTTTAGGCTGTGGGAATCTTTTGAAACCCACCATTTTCATAATCCTCATGATCTTTTCCCTTTGAGTGGCTTTTTACACAGGCCCCAAGAGCATGTTTTGTTAATTATCGTTCCGATTCAAACCCTCAATGAGTGGGTCTCGGCCTGTCGGCTGCCCCCCCCCTCCCCCCCCTCTTCTAAAAATAGACGCCGGGGGTTTCCTAGAATGCGCTAATCGAGACAAGTCGACAGGTTGACAGCTGGGCCTTGTCTGAAAACTCTTTGAAACATTGACAGGAACGCTTGAGAGAAATTACAGTGAAGAAATGGACAGAAGAGGGGAAGAAAGACAAATGCCAGAATAATTAGTTCTACTGTTGTGTGAAAACAAGACACAAAGACAGGGTAGGGGGGAAAGAATGACAGAAGGAGAGAGAAAATGGTATATATGCTATGATAATACTGTATTTCCCTGTCATTCAAATAAAAAAAAGGTAAATAGATTAATTTGTATGTAATATTTCAGTGTGCAGAGATAGCATTTGAAGTGAAGTCAAGTTCTGAAGTCATCGACTCGATGTTTACACTCTAATGAAATATAATGGCGTGATCCACAGCCTAAGACTACACGGGCCAGTGAAAAAGTTCTGGCGTAAGAAAATTACCACATATCTGTATGAAGGCTGACGTCATCGTCATTTATTTCAAGCAATTGTAAGTTCTATCAAGTGATTTCTTGATGTATAAGAAAGGATTGGTGACCTAGTAACTGGCATTTGTCTTACCCTTCAGGTTCACGCTGACCCTGACGGCGGCAGCCTCAGGCTTGACCAGTCATTCCACTGTATTGTTGAAACTCCAGTCTTGTTACATTGGGCAGTCAGGTGTCTACTGACCGCCATCACAGATCAACGACAAAACATGTACAGAAAATCACAAACAGTTACAGTTCTGTACCAACCTTTTGAATGGAAGACACAAGGTGTGTTACTGATTTGTCTGTCCAATGCCGGCATCAGCGACCACTTGTACAAGCTGTACTGTACACCACAACAGTTTTCTGGACCATGGCACCCTGAACTGCGTTATCTCACTATCAATCACTTATAATCTTAAGATTGCAGAAAGTATCTACGTTCAGAAGAGGGAGGGGGGGGTGACCCCAGGGAACGAAAGGTGTACCTTTTGTGTGTGTGTGTGGGGGGGGGGGGTCCACATTGTAGAGTTAAAGCCAAGTGTATGAAAGCCTAATAATAATGACAGGGGAGTGGGGGAGGGGGGGAGTCAAAAACTTCCCCCAATCGAGTGCGGGTACTCTATAGATGTCCCCTTGGCTGTTACTACAAGTTACAGAACTATGACCAATTTTGCCACCGCCGACGCCCACTTGTACTTGATTGGTTTTTCCTGCCTGTATGGAAAGCCTTCAGATCTTACCCATCCTACTGTTGTATCATTTCATTTCTTCTAGGCTTTAACCATTGGCAGTTAGCGCAGTCTGCATGCCGTGAAGGATCAGTTTGTTTGCTTGCAGTGTGTTGTACAGGAAATACCTGTGATCTTGGGGCAGCCCCTAGGCGCCCTAACTAACAGGCCAGGTAACCGAGATCTAGGTCATATTATCGGAGGCCGACGATGCGTACGTGTCTGCATTACACAAGCGGGTGTAACAATAGGAAGCGAGTGAGGTTAGTCTAAGAAAATACTTTAGATTCTCACTAAATCTTATATTTCCCTCCATTCTAACACATCAGCGATAATATTATAGTCAAGAGCTGGGACAGGCAAGTGGCACAGGGAGTCGGAGGTAAAGATCGTGAAAAGTATGGGTCAGTCGTAACTGAGCAACAGCATGCATTTGTACATGGCCGTAAGGTGCTGCTCAGAACATTGAACGAATAAACAAGAGTTCACAACAACAACACAACAGTACTACATTGTGGTAAAAAAAAAAGAAAAAAAGAAGGCCTTCAAATCATGCAGCCATCTCTTTCGATCAGTGAGATTATGAGAGATAATTGGGAAATTCAATGGCTCGACAGAGACAGACACAAAACAGCGGATGAAAATCTAACAGTACTAGTGTGAGGATAAATGCAACGCAAACATTTTAGCAGATGCTGCACATTTCCTTATATATAGATCAATTCTTCAAATTTGAATCAAGAAACATAACTCACCACATGACATAGCAGACTCCTAGCACGACAAAATACTCACTGTGAGGTCAGTTTGGCCACTTTTCTCCGCTGTTTGGATGTACTCTCCTCTTGAACATTACCACAGAAACGCTTCATTAGGATATTTACGATCCTGCTCACCACAGCACTGGTAACGTCAATGTCAATATGAAATAGTGCTGGAAACTCATTCAAGATTTTGACAAGCCTTTTGCGGCAACTCGACTCTTTTGAGTTTGTGAAGAAGACGTATGCATATGTTAACAACTGGAAAAGTTATTTAGTAGGGTAACTCAAACCACCTCGGTCCAGTGTTTCAGAGAAATGGCGGATTTCCTGTGGGATGGATAATGGATCTCCCTCTAGGCCCTGCAAATCTCTGTGCTTGGCGGCGATGTAACCCCCGATGTAGAAAAGAGCCATTCGTTCGTCAGTTGAAAGATTGCCTACAGTTTCGGGTATGTCATCCATAATAAGAAGCTCTTCATCTGTCAACTGTTTGTTGCAAAGATCACAAGTATGATGGGCTTCAGAATAATCTAATTCTGGCTCATTTTGCAACAATAACTTGGCCCTGTCGATGGCATGAGCGTGACTCACATCTTGGGCGGTGATGTAATAATTGCACCCTGCTGACATTCGAAAATGTGCAAAATGTTGCTCAATAGCGTCTTGCTGGAAAAAACCCACAGTCACATACTGGTGCTGAAGAGCTGTCTGTGTCGTTACTAGATACTGACAGATGTCAATGAGGCACCTACATGTCCAAAACAGAGCATCAGCTGTGTCTTTAGTGAGTGACCTGATCCTGGGGTGTGTGGATGGTTTCATTTCCTTGGCACGGGCAGCCCAGTACTTTAAAATTTCCAGCTGCCTGTTTCCCTTGTCTGTGAGATCAACAGCAGCCCTGTCTGGTTCCCTCAAACGAATGTGCTGAAAGGGCGTTTTGGTGTTGAATACCTTCCAGAGTTGCAGCACTTCGTCTGTGAAGGCAGCCGTGTCCTTCCAAGATGTTGTAGACGCAGAAGAAGTTTTAAGTGCACAGCTGGTCTTCTCCGAAAAGACATTCAGAACCAGTGACACTTTCTGCTTTTCAATATTGGATGGATTCACTGCTGTCCTCGTTAGAGTTGAGAGCTTGACTAGTGATGTCTCCTCGTGTCGATGAAGTTCCTCCATGTCTGACCAGCGTGCCGTTTTGACCACGTTACTATTTATTGGTCTAAAGTCCAGCGACTTTGTCTTTTCTGTGATCCAATTATTTCTAATGTTTTTCAGAAGATGCACAGAGTCGTACATTAGAAATAATGGCCTGGTACTGTCTACAGGTGACTGTGCGGCCCATGGACTATCTGAATTCAAGTTTTGGAACATGCCCAAAAATGCCTGATTGACCCTATTGTTGTCATTAATGATGGCTATGACCTTTGCACCGCAAGCCTCTAAAGAGGTTATTACTTCAGAGACTTGATTAAATAGGAATGCAGCTTTCAGTGCATGACATGGAAGAATTTTTACTAAAAAGGATTTAGAGCCAAAAAAGCACTTGACCATAATACAAAGCAGTGTTGTTGCCAATTTCTCTGGATCATCCACAGCGTAGCCAAAAAGTGATCCCCCACGGCATGACACGGAAGCTTTTACATACACCTCATCAATTATCAGTATGCAGTACTTGCTTCTTTCTTCTTGTCTTCCGAAGATTGAGGTGAACAGGACATCATCACTTCTGCCTTTAGCTATGCTGGTGATTTTCTTGAGAGTTGACAAGGATGGTAATTGAAGATAATCTCTCAACTGGAGGTACAATGCTCTTGACTGTGAATACCACGTGAAAGCCAGCAGCAGGTCCTCCGTAAAGTAGATGCGGCTGTTTTTGGGACAAATCATTAGAGACACAGTTCTGTCAAGGAATTTACTCTTATTTACATCTCTGTCTAATCCACATTCATCATCTGTCATGACAAAACGAATAACTTCATCTAACTCACTCCAGCAGCGAAGTTCTTTAATTGTTGGGTGATGGATCCTCCTGAGCTTTCTATAGGCTTCGAATATTATCTTATCTTATCTTATCTTATTAATTTCAAAGGTTCTGTGTCTCTTTCTAGCTCGAAATATACAGAGTAATTTGGGATCGGACCGTTTCTCCAGGTACTCAGAAAAATATACTGGTGTGTTTCATTCGCATTTGAAGCAAAAAGTTTGTCAGAAAGCACATCATTAAATGTTTCCAAGTTGAATGTATCTAGTTCCATAAATTGTGGCATCTCGTCGACATCCACTGCACGCGCTGCTTGTGTAGACTTCTTCGTTGGTCTAGGAGTTTTTCTGTGAGATGTGCTTGGAATACACGACTGAGGCACATTAGGGAAGATAGATGGGGCAACGGCTGGAACATGATACCCTCCACATGTCCGAATCATTGGAGTGTCTTTTGGCCA